>QTSX02006424.1:0-535186 GCA_014839935.2 Entomophthora muscae
ACCATGTGGGTGGCGCGCGCACAAGCTGGACTCCCCTGTGGATTGGTTCTTTAGAGGTGACTTTCAAAACAAGGGTCTGAGTATACTGTAAAGCTCCTCTCGAGTGGTTGCCCTTTTGCTCGCGTACACGCCAATTCCTCCATAAGTATCACCCCTAAGGCCAATCTAGAGGGGGCACTGTTGTGAATACCACCTATTCATAATATTTTGATTTTGCCTTTGGTGGGTTATTTTGAGGACAAATCTCTTGCTTTTGCTTTTGCTACTTGAAATGAATTGATAACCAATTCAGGAAATACTATTGTTTGGTTTCCTGAATCCTGCGCAACTCACTTGCCCCACTAATGCTGGTGGCAAGTGATCCTACTGTCCAAGTACTGTTTTGTGGTAAAGCTACACAGTATATATTCCATTTCACTTCTACCAATAAAGTTTAAGTTCTATTCACATTTTTGTATTTGTGTCTTCTGTACTTCCGCGCCTCTCTCTAGCCATGCCTAGTAGAGATTATTCATCCAGGGCCGCAAGGTAAACACATTTGCCTTCCCTGTCATCTAACCAAGACTTAGTACAAATCCAATCCTAAGGTTAGGATTTCCTGCCGTGTATCTGTGCGCGCCTCAGAACACAACATGATTCATGTATCCTGCATTTGTTTGCTGAGTTTTGTCTTTTGTTAGTTGAGTTATCTGCTCAAGAGATTTGAAATTTGCCAATTTAAATAAACCAAAAAAGTCAAATTAAATAGTGGATTTTATTAAATATTTTATTTTTCACTCAGCTGATTTGCCCGCAAAAGTGATTTGAAATTTGGACCAAGGATTTAACAATCCCGCATTTTTATGTTCAGGTTCTGAATTTACAGTATAGTTTTAAATAACAAGTTAAAAGTTAAGATATTTATGTAAAACTAGTAGCTTTATATATATATAATATTTTAAAAATTAAAAAATATGGAAGAGAAAAGTCAAAAATACAACATATCAAAAAATCAGAAGTTTTTATTATGTAAAAAATAAATTTTTATATGTGAGAACTGAAAAGCGTTGACATTATGAGTGACAATTAGTAAAAAAAGCTGAATTCTCACTGTCAATTAGAAAAATTGTAGACATTATTTTTGACAACATTCTCATTGTCAACATTTTTTTGAAAATTTACTATAAAAAAACATAGTACGCTTAATTAAATTTAAGCAGACTAGCAAAAATTAACTGTTTTCTGTGTATTTTGGTTCACATAATAAAATTAAAAAAAACATAAAAATAAGTTAAAAAATTATCAAAGTTCTTTATTTCTTTATTAAAAATGATGTTTTGGGGGTAGAAATATGATATTTTACCATTTGGTATACTAAAAGTTGTTAACACGTTGGTTAAGATAATGAAAAGGGTAAAGTGTCAACAACATCACTTACATCATTCTTTATATGAGGTGGCATATTAATTTAAGCTTAATTGCGCCACTCTAATTTGCTTAACTCCACCCCAGCAGATAATCACAAGCAAATAAACAACATTTCTGAGTATTGAAATTATTTTTAATAATAAATTATATAGTAACTTACATAGTAACTCACACTTAAATTATTGGATTGTTGTTAGCCACCAATCCACTTAATATATTAAAGCCAGAAAAGTGACACATATATTTATAAGATGAATATTTTAACAATTGACTGTATGCGCACTGTCTTTTTCAATATAATAATTTAATAAAAAATATTTTTTAATATGCACTTAATTTTTTTACTGTAGATGTTTCAGCTTTAGTATTAAAAATAAGTTTGGCTTAAAAAGTGTTGACATTGACACTTTTACGTTGTGAAAACAAATAAAAAATAAACTAATTTTTATTAGTAAAAGTAAAGCAAAAATCTGGTTAAATCAAGTTTTTAATTAAGGTTAATATTAAATTGTGTTGAGATGGCCACAATTTTGTTTTGTTTTCTGGGTTTGCACCCCTGAACGCTTTAAAAAAATAGAATTAAGCTAGCGCAACTAGCAAAAACATAGGAGATTTAGAGTTTTGAGTTGACAGTGGCCATGTCAACAAAGTGTCAACATGGGCGCTGTTGCCGTTGGGATAGTCCACCACCACAATATTGGAGTTGCAGCAGGCAAAAGGAATTGCAAATGGGGTAGCAGGAGGCGCACCAGTAGGGGGAAGGTGGAAAAAGAAGGAAGGGCAAACAATATGCTGGCTAGCATCTTCTTGGTGGCTATGGAGGGAAGAATTATACTCAAACATGAAGTCCATGTCAAGGAAATCCTCAGCAGTGAAGTTGTGGTTGAAACTATGTTCCAAACCAGCCACAGTGGTGGCACAGTCCTGTTTGCAAATTTTACTGTCATTGGCCCAAAGTCAACTCGGGAATCCAATACATACTGAGCATGGTATTTTGCAAAAGGTGTTACACTCTTCTAGGTCCATTAAAGCCATCATTGTGTTGTAGGCTTGATGCATATTGTTGTTATTGCTGCTGCTGTTGTTGAGATTTATCTGATGAAAAAATGGAGTTTTTTTTGGTCAAGTGGGTGATATGTTGGGAAATTTGATCAATCAATGATGTCAATTATGACATATTTCACAGATTAGGATTTCAGCAGCCAACTCCATAAATTAGCAGCATAAAAATCAATGATGCCAATCATGATGGAGCTCACAGATTAGAATTACTTAAACCTCATAGTAATAAATTAATAATACATAATCTATATATATTCAATTGGCAGTAGATTTTGGATCATCACAGCAGAATACCTAATGACAGGTGCTGCTGCACTATCCTAATCATACATGAAGTGCTGCCTTACTTTTACATCAAGCGCCGCAGCAGCGCCATGTTTATATCCCCAAAATGGTTATCTAATAATTAATCATTTTTCTAAGCACTAGTCTCAATAGGATAATTGAAAAAAAATATATTGTATCAGTAGTAGATTTATGATTGTAATGACAGAATCCAACCCAATAAAAAGCAGCGCCGCGGTGACTAAAATATTTGCAAGGCGGCGCTGCAGCGCCTGGAGTTTTTCTTAGTTGGTGCTGCGGCGCTTGGAATATTTTTCAGTTGGCACTGCAGCCCCTAAGCTTTTACCAAAACGGCGTGGTGGTGCTTATCTTTGTTTGGTTTTTCCTAACAATCATAATTTTATGTGATAATTCCAAGCCTTTCCTTTATTAATTGGGAATAAAGTATGATATTAATTTAAGACCCTATATAATAAATTAACCCAAATTGGTGACACTTTAATAGTACTACCCCCTATAATACAGCCATTTAAAAAACCATGTTTCATATGCAAGCTTTATTCTATATAATAGTATGAACTTTTTATTTGGTTTTCAACAATACAATGTTTTACTAGTGATTTTATATAATAATCAGGGTGGTTATGTTGTCCCAAAATATGACCATTACAAAATCTATTAAGCCTCTAAGTGTTTAATAGGAGTGGTGCCCACCAATGTGGCACTAAGAATTAGCCTGTTTTAGCATGTGGTGTCATAGAACGCTATAAAGAGCACGCCATCACAAATTGACTGTTTCCACTTTTATAAAGTACAATTCAGCGCCAAATCTCAATTGAATAAAAAATGTAAGAAACTGTCTTAAACTTTACATATATATTGATATCCTCTAAACAACTGGGTACTTTTTAACCCCAGTTGTATAAGCTAGTTTTAAAAATATTCAAGTTTTACTCTTTGGCCCGGTTGAGGTAGCTCCACCAGAAATTTGTCAATTTAATATAAAAAATGGTCAAAAACACTATATTTTTGAGCTACAGCATCTCAATTATGTCATCTTGAAAACACCATTTCACTTGCAAGTTTTCAGTCAAAACTCACAGTTTTGCATACTTGCGCTACTAATTAATTTTTAATTTTTACATAATAAAAACATAATAATTTTGATGGTATATGATTTGAGAGTTTATCTACAATTCCATGTAAAAATATTGTTTACTTTTATATTTAAAAAAATCTTGTTTTTCTCTTTAAAAATTGTCCCCAAATTTGAACTTTTCTGATGCAAATTCACTCTTAGATGCCTCCCAAGCCTACCACCAATGCTACCCCCAAGACCCCAAGAGCACGGCTGCTCCTGCCCAGGTAAGAAAGACCAAGGCTACCCTCTTCAAGCAGCCTCCTAAAGAAACAACGCCTGTCAAGACTCCAACACCTTCTCTCAAGCCAAAGGCTGATAGCTCCACCCCTCCCCACTTTCCCTTTGTCTACTCCCCCTCTGATCCCCAGGAGAAGCACTTCCACTTTTATGATGAAGATGATAATGAAAGAGACTTTTAAAACAACTCTGGCAACCATGGTTCAGCAGCCTCAGAGAAGGAGCCCATCCTAGAGTGGGACTTACATGCTGTTTGTCAGGATTGACAATTCTTTCCCCCTGGAAACCCAGGCCCAAGAGTGGGATTCAAACCCTGATCCTGGATTCCTGCAGGCCATTGGCCCCATGGACCAAGGGCCCACCTGTCTACATTTTCCTGAGACTGAGCCTCCGCAAGATGAAGCCCCTGCTAAGTCCCAAAGACAGAATACCAGTGCAGGTTTGATTATGATGGTGCCCAAGGAGGAGCTTCTTGAATTGCCTAATGAAGGCAGAGAAAGTTCCTCTGTGAACTTCATGAATTTGAAGTCCTCTTGGGTAACCAATCAAATTTAACTACCAAAGAAAAACACTGGCTTTAGGCCTGCCCCTGTGACCACAGCCAAAAATCAAGAAAATCAAGTGACCAATTTGGACATCCTGACCAATGAGAGAACACCCAGCCGAGGTGCCATTTTGCTGCTCCTACACCCTGGCCTCCTGGCCACCTGCCTGCATTTTTACCAATATTTTGATGAAGCCCTTATGAAAAATACTAAGTTTGGAGGCAGGATGCTATATATGCCTATAGATTCTGTGCTCAACTCATATTGCCATTTTTTAATAAAGATTATGTTATTTTGGCTTACACAGCTACTGCCTTATTTTGTATTTGCCATCTACCAATTCAGTACAAGATCTCCTGGCCCACCTGTCTCTCCGCTTGCAGTTTTCTCTCCTCCAGGTATACCCTTTGGCTGAGTCCACTTCACTGAATATTCTTTAAAACCTAAATATAAGGACTACACCCCAGAAAAAATACTTGAACTCAATCCCTTGGCCCATATACAATCAGCAGTTAGATACAATCAACAAGGCCTGTGTATATTCTCAATACAAATTGTTTAGAGGAAAATTCAACTATCTTCCTGCTTACAAGCTCCACATGGAACCGCCTATGACCCCCAAGTCTATGCCTGCTTTCTCACCCTACCTCCCAACCAACCATTCTGGAAAACTGTTTGGGATTGTGTACATCACCCTCACAGGGGTGATTGACACTATAATCCCAGCTGTCAGCCTGTGGTCCTGGATGAGAAAGTCTGTCTCCTACCTTTTTAAGTTAGCTCCTCTCTTGTGATGAGATTTACCTGAAAAAACCTGGCCCAAGTCACCCCTGAAAACAACAGGCTGGCTGCCCAAGACTAGATTCCTGACACTTGGATATACTCAAGCAAAACTGGATGTCATCTTGCCCACACTTGATGAAGAGTCAACTGAGAAAAGGGGCCGCAATAAGAAGAATGTCAGTCCAGAGGCCACCCAGGAACAGGCCACAACCAAAAAGGTGCCAGAGTCCCTTCCCTATCATTCAACTTTGATGGTTGACTTTGAGGCAGCACAGGCTAACATATTTATCAAAATATTTAGGAGCAGGCCCTAAGGCTGCTTCTTCTACTACCACCAGGCTTTGTGCAAGAGCCTGATGCAAACTCCAGACCTCAATAAGCTGGTATTCAAGGATGGCACAAAGGAGGCCAGAGATATCTTCAATTGCTTTGCTGCTCTGGCCATAGTCAGAAAGGAAGAGGTTAAGCTTTTTTATGACAAGCTTCTCAAGGACAATTACATTATTGAGCATCAAAAAGCATTTTCTCCCTTCATCCAGTACTTTGAGCACCTATTGTGAATTTTGGTATTAAGATATCTCACTATGATATGCTTAGTACTAATTTGATTCATATATACAACTAGGTGGTTGCCCCGTCCAAGGACTGAATTAAAGTTGAGTTTAATAAATCAATTAAATATATTTTATTGTACTTTTAGGCTTGAATTACTTACCACATGTTTGATTAAAATTTTATTTAATTGCTTTTTTAAAAGGTAGTTTCCATTATATTTATTTAAAATTAAAATTGTATATTCCAAGTATAAATAAAAACTAAACCTAAATAAGTATAGTATCACTATTAAGTTTAGTAAGGCTAAACTAATTATTTTATAATTTAGTAATTGATTTTTAATGTCTTTAAAAATGTAGAGCTGATCTGCAGCTTTTAAATAAGCTATTGGACATCAAAATCAGCTTAGTATTTACTGAGATACATTGATTTTAGTTTTTGTGGTGTACATTAAAAGTAAATTTAGATAACTTCAAATTAAGTCTGAGCCTTTGATTATGACGCAAACCTGATTTCAGCACTTAACTATATATCTCAGCATCTAGAGCAGCTAGAGCTATCATGTTTGGTACCATCTTGATCAGAATCATCTGAAAAATTGATCTACGTCCTCAAATTTTATTGAAAATCATTATATTGAAACATAATTTATTGTGGCCAGTTTACTCCACTGATGTTGTTTTGGGATGAAGCTGTGGCAAGCAAGGTTTACTCTGAAACAATATGCAGCCACTTGGATCAGGTGATGTATCCAAGTGGAATATTCTATTATTTCACTTTGGAATAGATGGATTCAAAATTTTCAAGCCAACCATCTCCTTCTTTAAACTAATATTTATATTATAATTCAAACTGTATTGCTTTAAATTGACCAAGCTCTCTTTTTGTTGTCAATTCAATCCTCAGCATAGAGCATAACCATCCAATCATATAAAAGGATCTCAAACAATTGCTGCTTCTCTTCCAGTTTTAATCCACCCATTCTAGAGTTGGGTAATCTATACAGATAAGCCACTTTGATATGGTTGAATGGTGCTAGCCACCAATTTAAAATTCAAGTAATTAAATACAACTTTATTAAAGTTCAAGTGGCTTATATTTCAGTTCAACATGATTTAGACCACACTCCACTGAATTCAATATGTGTACTTTCAAAGATGCATGTAAGGGATTGGATGTAAGGATGAGCCAAATTGAGCTTTTGGCTTAACAACAACTTTTAAAATCAAATTTAACTAAAGATTAATTCAGTCAAATCCCTTATGTCTTGAGCCCACTTGAGGTGACATTACAGACAGACAGATAGACAGACAGACTAACTTTTATATATATTAATATACTAATGATGCTATCAATTTGGACTTAATTGATATTCTAGCATATCAATATTATTAAATTATCACAATCTTCATGCAAAACTACCCTATAAAGGCTTATTCTACTTTGATTCAATCTTCAGTACTTCCAGAGATACAAAAGTGTTCATGATTCTATTACTGGGTAATAATCAATTGTTCTTGTTATCAAGCTCCAAACCATTGCCTGCCTTGTTGAGCTTATATCTCTGAAACTAGGGACAGGAACCCTATTCTGAGACTTATCCAGTATCACCTGATCTATGTAGATCTCTCACATGATATACTAGGATCAATAGAACCTTTCCTGAATGTTCACATGAATGTTCATGTTGCCCTCTGTGCATCCTAAAGATGGAATGAGTGACTATATAATCTCCCCATTCCTATTCTTAATAAATAAGCTTTATCTATATATCTATTTCAAGTCTTCACTTAATAGTCAGCCAGTCCCAGGACAACAGGGTTAGGTTCTACCCTTGCAGAGGTTTCTGTTCCATAGGCCTGGCATAAGTCTGAAATTACAACAGCACCAGTGGGTGGGTGTATTCTAGAGGCATTGCTGCATCTGCAAGGGTGGTGACTCAATTAATTGGAACTGCTATAAGCAGGTTAAAGAAGGTGTCACCAAGACCACCTCATCACTTGAAGGTTAGTACAATCAATTTTCCGCCTGGTTAAGGCAAAAAAGCCTATGTTTAATGTGATAGTCAATAAGCTGAAGATTCAGCATGATCATGGAGATCAGCTATACTCTCAGGCTGTCAAAAGCAAAGCTTTTGTAGCCAAGCATGCTGGCCAGCAGGTCAAGTTTTCAAGTGTTACCAAAGCAGTTTTGGCCTATTACACTAGAGAGGGCCGCCTTACCCATCTCAAAGACATTGCCACGACCCTTGGATCTAATTTATAATCCACTTTTTTTAAAAATAAACTTATTTCTTTCAGATATTTGATTTTACCTTATTACTAGTATATACATGTTTAATATAGTGTTAAAATTTAATACAGAAATAACACTGTTTTAGGATATGTTGGCTTTGGAGCTTTGCACACTATAATTATTATTAGCTGACTTCACATTTTTATTGCGGATTTAAAATCTTAGATGATTTTAAGTCTAGCTGTATGCTTTTTTGTTACTTTTAATATTTATATATACATGTTTAATATAGAGTCAAAATTTAATACAGAAATATCACTGTTTTGGGATATGTTGACTTTGGAGCTTTGCGCACTATAGTCAGTATTAGATAACCTCACATTTTTATTGCAGATTTGGAAACCTTGGATAATTTTGAGTTTATCCACATGTTTTTTATACTTTTTAAAATGTTATAGGGCTTTTAGTAATATTTCAAGGTATCTGGACGGTTTAGCCAGAAATATGAGATAGTGTTTCAAGATAGTGTCTTTCTAGATGGCGTTTTTGAGATGGTGTAACCCACTCAAACAATATAAATTACCAAGCCATTATCTCATCCAAGTTGGAAAACCATCTAACAAAATCATCTGATAGCTTATTTACCAAAGAACCTGACCCCGTGTAATCCCAGGACCATACCAAATATTTAATATATCTATACTTATTTAAATAACAAGCCAACTCCCAACATTATTTTAAAGCTAGAATCAAATTCATCACCATATCCAGGTATCATTACCAATTAAATCAATCCTGCCACATATGTATCATTTAACTCTATACCTTAAATTTATTTAACCCAAGGTTTTTTAGATATTATTAGGGGTTCTAGAAAAAATAGCCATCATGATATTATTCAAACATCATTTCAATCAATACCACCTTGTCTTTGGTGGTATAACTCTTCCTAGTTCAATGAAGATACCTCAGAGAAAGAAAGCCCATAGGTATAGGGTTGATATAGACATCTACTGTGGTATACATCCTCACCAAGCAACAAAGATAGGTAGATGCAGTCAAGTAGATCTTTGTTGATATCATATCAGACAAATATTAATACCCCAAGGTCTTCACTTAAAATTATTCCAATAAACTGATGCAATTTATACACAATCATAAAGGAAAATATACTTAAATCAAGTAAATCAAAGGCTTTAGTTGGTTTCAGGAGCTGTAGACCTTTAATACAACTTACAATGTACTTAAATAAAATGAGTATCCAACTTTACCATAGGTGTCAGGATGCTGCATCCCAGGGGAATGACTGTTAGCCTCAGCTGCCAACTTGCTCAGTTGACAGGAGGGTAGAGCCCACCATAGAAGGGGTGCTAACTTGATGAGATAAGATGCTGATTGTCCCACTAGGGCCCAGGGTCCAGCAGCAGGTATCATAGTGTCAACTAACCCAGCCAAGTTGATGTAGGCAATGCCGGCATATTGGTTGGCTGTGGGTGGAGACAGTCCTGGGGTGGGGTGTAGGCGGTCAGGTTTGGGTGTCAGGGGTGCTTCCATATCTACCTGGTAGGCAGGAAAACAGTTATACTTCACACAGATTTTGGGGTCTGGTTGTTTGCACCAAGCACCTTTGTGGAAAGCTGTTTGTGGGATAATCTGTTGGGCCAGGTGATCTGGGCAGGGGGTATCCTTCACAGTCAGCTCCCAATACTCTGGATTAAGGGGGTAGTCAGAGAAATGCAGTGGGCCAAAGGGTGCTCCAGGTAGACAATAAAACGTGGGCCGGGTTTTGAGGGCTTCCTCAGGAATGCAGGCTATCTGCCCAAGATTTTTGGTTGGAACAGTAGTTAAATGGAAAACAACCAAGACAAAATAAGAAATAGATTGGTAGAACCAAGGTCCCATAATCTTATTTATTTCAGAATGATAATACCATTTTGTCAAAACTTTACAGGGTTTAAATACCATTTAAAATGCTAAGCTTAGAATCTAGTCCATCACCTGATAGCTTAGTTTGCTCAGTTTCCTCCAGGCTGAGAGTTCTGGCCACATTCTGATCCTTCTGGCCCGTCATATCCTCTGCTGAAATGACTTCCATCTGACAGTCCAAGGATAATGTCTTCATGGTTTCATCACTGCCACTGGTGTTCCCGTCATTCTGAACTAAGTGACCTTCAGAAACATTAAGCTGGGATAACCTTTGCTCTGTAAGCTGCACATCTTCAGGAGTAGCTTTGGGGTCACCACATGACTGGGGATCACATGTCCTGGCAGCCTGGGTTTCTAGCCAATTATCTGGATTTTCTTTGGATTCCGGCCTGTTGTGCTGAACAGCAAACCCCTTTTTGGGTAGCCCATCAACTATGACAGGAATGACACCATATTGGTTTAGTGCTTCCAGAAATCCAGATTTTTCTTGCAAATTTGTGGCCAGGCAGGCCTGCAAATTTCCTTGATTAATTGGATTTGAACCAATGCCTTTTTCAGCTCTTCCACTGGCTAACTGTGAAAAACACAGGCAGGCAGCCCAAGGGCCCTCAGGATCCCCACAACCCTCAGAATCAGGTCCTGATTTTGATTCTCCTAGTTGGAGTTTTCCACTTATTTTGGTAGAAATGTCATTCATGACAATTGGGTTGATCACTCAACTACCAAGGTAGAACTCAACCCTGGTGCTCACCTTATCCCCAACAACAAAATTTCTAACACACATAATAAATTGCACATATATAAACCCATATCTTGACCATTTGAAAATCTAAACTAAACATAAAGATCTAGCATAAAAATATATTTATTAAATAAATACATGTATCAATTCAAAAAATTAAAGCTCCTGGTTGTAATTCACTGCAGATAATGAACCTGTCAAGAAAAATATGGGTTTGTCAGATTCCATACCCAATCTTCAGATCAAAAATGCCATTAACTTTGCCAAGTTGGAGATGGGGTGTTTGATAAGATCAAGTGTTATGCTTTCCCCTTTGATAGGTTTAAATCTTCAACTTCTGGATCCCAAGTACAGATGAGTCAACCCAACAACTCACAGCTCAATAAACAAACAGAGATACCTGTATCATAGATAAAGGATTATTATATAGGATCTAATCATTTCCTTCAAACCTATTATGCTTCAAGGCAAGATGAAATAGTTGAAATATAGGAAATCATGAGGCTTGTCAGATCCAAAAACCAAATTCCAAATAATATTTTGTGCATTTTAAATAGCTTCAATTAGCCATGTTGCAACTATAATTGACACCTCACCTGCTAATGTACCTTACAACACACAGGGGGTTCTCATAGAGCCACCTCATAATCTATATAACAGCACAGGGCATCCTGTCAACAATGTCAAATCTGAACAATTCCCTAAATCAGGAGCGCTGCTGATTCCAGGTAATGATCCCTCAATTATTTATTTGCCAAACCACTGTACCTGGATTCTGCCACAAGAATACCCCCTCATGGATTGGTGGCTCCCCTTTTTAGTAGATCAAATATTGCTTCCTGATAAAGCCATCATCCTATCCTTATTTTCTGTGCCTTTCTTTTGTACTGATGTCTTCCCCAATCCAAATACTTAGCTATAATTAGATCACTTGCAACATGTTCACCAAACCAGATACACTTTACAGAAAGACCCACTAAAATACTTCCACCTTGCATTGAATTGATCTCTACCAAAGCAAAAAATTCTTCATCCAATACAAATCAACCAACTAAAATATACCCACCTTGTATCAAGCTAATCTCTATCAAAGCATAAAAATCTTCATCTGACAACAGAACAACCAACCTGCTGCTCCCCAGTCCCAACAAGATTATGTTGGGGTACACCCACAGTGAAGGCCCAGTGGATGTCAGCTCCCAACCCACTGAACCACTCAGAGTGCCGCCCAGGCTTACAGTGCCCTCCTGCCTATCACCCAGAGCCCAGTTTGCTCACCATGCACCAGCAGCTGCTGACCTAATTTCTTCTCAGCACCCAAGACTACCCAATGAGTCCAGATACCCCTCTTGGAGATGAGAATCCTGGACAGCTGTTAGATGACATCCACCAGCCAATAACCCGGCAAGATACCAAAGAAGGCTTTCCCCAGGAACTGCACAGCAGGTGGTTAGAAACCAAGAGTTCCCATGTCCCTTGGGGAGATAGCAACTGTAGTGAATTTTGCAAAGCCTGGGGGGCTAGAAAACTCACGAGCCATTCCAGCTGCAGTCCCCCTCCCATAAGCGCTGACTGGTCCCTGAACCTGGGCTGGCAGGTTAGAGCCCATCTATGAGTGATGGCTATTACAGAGTTTAGTCTTGAAACGCCCCTTTCCCAGGCTCTTCTCTAACTGGGGCCCCTGTGGTTCTCCTGGAAGTAGTTATTGGGTGTCCTACATCAGAGCCAAGACTGGCTGGGTTTTTTAGCATCCTTTAGCTGGCTTAGTCCCAGTCCATTTTATGTGTCAGTGATCCTGCAAAATCCTCCAGAGCTTTCCCTATCCTCATCCTGACACCTGCCTCATTTATACTGGCGTCTGATTAGGGTTGTCCTTGTTTGAGAGGTTACAGCTCCTGGAAGAGTCTGTTAAGCTCCTCACTTGAGAACTCTCTCCCTATTGCTATGAGTGCAAGCTGTCACAGTAGATTCCATAATGCTGGGTATTGTCTGTCCAAGTATGAAGCTCAGAAGGCCAGAAAACCTGTATCAGAATTGACTGAGTTAACAGATTTAAACCAAACAGTTGATTGAAAATGGGTCACGGCTGCTCCAGTCTGCCAGCTGAAACCAGCTCCCCCTTTCAAACTGACGTTGATAAATTGACGTAATATGAGGGTCACCCAATATGAGTTTGTTAATCAGTATGGTTGTCAGAGACTAGTCACGCAAGGGTTCTTTGCAACCTGGACCAGATACTTACTTGGCAACGTGGAAGGAATAGGAGGTCAAGACTCAGGTGGTATTGCTTAGTCAATTTTTCTGATATATATTGAATAGTTTTCCCTGTTTCAACTCTAAGAGTTGAGTCCTCCTAAATTTACTCAATAAAAATCAATTATCCCCAGCTCTAAATTTTAAATTTTAAAAATGCATCCTGTTATTGGGTTGTTGCAGTATATCCTGTACAATCTGATTCTGAACCAAATTATTTCAGGAAGATGGGGTCCAGCATCTGGAACTTTGTTGTTGGCGCCTCCAAATTTCAATTTCATGCCAGCCAATTTTATAGCTCTCCCCCATTCTTGAAACTGAAAATTGTGTCCCTTCTCAATGCCCAGAATTCTACGCTGAAGATGCATTGATGCTTTCCCAGGTTATTTATCTTGGTTTACTCTGGTTAGGACTACTGGTTCTACTTAATCCTGGAGGTACAATTGGAAATTTCACAAAAAAATATCTGAAGCCGCGTTGGTGATTAATAATCAATTCTATGTGGATTTGGGTGGTAATTCCCCATCATTTAGAAACGGCTTCATATTATCCAGTGATTTCTGTCACATTACTCAACTCTTCTACGTCTGAGTTTTTGGAAGCAGTTTGTCATGAATTTGTGTTTTTTTCTCCTGCTCTGTTGAGATATCTGCGTTTACTATGTTAATTTGCATCAGTTTATTTCTGAGTTTTCAGTTTGGGCTTTTCTTTAATTTGTGGTTTCCATCTCTGGTTGCAGCTGTAGAGACTGGATCCTATGTTTTCTATTTCTGTTGTGTCATGTTATTTTGGTGTCCATATTATTTTCCTGCTCCACCCACTGATGAAATTTTGCATGAAGTTTTGTCAGCATTATCATTTTATTCTGGCTCTAGCCTTAGTCACAAATCCCAAGTTTACTATGTGATGACAAAAGTTTCTGAAGATGCCCGTGAATGGTTGTTGTCCACGGTAGAGCACAATCCAGATGTTTTAACTGAGAGTGCATCTCTATACCCTTTGTTAAAAAAATTGTGTGTATCTATTGAGGAGCTCAAAGTATATTGTAAGCTGTACGCCTTCCATCATGGTACAACTCCACTTTTGGTATTCCTTCCTCAGTTTCTTACCTACTGTTGTAAAATTTATGTTCCTGAGGTGAATAAACTCTCAGCGTTGTGGTTAGCAGTTGACCAGACTGCCCAGGATTTGGCAGTTTGGGATTCCCTGTTGACCCCAACTGAGGCCCTGGTAAGCCAAATTCTTTCTCTGGTCTCAAATCTGTCTACTTCCAAACAAGGTATGTTGATAATTGAAGATAAGCCCACTGCGCGCTCCTGGTTTTCTGGTTCTGGTCCTGCAATAGTTCCTTTCAACCAAAGCCAGGATTGTTCTCCCCCTAGTTTGTCTCAGCTACAATTGGCGGTGGTGAACAAACCCGGTGATGTGAAGGAGGTCCCTGTAGTGTCTGGTCCTGATATTTCCTTGGCAATGCTTCAACATGTTGTACCTGCAAAATCTTCCGTGATTACGTCTGAAGAGTTGCACCTTGTTCCTATCAATTGTGATAACCCTGTTCTTCTAGCTGCTGTCCAAGAAATGATTGAGTGTTACTTCCAGGAGCATCCTGCCTCCTTAGCTGCCGTCTGTACCGCCAATGAAAAAAAGCCTGCCAAGATTGCTACCTTTGCTGCAAATAAATCTACTTCTGGTTACTTCTTGTTCTATGGTAGCATTGATAATGGTCAGACTATCTATCAGCCAGCTATTTTGTTTGATACAGGTGCTTCCAAAAATTTCATGAGTGTGGAGACTGCCAACTTGCTACAAATCAAGTACCACCCAGGAATGCTTGTTAGGGGTTAGAACTGTCAAACTTTTCTCTCTTTCCAGCTGAAGAAGCCAGTTACTTTTGTAGTTGCAGGTCAGTCTTTTACTGCAAGGTTTTCTGTTTGCTCTACCCTGATGTATCCTATCATTTTGGGAGTGAGTTGGTGGAGAGATCATAATGGATTGACCTTACTGGAGAAAAATGAGCTGCAGGTGGAACATTCTTTGGGTATAACTATTTGTATTCTGTTGTTGGATATGTCTAAATCAGATCAATCATCACAGACCATACAATTGTTTCATGTCCCTGTCCCTGTAAGTTTGGATTTACCAGCATGCTTACAACCCTGGTCCGCAGCATTTGACGTCACCAGAGCCAAGGTCCTTCCCAAGCACACTCAGTTTGACTTTGGCTTTAAGGTTACTGTTGATCTGATTAGAATTGTGTCTCCTATTTACCCTTTAACCTTGAAGGAAGAAGCATGTTTGGAAGAGTGGACTTGTGACATGTTGGCAAAAGGCCACATTTTTTAGAAGGCTTTGTCAATCTGCTCCCTGTTATTGTTTGTTCAGAAGTCTGATGGGTCCCTTTGTCCTTGTATTGACTACAGGGATTTGAATAAAATTACAATTCTGGATCCTTATCCTTTACCCCTTGAAGCACAGATCTCTAGGTGTGTTGAGAAGGCCAAGGTATTCTCAAAACTGGATCTGTTGAATGTTTTCAATCAAATCAGGATTGAAGAAGGAATGGAATGGTTAACAGCATTCAGAACAAAGAAGGGTATCTTCCAGTTCTGTGTAATGCCTTTTGGATTGAAGAATGCCCCAGCTTGCTTTCAGCAGTTAATTGATTCAGTCCTGGGGGATCTCCTAGGTGTTTGCGCCATTGCATATATGGATGATATCTTGGTGTTTTCTCCAGATGAGGAGTCTCATAAGGCCCACTTGTTGGCAGTTGTAGAGCGCATTCTCCAATCAAACTTGATCATCAAAAGGAGTAAGTATGAATTCTTTAAACGTAAGGTTACTTTTCTGGGTAATATTATCTTTGAAGATGGCCACACTGTTGCCCCTGACAAGGAAGCTGAGGTTTGAGAGTATGCTACGCCTGTGACATTATCCCAACTTTGTATTTTCTTGGGTATATGTACATTCTCGAAGAAAGTCACCCCCCACTTGTCTGAGGTGGCCGCCCCTTTATATTTGGCTAGTGGAAAGACAACTTTAGTCTGGACGCCTGAGTGCGCAAGTGCCTTCTCAGCAGTCAAGGCTCTTTTGTTGTCCTCCCCAGTGTTAATACATGTGGATCCTGAGCTTCCTTTTGTGGTTTCCACCAATGCATCTAAATACGCTGTGGCTGGTGTGCTATTGCAGACAGCTAGTGATGGGATTGAGAGACCTGTGGGGTATTTTTCCCGGAAGATGGAGGCTTGAGAACGCAACTACATGATTTACAACAAGGAATTGTTGGCTGTTGTGGAATTTTTAAAGCATTAGAATCACCATCTCATGTTGGCATGTCATCCATTTGTAGTAAGAATTGACCACAAAACTCTTCTATGTTATCAACAGCCCAGGGTTTTGTCAGGTTGTCAATCCAGATGGCATGGTGACCTGTCAAGATACAAGTTCTGCTACAAGTTTATTAAGGGATCTGACAATCACTTGGCTAATGCACTAAGCAGGAACCCTTCCCATCTCTTAGATGTTAGTATGGATGCCAAGTTTAACACACATATTATGATTCCAGATAAGGCTGTGGTGTCTTTTGTACTGCCTCTGCTGGCTACATTGACTACCATGTCCTTAGCTGAGGGCGCAGACCTAGACTTGTATCCCAAGGTCAAGTTTCTGCAACCTTTGTCCAAAGGCTATGATAGGCTATTAGAGCTAGCATGCGCAAGCCCAGTGGGTCAGCCTCAGGGTTATCATAAGATTGGTTCAGTCCTATATCATCAAGGTTGGTTGTGGGTTCCTGAGGGCACTATTTGGGATGAAATCATGGAGGCTAATCATACCTGTTCAACCGCTGGTCACCCAGGGAAAAACAAAACAGTGGAACTAATTCACCGCCAGTTTTCCTGGAAAGGTTTAACTGTACAGGTAGCAGCCTTTGTTCAAGATTTCCTGGTATGTGTTTGATCCAAGGCCAGTTGGAACAAGACAACTGGGTTACTGGTTCCACTACAGCCTGCTGCAGGACCCTGGACGTCTGTGTTGGTGGATTTCATCTGTGAGCTTCCCAATTCCAATGGGTTTAACGCAATCATGGTGGTAGTTAATTATTTCACAAAGATGGCACACTTTGTACCTTGCTCAACCACAATTACTTTGGTGGAAACTGCTAGGTTATTTGTGAACAGAATCTTCTCCCTACATGGCATCCCAATGGAGATTGTAAGTGACCGTGGTCCTCAATTTATTGCTCAGTTCTGGGAAGCCTTTACTGGGATTCTTGGAATCAAATTATGCCGTTCCACAGCCTTTCACCCCCAATATGGTGGACAAATGGAGAGGGTAAACCAAAGTTTGGAGGTCTACCTACGTTGCTACACTAATGCGTGACAAGATTAATGGTGTGATAATCTACCCATGGCAGAGTTCACATATAATAACGCCCCACACACGTCAACTCAAGTATCGCCATTTTATGCCAATTTGGGTTACAATCCTTATTCCAACATGGGCCCTTGTTTGGTTAGCAACGTGGAAGCTGCAACTGATCAAGCTGCCTCATTGAAGCAGGTCCATCAGGAGCTCCAAGTTACTCTTGCTGCTGCCGTGACAACTTGCAAGGAATATGCAGATTGTAAGCGCCAGGAGGGGTCAACTTACAGGCCAGGTGATCTAGTTATGGTTGATGCTTGCAATATAAAACTTAAGGTTTCCTGTTTTAAATTAGGTCCCAAGCAAGTTGGTCTCTTCAAGGTAGAACGTCAGATTGTTCTCTCCACCTATTGGCTAGATTTACCTCCTGCTTTCAAGATTTCTCATACCTTCCATGAATGTCTTCTTACTCCCTTCAAAGGAACAGAGACTCCCTCTTCCCAACCCATTCTTGTGGAAGGTGAACCTGATTATGAGTTAAATTATATTCTGGCTTCCTGCAATAACCCCCACTGTTTGGAATATTTGGTGTCTTGGAAAGGTTATCCTGATTCTGAAAACTCATGGGTTCCCCACTACAATTGTTCAAATTCCTCAGATCTGATCCGTGAGTTCTACAAGTGCAATCCCACTGCTATTGGTCACCCTGAACTTGCCTTAGCTGCAATAAAACTCCCACCTGCCCATAAGAATTTCTCTTTATCCCATCTCCCAGATGGGGGTATTGTGCCCAGGGCTAAAGCCGAGGGTAATACCACAGTAGGTTCCATAATGACGGGTATTGTCTGTCCAAGTAAGAAGGCTCAGAAAGCCGGGAAACCTGTATCAAAATTAACCAAGTTAACAGATTTGAACCAAACAGTTGATTGAAAATGGGTCACGGCTGCTCCAGTCCGCCAGCTGAAACCAGCTCCCCCTTTCAAACTGACGTTGATAAATTGACGTAATATGAGGGTCACCTGATATGAGCTTGTTAATCAGTATGACTGTCAGAGACTAGTCATGCAAGGGTTCTTTGTAACCTGGACCAGATACTTACTTGGCAATGTGAAAGGAATAGGAGGTCAAGACTCAGGTGATATTGCTTAGTCAATTTTTCTGATATATATTGAATAGTTTTCCCTGTTTCAACTCTAAGAGTTGAGTCCTCCTAAATTTACTCAATAAAAATCAATTATCCCAAGCTCTAAATTTTAAATTTTAAAAATGCATCCTGTTATTGGGTTGTTGCAGTATATCCTGTACAATCTGATTCTGAACCAAATTATTTCAGGAAGATGGAGTCCAGCATCTGGAACTTTGTTGTTGGCACCTCCAAATGTCAATTTCATGCCAGCCAATTTTGTAGCTTCCCCCATTCTTGAAACTGAAAATTGTGTCCCTTCTCAATGCCCAGAATTCTACGCTGAAGATGCATTGATGCTTTCCCAGGTCAATTATCTTGGTTTACTCTTGTTAGGACTACTGGTTCTACTTAATCCTGGAGTTACAATTGGAAATTTCACAAAAAAATATCTGAAGCCGTGTTGGTGGTTAATAATCAATTCTATGTGAATTTTGGTGGTAATTCCCCATCATTTAGAAAAGGTTTCATATTATCCAGTGATTTCCATCACACAAGCCCTCTAACCAGTTTTATTTGCTCCTCCCCAGGGGTTCAGCTTCTAGATACATTTCAGAGCTGCTGCCTATACTGCCCCTCTTTTCAAGAATCTGGGTAAACCATGTGGGGGAAGAGACCAAGATTCTACTGCTTAGAAATATATGAAGGCTGAAAAGGTCTCTATTTACATTGGGAAGTTCCCCTTAGAAACCTTCTTATATGCAAGTATTTGTTGTCTCTAGGGCTGGCAACTACCTTGGGGATGCCTTGGGGGTCATCAGCTCTAGCTCTACTGCTTTTAAAATGGATTTCATCAATTATAAATCCTGAAATATATCTAAGATTAATATCTTCTAATAGCCCCCTGTCTCTCTAGCCCCTGTTTGGTCAGCCACTCTTATATAGCCCCCTTGTCTCAGGATAACTCCCTCTTAGGTGGGTTCTTTTGTAGGCCTAAACTATCTGAGATCTAGCTTTCTGATAATAAAGTAAGCTTCCAGACTTACATGACCCAAGCCCTGTGGCACTATCTGGGATAGTTTTGGAGTATATTCATCAAGCTTTAGATTATTCTGCTGATTAAAAGCTGTTAGTAAAACAAGCTTTAAACTCAACTGGTTTCATCAATACTCATCACCCTCAAACATCTGAAGCGCTCTGCTTTCCCCCACAATTTCTGCAGAACTTGAATAGAAAAAAATCTTTCACCAAGAAAAATGCTGGAAATTTTTGCTGTGCGCCCCTAAATGTTTCCCCAGGTTTCTTCAGTGGTTTTCTGTGTTGGAGTTTGGCTATTTCCTGTAGGAAACCTAGAAGAATTATTTTGCTGCAATCTCTTTTTGGCTTCACTTTGATTCAGCCTTGGCAGCAGAGCTAAAGAAAAAGGGTTCCCTAAATTGTCTGGGCCCTGGTTATTGGGTGATTTGCTTCAGAGAAATGTTTGTACCCTTCCCTCAACATCTCCCCAAGCTGTTTATACTTAACCTGATAGCCTAGTATTTAGAATGTCTATGAAGTACATTATTGAGCCTCCATCAGTGCCCTCACCCGCAAAACAGCTCCTAATGTGAAACATCAAAGTAAGTTTGTCTAATTCCCCTCCTTCAAGGACCACCTCCTTAAGCTTGTCCTTCACCTTTTGATTAATCTCTTTGAACTTGGTCATTTCTGGGTTGGGCTATTTGATCAATGCTTCCCATTCTACCATGATGTTTTTTATCCCACCCAGCCCCTTTTATACCAGTAAACAAATCATAACAAGATACATATATACCTTTTGCTTTAATATAACAAGATAAATATGAAACTAAATATAAGTATGCAATTTTTATTGGGTGCAGATAAAGAGCGTTATAGTTATATTGATATCCCACATGGTGTCTGTATATATCATACCAATCCAAGTTCTCTGAAGTTTTCATGTTTAATCCTGTTGCAGCATAATTTGTTCTTATTATGGTATACCAACTATGTACCAAGACAAGTGTTTATTATAAAAAGTGATTTTCTTTCAGGTTCTATATTTCAACCATAGTTGTTTGGGCTAGATTCAATCTGTGTCAGGAATCCACTCATTGGGAAGCCTTTCCCCAATTGAATGGAGAAGAGCTCCCAAGTTGAATTTGATCAGAGTGGAACCTACTGGAATCCCTATCATTAACATGTGTAGAAGGTGACCAAATAGATGGAATCTTCCCAAGAAGGGAGTGAAGTGATTGAGGAGATAATAGACACTGGTGTACCCCAAGATCAACCAGGGGGCCTTGGGGTGGATGATAGGTGGGAATCAAGCTGTTTCAACATAAGGGGCATGTCTTTGACGCAGACCAAAACAATTCCAAATTGAGTCTTCAGATTTGTCAGTAGGAGTTGGTTCAGGGTTTTTGAAGTTAAAATTTGCTTGCCCATAACTGATTAATACACAAAAAGTCCATAAAAGGAAGATAAAATTCATGTTGTTGGGGAAAACCTTTAGAATCTACTAATCAAGTGTTTAGAATTGAAAATATAGATTTATTTGGTTGATAGGAATAAAAGAAATTGTTGGAGCAATTTGAGTGAGAAGAATTTGCCAGTTTAAATACTGACTTCAAGTGAGGAAGGGAACATTTTGGTTACCAGGGGGATCTGCAAGAGTGATTTGAGAAGTATTGCCTTGCAGGACTGCAGCAGGCTGAAGCCTGCAATGCAAGAACAGGCAGGTTGGAATATTGCATTGCAGTATTGTACCTTACTTTGGTTGGGGATGGAATCTGGGGCTGGATGATCAGTATTTCTTTGGCTTGGGTGATTCACTGGGTTTGATTGGTCTCTTGGGCCCCTCAATATCTGTTTTGGATGATTTCTGCATTTATTTTTAATCTGATTAGCTGTTGTATATTTATTGGAGCCAAACTTTAATGCTGAATCAGTATCCTGGTTATTTTTGTTGTCCAGAGCCTTGGTTTTTGATTTTGAATTAGAATTTATGTTGTGGCCTTGGTTTTCACATTTGCTTTTGATTTTGCTTTCAAATTTGGTTTTACTACATTCATTTATCAATTTCAAATGTGTTTTTGAATTGGATTCATTAAAGGATTTGGTTTTGTCCTTGGTTTCTAATTTAGCATTTAAAAATGCAATATTTGTGTTAGGGATGGAATCCCTTACAATCTGGTTTCTCTGCAGATTGTATGTTTTGTCCTATTGTAATTTATTGTGATCCTTGTATTGTATGGATTTTGAATATGGCTGGCTTTTTTGATATATGAGCTGTTTCTCAGGAGGGGTGATCTAAAGTAGAGAAAAATTCAACATCATAACATCAAACTAATGATACTTTATTGGAAAAATCCAATTTTAATTTGTTGAGGTGTCTTTTTATATGATAAGTTGTTAATCTGCCTGTTTGCTTGTGTACAAAATGCAAATATATTCATTTATCTTCTTGTTATCTTATTTTTGTCTCATATTTTACTTCCAGAATATTTATTTGGTTGTATATATCTTATGTATCTAAGAAAAAGTATATGTGGTGCAGTACATTATACATTTAGCATATCATTTTAGCTTACATTTATATGTATAAATTTCATTTTTCTTTAATAATAAAATCAAACATGCTTAAGAAAATAAAAGTACAAAGGACCAGCCAATTGGAATTGGTATCAATTTTCATTTTTTTGATAATTAGTCAGATAAGACACACCATCTGTTATTCTGCCTAGTTTAACTTTATAAATTAAGCATGTTGCCTAAAAAACTGTCTGTGTTTTCTCATCAATCCATCAACATGTAATCAATCTAGCACTCAATTACTGGCTTCTCAGGTGCTATATTGACCACATGTTGGTGGGTTGATGAGACAACACAGACAGTTTTTTAGGCAACATGCTTAATTTACAAAGTTAAACTGGGCAGAAGAACAGATGGTGTGTCTTATCTGACTAATTGTCAAAAAATAAAAATTGATACCAATTCCAATTGGCTGATCCTTTGTACTTGTATTTTCTTAAGAAAGTTTTATTTTATTATTACTCAAAGAACAAACTTTTAATTTAAATATCAAAATGGCTTTATTAAACTTGGAAAAATTATTAAAATCACATATCACTGTAATTAAAATAAAATATATACAGTAGTTTACAAACCTGTTGAGATGAACAAAAAATCTCAGTCTAAAAACAAAATTGAAATCAAGAAATGTATATTAATTTACAATAGATTTGGATCCCCTTTGATTTTTCTTTTAGACTGAGTTTATTTTGTTTTTAGAATGAGGTTTTTTGTTTATCTCAACAGGTTTTAAAATTACTGTATTACAAAATTAAAAAATATTTAAATTGAAAGTAATTTATATTGTATAATTATAAAATAATATTTGCAAGACAAGGTTTATTTGGCAAAATGTGAGAGTGAGGGGAGAAAACTATTTGGTGGGCTGGGGTGTGAGCTCATTACTGGCTTGGCAGCGGGGTTGGGCTTTAGTGGGCTGAGAGGATTTTCTGGGGACTAGAGCATTTGGAGGCACCAGGTGTGTGTGATTGCCTTGACTAGCTTAGAGAAATTGATGATACAAGACATCATACTCATTCTCAGTGATCATAGTGATTGGTTTGTATGCTGGTGACTCACAATGGGGCAGCTTTAGATCAAGAGATGACTGGCTACTGCCATGGGCTGTCAGAGCCATCTTGAAGAAAATGTAGCAACCTTATGATGGGGGAAGCCCAGTGTGGTTGTGGGCTTCAAGAACCATCTGGTTGAACGTCTTGGGGTTGTGTTCTCTGATCTTATCAGCATTGTTGTAAAACAACACATCTCCCAGGTGTACATTGGCATTACCGGTAAGGAATATTGAGATTTAGTGGCCGCCTGCTCAAATTTTCTCTTTTGCCACTTCAGCACATTCAATGTGATGGATCAGGAAAATTTTGAATTTTGAACTGCCCAAGATTCAGATAGAAAGCAGGTCTGAGAGAAATTTTCTTTATGTGTATCTATTAGTGCAACTGGATGTGATTTGATAAAACTGTGTCCCCTTTGGGGAAGCTGCCAGGAATTCACCAATGACAGAGTCATGCTTTTCTTTATTTTTACCTTTTAGGGTGTTTTCCCCCATGCTCCCATAATCTTGAACATACAATGCCAATTTATAGCAGGATATAAATATAAAAAAATTAAAAATACTATACAGGCAGTGGGTGATTGTGGCACCAATCACTGGGTTGTGTGGTAAATCAGAGTCATCATCCCACTCATCAACTGTGCAATTGGTCACAGCAAGGATGCCAACAACAAACTCATGCATCCAGAGCTATGCAGTGCAACAGGCAATGAATATGTTGTGTAGCCTGAGTAGACATTAGACCTCAGTCATTTGGAGGTAGGGGTCCCACTGGAGAAGGTCAAGCATGATAAAATATGGATCCCTGATCTGTTAATATACCTGTTTCTTGGGCTTCTTGTTCAGCTTATACCCCTCTGTGACAGTCCACATGGAAGCTGTTGTGCAGGTGAGGGATGATTTGGCCTCAATAAAGACTCCATGCTGAAATTCAGTAAAAGATAGCGGTTTGGGACAGTTAAAGACCTAGTAGTTAAAATTGGCTACTAGAGGCATAGAGTGAACCAGCCTAGCAGGTAAAATTGGCTGCTAGGGTGCTGGTTAGGTGTCTCCACCCATTAGGTAACATTGAATACTAGGGGTGGGGAGTGGCTCTTCTCCCCATCAGTTAACGTTGGCTGCTAGTATGCTTAATAGGTGTCCCCACCTAGTAGGTAACATTGACTACTAGGGATGGGGAATGGCTCTTCTCCCCAGCAGGTAGCATTGGCTGCTGGGAAGAATAGGTGATATGACCTAGTAGGTAACATTGACTGCTAGGGAAGGAAGGAGCTGAGATAGCTCTATATGCCCTTGTGCACTTACAGGAGGTCTTTGAGTAGGCACCTTACCTAACAGACTGGTAAGGTGTCCTTGTCTGTGTTTCCCTGGAGGCTTTGGGGAGGTCCTGAAGCTACCATTGGGGGTATGGACATGCTCAGAGGCATTGTCAGGGTAGTTGCTTGGGGAAGCAGCTGCAGAACTTGACAATAATTAGGTCTCTGTGAAGTAAATTTGGTTACTTTGCGCCTGAAAGCTCAGACTTAACCACCTGAGTGAGTAAAGCCAACTTCACAGACATGAGGATTGTCTGTGGTTAAATGGCCTAAGTGGAGGACACTTGTGAGGGCCCAGTCAAACGCCAGTAGCCTTTTAGACTTATTCTCTGAGTCTGAGGTATTGGTAACAGAGACTGGAAATGGAACCAATTCAGTTCATAGGAAAAGATCACAGTGAAGACTAGTAAAAAGGACTGGATGATCACAGTGAAGATTAGTTGAAGGACTGGAGGATCATAGTGAGGAATTGAACCTGAGGGGTTCATAGTGAGAAATAGCTGAAGGAATAGAAAGGTCATGGAAAGGACTAGCTGAAGGACTAGAAAATCTTGGAGAAGGACTGGCTGAAAGACAAGTAGATCATGGAGCAGGACTATCTGTAGAACTGAAAGTTGGTTAAGAAGGACCAGCAGCAGTAGATGAAGGAGCAAGAATGCTCTATTTAGACTGCTGGAAGTAGGATTGAGAATAAGAAAGAAGCAGTTAAAAATAATTAATTAAACTTCCAAAAAGATATGATAAAAAGATTTAGATAAATATCATTTAAGAAATAAGTAGTAAAAAGGAGATATTTTACAGAAAATAGACTTTAAATTTATAAAGAATTGATTGATTAAGACAGAGCCAAAGTGGCCGGAAACAGGACAGAGAAACTTTGAGGACAAAGGCTGGAGTTTTGCCAAAGTGATTAAGTGAGGCAAGAAGTGAGCAGCAGGCAAGTTCAAATGGCCAAAATGTTGAGAAAATTCAGAGAAACTTGGAGAAATGTTGAAGAGTTAAGGTTTTTAAAACCCCTTAAGTAAAACATATGTGGAAGCGCTCAAGTTTTACCAGAGAAACATGACAGGAATTACAGCAAAAAATTTTGAAACACAGAGTAGATGTTTATCCAGAGCAAGACAGCACCAGGTTTGAACCAGGGTCAAGAGCAAGTCATTTGGGCAAAGGTTTTGGAAAAACAGTTCAATCTGGGTGTCTGATTGGCTGCATGTTAAAGCTTGTTTGATCATTGTTTTAAGGGCTTTAACTAAAGGGGTTAAGCCTAAAAAATGAGGGAATAAAGCAGAAAAATCTGGGGTTTAATGGGCTAAAGTAAGATGAAAGTTTTAATATATTGTATAGAAGAAGAAACTGGATAGTTTAAGCTTTGGAAACCAAGAGTTCTGAGAGAGAACAGGGACTGAAACAAGGAGCTATAAAAGGAGGACCAATCTTAGACTTTTCAGGGACTGGATCAAGTGGAATAACAAGGCCACTAGAGCTATACAGAGATCTGGATACAAAGATAAAGGTGTAGGAGTCCAAAATAAAGGAGCTGGAGCCTAGGATAAGGAGCAGGAAGCTAAGCAAGGAGCAGGAGTCTAGTACTAAGGAGCAGGAGTCCAAGTCTAAGTTGTAGGAGCCAAAGATCAAGTACAAGGATTCCAAGAGATTTTTAGAGGACTCCAAGTATGGGCACATATGAATTGTTTCCCTGGACCCTGGGCCATATACCAGAAGGTTTATATGAGAATCTTCCTTCTTATAGTGAATAAACGCCCATTTTGACCCCTATACATATTTCTGAGATACATTGTCCCCTACTAGAGAATTAAAACTCCTTCCAGCTGGTCCCTGGCTATGACTCAAGACACACTATGGGGAAGAGTGAATAGGAACCCCACATCCTCTCTTCATGAGAGTTTGGAATTCACATCTTACTACTGCCTCAGTGAATTGCAGATGTTGTGTTCTGAGGCGCGGCACAGATACACCTTTCCTGCTGACTAAACCAAGGCTTAGTACAAACTTAATCCTACAATTAGGATTCCCTGTTGTGTAAGGTTTACCTTGTGGTCCTGAAAAGTAAAATCTCAGCTAGACATGGCTAGAGAGAAGCAACAAAGTACTTGGAAACACAAAGACAGAAACGTGAATAAAACTAAAGTTTTATTGATGATAAAGAAATTGTTTAAATATTATTTTAGGTTACCACAAAATACTATACAGACATTTGGATCACTTGCCACAGATATGAGTGGGGCAAGTTAGTTGTTCAGAGTTAGTAACACAAACACCTTAATTTCCATCTTTGGAAATCATCCCATTTCAGGGGACAAAAGCAAAATTGAGTGATTTGTCCTTGAAAGAGCCCACCAAAGGCAAAATCAAAAGTGCATGAACATGTGCATTCATGAGAGCAGGCAGTTGGCAATTTCTGAAAATGCCATGCCACTTTAATTAAGGCTCATAATATCCTTAACAATCTCATTGGTTACTAGTTGTTGTTTATGGGGCCCACTTGGCATATGGAACCTGGATTAAGCAAGAATTTATTTGATTGTCCCAAATTATCAAGCAATGGTTGGATTGAGGTGGAGAGGCCACAGTTGCCCAGGCTTTAAAGAGTGGCACAGGCCCAGGTTGTGCCTGGTCTTGGGGGTCAACATACTGGCTGGTTGGAAAAGCCACTATGGATTGGCCTGATAACACATACAACTCAGCCTTCTCATGACTTAAGTTTAGTTGGTTATAGATGGGGGCCATGGTAGTTTTACTCCTTGCTTAGATTCCTGGGTTTATAATAGCTCTGTATTGCTCCTCAATAATATCAAAGTTATCTTCACTTGTGTTGAGTATATACTTCTGGGAAGTATAATAAACAAGATAAAGGGGAAAATTAAGAAAAGAATGATACTTTATTTGATATGAATATAGGGTATTATATAGTATCATGGAAAGCCACATACTTTCCATGTACATCATGGTAGTCATGAGGCTTATCCAATAAATTGCTCCTCTTAAGTCACAAGGCTTGTCCAAGTTGTGTTCTGCTTAAGACTTAAAATGTCTGATCCCCGTAATAGATGGCTGAATGATAACAGTGCCACTGACTTAATGATTAGTTGGGGAATTATTTGGAAAGTCACTTGGAAAATTATTTTTTTCAAAACAGCAGGCTTAACCTGCCAGCAAGGTTCTGAGTAAACAGGTATGTGACCTGCAATCCACTTATCCAGTCACTTGAAGCCAAGTTAGGAAGTTGACTTGGATTTTCAAATATAATAACATGAACAGAAGCTGATCCTCCCTGGTGGGTAACTTGTTTTGGTGCTTGGCTCATTACAAGGATCAAGTCACCCCCTTCATCATCCCACTATGTGATCTACACTATCATGTTCCTACTATCCATGATTCATAACAACTATATAATACCTATCTCCTAATAAAGAATATTATCTAGTTTCTAAATATTTTTCCCCTTGTAACTCTGCTAAAACAGCACAGTTACAACATTGTTAGCAGAAGTAGGCTCCCCATCCTACCTTATCTTGTAAAATTACGCCTGTTGCCTGTACTTGCCGCGGCCAACAAATCCTCAATAGAATCATGTCCAGCCTCCTGCTAGACTGGACCCTGTATGCACCTGGTACAGAAATACCTGATGGCTTTGTCTTGTATCAGAACATGGTGATCCCGCTCCCCGCCTTCAACACCCTGTCTGCACAAGGGTTCTTCCAAGTGCTTGCCACCATTCCTCAGGCAACTGAAAAAAGTACCATTCTCACCTAAGTAGCTCAGAGGCTTCAAAGCTCTGCCTTGCAACCTTTCTCTGGAGCCAGCAACAATAACGCCGCGGCATGGATCCAGTTTGCCCAAAGCAAGCTGGCCCAAATGGAATGCCCACAATAATTTTGGATTGCAGAAATCTCCATACAACTGGTTCACAATGCTGGTACTTGGTGCAACAAGTGTCACAAAGAAAACACCAAGAATAATTGGGACACCTTCAAGTAAGACTTCTTGGCAAGGTTTGTGCTGAAGGACACTGTGCTTATGATTATCTTCCAAGTGAAGAACTTGACCCAAACTGGCACAGTGAAGGAGCTCACCTGCACTTATAAAGAAATCCAACTATGTGCCCTTTCTGATATGGCTTTTGATACTCCAGCTACCCATCTCATGTACTACAACACGCTCAAGTCACATGTAATGAGACACTTAAACCTGGATCAGGTAAACAACCTGCAAAGCCTATATTGCAAGGCAGAGAAAGCAGAACAAACGTCCAATGCTCTTCACAAGGCGCAAACAGGAAAGAGCAAGCAACCCAAGGATTCTCACCCAGATGGACGTTCCAATTAACCACCCCCTGGGAACAACAGCAGCAATGCAAACCACAAACCTGCAGGTTCAAATGGACATGGGAATGGAAATAATGGCCCGTCAAACCATACCCATTTCCGTATCACTGCCACACAAGATAACCAAGACAAGGGAAAAGCCTGGGGAGATCACTAAGCAAGCCAAGCTCTCCCTGTACAATTCCTGACTTGCCCAACAATGAGTACCAACACAAGGACGTAGACCAGTGCCCAACAATCCAAGTACCCTCATAAGACCCAGTACTCTAACCATTGCCAGACATCCAAATAAACTGATGTCTTATCCTTTCCATTTTTGCAGTTACACAGGATCTGCACTCCTGGACTCAGGCGCAGATCAAACCCTAGTCAACAGCAGCTTTGTAGATTTGTTCAAGCTAGCCACTAATCCTTTGCAGATTAAAAACTTGGTCCTGGCTGATGAACACCACATTGCTGTGACAAGGGAAACCACCCCCTTCTCCGTCATGCTTGAGAACCTCCACTCCACCATCCAGGGCCTTGTCATTGACTTTCCCAAGTTTGACATTATACTGGGACTGGACTGGTTGCAAAAAAACAACCCCATGTAGACTGTGCAACCTCTGTACTGACCATCAAACGTGAAGGCATCAATCACCAGATCTACCCTGACTCAGTAGACTAGCTTCTCTGCAACCATGTCTTTGTACGCATCACGGAAACCCTGGACAAAAAAGATAACCTCAAGGCAATTGATTGGGATTCTTGCCAGTACAAGATCATACATTTCAAGGATCACCAGTACACCACTACACCTCAGGATTGTGAGATTGTAGCCCGCCACCTGGAAATCTTCAAAGAAGCTCTACCTGGGTTGCATCAGAAAAACACATACAACACTCTATCCAACTCAAAGGAGCTGTACCTGAGGCGCAACCAATCTATTGCCTTACCCCAAACAAAGAGGACACCCTATGTGCTTACCTCAAGGAAGCGTTGGAGAAAGGACTTATCTGCCCCTCACAATCCCCTTTTGGTGCTGCTGTATTCTTTGTAGCAAAGAAAGATGGAACCCTACGCCTAGTCACAGATTATTAAGCCCTAAAAAATTACTATCAAGAATTGTTACCCACTACCACTCATTGATGATCTCTTTGATGCCTTGGGTGGTGCCACAGTCTTCTCCAAGATTGACCTGACTGCAGGCTACAACCAGATCCTTATTAAGGAGGAAGATATCCCTAAAACAGCCTTTCACAATAAATACGGTTTGTACAAGTGTGTGGTACTCAACTTTGGAATGACAAACACCATGTCAACCTTTGTGACCTTCATGAACAAGGTGTTTGCCCCCCCCCCACATTGGTAAGCATGCCTTGGTATATCTGGACAACATCATTGTCTACAGCCCCTTGGTAGAGCAGCACCACAAGGACTTGGAGGCAGTCTTTACTACCCTGCCGCAACATAAACTGCTAGCCAAGCCTTCCAAATGTCAGTTCTTCCACAAACAGTTGCCCTTCTTGAGACACATAGTTTCAAAAGATGGTATTAAACCTGACAGCCATAAAATCCAGTCCATTTGAAAAATGCCACCTCCAAAAGATAAATCAGAACTTTGCACATTCTTGGGAATGGTTGCCTATGTACAAAAATTCATACCCAACTGTGGCGTCCTGACTGCACCTCTGTCTGCCATAACTGGCGCCAAATTCAAGTTCATATGGACCCCCAACGTGACCTTTGCTTCAGACATCTTAAAGAGAAGCTCACAATAGCACCCATCCTATAACACCCCAAACGTGATGGGGAATATCAAATGGAAACAGATGCCTCTGACGCATCCATTGGGGGAGTACTATAAATCAAAACCAATTATGGTGACTTCCTGCCTGTAGCCTACAAATCACACAAACTGACAGATGGCAAGTGCCAATACCCTATACATGACAAAGAATTGTTATCAATTGTGCATTGCCTGGTCAAATGGTGTTGTTATCTAGAATGGTAGGAGGAGTTCCCAGCCTTGACAGACCACAAATCACTCATCTACTTCAAAACCCAAGCAAACTTATCCCACTGTCAAGCCGGCTGGATGGAGCTTCAGGAGAGGTTCAACATGCTCATATAACATAATCCTGGCCCAGAGCTTACCATGGCAGACGCGCTTTCACGCCTGCTGTAAAATATGTAGCCTGGGTGCTGATTTCTACAAATAGAATTTCTACAGCTTATTTATCTTGTTATTATACCTGTTGTGGTATAGTGACAGCCTGGGTAAGGACAGAAGAATATAAGAAGATAATAAGACAAAACTAGTGTTTATTGTGATAGTGTCACACTTATATAGTGGGAGGCGGGGGGATTTCCACCAGGGGAAGGGAGGCACAGACAGAAGGACTTTTCTAATGGAGGAGAGTGAATTGGCACAGCAGAAAGTCCCGTGCAAGAGAACAACTGGTTTCATGTGGCTTTCCTTAAGGAGGCAGATGGCAATAACTTTGTTGCTCTATTATTAACCTTGGAAGTAAAGCCTGTGCCTTATGCGCATTCAAAAGGCGCTTTTAACACCTGTTTTAGAGGCGTTTTAAATGACTTTACCCTTAGTAAAATCAGGATGCAATAAAGCAATTGCGTGATTGTTCTGTTGCTCAATCCCTAGGTGGACAACTTAACGTCTAACCCATTCAGGATCTGCGACAATGCCTATAAGTCAGAGCCACAAGGGGCAAAAATGGACTCAACCCAGACTGGCCTCTCCTGGTGCTCCAGACAAAGGACAAAGGTTTCCCCCCTAGTACTACAGACATAAAAAGAGAAACTGTCATTAATAACAAGCACTTGTTTGCCAATGTATATGGAACCCTACACCAAAAAATGTCCAACAGAACAACTGTCCCATACATTCCCATGCACCAGCAAGATGACACAATCCTACACTACCACAGGGACCTAGGACACACAAAAAGCCGCAACCTTTACATATTCCTCAAACATAAAGCATGGTGACTAACCCTATACTGGGATGTCTAGGAAGTCCTAGACCAATGTGAAGTATGTGAAAAAATTTCAAAGAGAAAAGCTCTCCTAAAGTCTGTGTTGCTAATTTGTTCTCAATTACCCTTCAAGGTGTGGCTCTCAACATTGTGGGGCCTATGCCCGGGAAACATAATGATAAGAAGTACATCATTACCACCATCAACTTTTCCACACAATGACCAGTGACACAAGAAGTTAAAACATATACAGGCAATGGCGTACAACGCTTCATAGGAAAAGAAATCATCAGCAAGTTTGGAAAGCCAGAACTCCTGATAACTAACGGAGGCAAAGAATTGACCTCTGAAGATACCAACGTACACCTCAGCAAGAATGGAGTCCAGCACACGGTGACAATACCTTACCATCCTCAGGACAATGGACACGTGGAGCAGCTGAATGGCAGCCTCGTGTAAGCCTTAGCCAAGCTCACTGCCAGGAGACCTGAGGATTGGTACAAGCAGCTATCAACTGCATTGCTTGTATTCCAGACCCGTGTGAACAGATCCACCGGGAAAAGCCCCTTCAAGTTAGTTTATGGAACACACCCCAATATCATCCAGGCGCTATCAGGACCTAAGCTGGAGATGGCAGATAAGGTTCCATCCTGCTCAGATCCCCAGGTCATAAAGGCCAATAGCAATCAATCAGAAAAAGAAGAAAAACATCTACAAAAGACCTTTGTCCCCACCAAGACAGACATGAGGTTGGTGACAAAGTTTGGATCATGAATACCAACAAGAGTAAATTACAGCCATAAAAAGTAGGCCCTGCCATCATCCTAAAGGTAAACAAAAACAACACTTACCTTGTGCAAGGATTTGGGAAAAAAAACAAGACAAAGTCATCCATCATGACTGCCTCAGGCCCTGCAAAGCAAGACAAAAACAACGCAAGACTGCCCTACCTGCCACCAAACAACAGCTAGTACAGTATGGCGCCCGTGCTCCTTAAAACCTCCCTGATAACCTGCCCCCAGAGGAGGCCAACCTTCAGTTGGGGGGTGTCAAAACAGAAGGCTCAACCCGCCAGCAAGGTTCCAAGTAAGTGGTTTTGTGACCCACAATCCAATTATCCAGTCACTTGAAGCCAAGTTATGGAGTCAACTTGGATTTCCAAATATACTAACATGAACAGAAGCTGATCCTTCCTGATGGGTAACTTGTTTTGGTGCTTACTCATTACAAGGATCAAGCCACCCCCTTCACCATCCCACTGTGTGATCTACACTATCATGTTCCTACTATCCACAATTCACAGCAACTATATAATACTTATCTTCCAATAAAGAACTTTATCTAGTTTCTAAAAAATTTCCCTTGTAACTCTGCTAAAACAGCACAGTTACAATATTTTCCCAAGAGAGAGTAATTATAGATGTTGCAACATCTCCCCCTGAGGTGCTGGAAGGTGGAACCTTGGGAATTTTCTTGAGAGTGTCAGGGATACGGGCTTGGTATTGATCCAGTTTTGCATTGGGTACTGGAAGTTGGGAATTATGTTGTGCTGTTCTTGCTTTGCACAGGCGGAGGCAGTCATGGTGCATGTGTTTGAGCTCTGTTTAAGCAACAATGCCTTTGATGAAGTAGGTGTTGTTTTACTTGACTTCCATGACAGTGCCTGGTCCTTGTAATCATGGATCCAACTTGTGCATGTTGTGGTTAGGACCCAGATTTTGTCCCTAACTTGGAAGTGTTCCTGTTGTAATGGGAATGCTTCTCTCTCAACACTTTCCTTTTCCTTGTCCTCTTGGTCCTTCCTGGCGCGCTGTACATCAGGATCACTGTTGTCTGTCACTTTCTTACACAGAGGTGATTGTGGTCCTGAGGTAGTGCTAACAATGGCAAGTTTATGCCCATAAACAAGTTCATATGGGCTTTTCCCTGGGTTGTGGTTCATTTGTGTTCTGCACACCATAAGCGCTGTTGGTAGCATGTCAACCCAGGATTTTGGATTTTTGGCAGATAAATTACTGAGGGCTTCTACTAGAGAGCCGTTTAATCATTCTACACGTCCATTTGCTTGTGGGTGATATGGGCTGGCTGTGACGTGTTTTATTCCGTTTTTGGAAGGATAGATGTTGGTGTCAATAGCTTTAAGTTCAGTGCCTCCATCTGTGATCAAGAGGTCAGGTTTCTCAAACTTAGCTATGACCTCTTTGCCAATAATTCATCTTACATAATTGCATCTGTGTTCTTTTTTAGCTTGTGCTACAGGCCACCTAGTTGCATAGTTGATAGCTGTTATAATGTACTTTTTGCCTTTTTTATTGCCAGGCATTGGTCCTATAATATCCAGTGAAAACACTTTGAAAGGTTGTGTGATTAACACAGGTATTGCTGATTTGTGAGGTGCCTTGGAGCAGGTGTACTTGTCACAGACTTTGCATTGCTCTAGTACTTCCTTGATATTGTCCAGAATGTTGGGCCACCAGTAGCGTGTCTTAAGGTATTCATGCAAGTTCCTGCTATGGGTGTGTCCCAGATCTCTGTGGTATTGGAGGATTGTGCCAATCTTTTGTGTTGAAGGGACTTATGATACAGTATCACCACTTGGAAGTGTTTGGTGTAGTGTATCATATACATTTTTGAACAGATGTTTGTTCTTAAAGACTTTCTCTTGGATGTCCATTGGTGTACCAGGTGGGAACCCCTCTTGGAGATTCCCCATGATTAATATGGACCAATTGGGGTCTCCATCAGTGTGTAGAACATGTTTATTGTATAGTCTTGACATGGCTTCTTCAGTAAGCATTTCTTTGCCTAGTTTATATTCAATTATCATGGGGTACCTTGTATAAGGCTCATCCATTCAGCTTGTCTTCTTGATAGGTGTTGTTGAGTTTTGAATAATATCAGTGACTTGTATCTGGTTAGCACTTTGAATATTTGTGCACCTTCCAGGTAACATCTCCACTTCATTAGACAGTGGACAATAGCTACCAGTTCTTTGTCATGTATCAGATATCTCTTCCCATCATCAGAAATTTTTCTTGACTCATATGATACAGGGAGGAAGTCCTTTTCTGCAGTTTGAATTTGGAGTATTCCTCCTATTGTGTAATCAGAGGCGTCAGTTTCTAGTTTGTACAGTCCTTCACATTGTGGATATTGTAAGATAGGGGCAGTGACCATAAGTTCTTTTAATTGCCAAAAGTGTTTATCTCTCAACGGTGTCCATAAAAATTTTGTTGTCTTTCTTGTTATTATGTATAAGGGGCAGTCAAGGCACCCCAGTTGGGTATGAATCTTCTGACATAGGCTACTATACCCAGGAATTTAAAAGTTCACTCTTATTTTACGGTGCTGGCATGTCATGTATGGCTTATATCTTTTCTGTGTCTGGCTTTACTCCATCCTTGCTGATGATGTGTCCTAAAAATGAGAGTTCTGATGAGAAGTCAAATTTTGAGGGTTTGGCTATAAGTTGGTTATCTTTGAGGGTGCAGAGGACCAGGAGAACGTCTTTCCAGTGTTGCTCTACAGTTGGGCTGTATATGATTATGTTGTCCAGGTAAATGATAGCCCTTTTCCCAGTGTGTTCCTTGAAGACTTCATTAATGAAGGTCACAAAGGTACTGGGAGTGTTTATCATACCAAAGTTAAGGACTACACACTCAAAGGAGCCACACTTAGTTCTGAAAGTTGTTTTGGATATGCCCTCTGGTTTAACACAAATTTGGTGATAACCTGCTGTCAAGTCAATTTTTGGAAAGACTTGGGACCTCCCATGGCGTCAAAAAGGTCATCAATCAGGGGTAGGGGATACCTGTTCTTAATTATGACCTTGTTGAGAGCCCTGTAGTCTGTGACTAGGCGGAGTCCTCTATCTTTCTTTACTTCAAAAAAGATAGCCATGCCAAAAGGAAATTTTTAAGGTCGTATGAGTCTTTTTCAAGGGCTTTGTCTAGGTAGGCTTTTAGGGTGTTGTCTTCTTGTGGTGTCAGGAAGTAGATAGGTTGTGCTTTTGGTACACCTCCTTTGAGGTTGGTTTCATGTTGGATACCCCAATTGGGCGGTAGTCCTGGTAAAGATTCTTGGAAAACTGAAGGGAGTCCCATGACTAGCTGTGCTTGGATTGGTTCTTGTACATGTGAGGTTTCTGTACTTTTAAAGTGAACAATCTCATATGTACAAGTAGTCTAATCAATTTTGCTAGGGTTCTTTTCCTCTTCTGTTTCCATAATCTTTATGAATACATGGTCCCTCATGAGTGTATAAAGATGAGTTGGATATATATGGTGGTGCACTTTGCCTTGCTGTATGGTGAAGGTAGCACTATCCCAGTCAATATGAGGTTTGGTCTTTCTCATCCAGTCCAGGCCAAGTATAACATCATACTTTGGGATTTGTATGATTGGGTCACTAAGTGTAGTTTGCATGTCTTTTATTTGGACACGGAAAAGTTTTGCTTTCTTAGTGACTGGTGTACTTCTACTATCTGCCATGATAACTCTCTTGATCTTGCTTTGGACTGTGGGTAGTTTCATGAGGTTGGCAAATTTTTTTCAACAAGGGATTAATCTGCTCCAGTATCAAATAATGCTGTGCCTTGGTATCTGCAAAAGCAGAAAGAATAAATGAGGAGTTTATTTCCAGTTTGGGCAACAAATAGTAGAGGATTGCTGGAGGTTACTTGGATCATGGTGATTGAGTCCATGTCTTGTTCCCTGTACAAGTCTTGTAAAGTGGGAGAGGGCTTCTTGCCTAAGCGCTCCCCTGAGCTTTTCCCTCCTTGGTGGTGTTATCAGTGCTCACTTGATTTACTTGAGTAGTGTGATTTCCACTTCAAGGGAGGGAGTTGTTGGCTTGGTTGTTCTGTTTATTAGGTCCATGGTCTTTTCTTGCTGTGGGACTTTCTTTCTGTTGTTTGTTGTGTTCAGGTTGTTGTATTTCTGTGCAGCCCACTTTCCTTCCAAGAATATGTCTTGGAGGTTCTTGCAGCAACTCATGTCAAATTTAAATCTAATATGTGTGGGTAGACCATTATAGAAGTCTATTCATGGTCCAGCTTTATTGAATTTGATGATGTTGGGAGCTCAATCATGTATGTCTTCATAGGTGTAAAGTCACTCCCCTCTTTAGCCTTGGATAGGACAATCTTCCCATGTTGCACCAAAAATCTGCTCAGAAGCCAGCCAAGCCCCTTAATTCTCTTGAGGATTTAGCCCACACAGTTGATGAGATATTTGTGTTGACATACCCTTCCCAAGTGGAAAATATTGATGTTTGGAACTCTGTTACTACTTGGGAGGAATCTCTGATTAATTTGGACTATTTTTTGGCTTTGGCTTGTCTGCACTTGAAATTAATTAACTCTAAACATTCAGGTTGCGCTACTGCTAAATCATCAAATTCCAATCCAACTGGATTAAATGCTGATTTGAATCACTCCAGTAATGCCAGCCAATTAGAGTTAAAGCCAGAAATTATTGAAAAACCCTCCAACACAATGGATAAGCCTTTGCAAAATTTCTCTGCTGCCCAATCAGACACATTGTCTGGGTCATGTGACCTTTCAAATCTGAAGCCTGTCCCTTAAAGCAAGACAGGAGACTTTTGGTCCCCTGCTTGCTGATTCTTTCAAATAAAAGTTGTGCTTTTCCTATATTAAAGTTTTGATTTTGGGGCTCCTTGTTTGGTCCCCTTTGATCTCTGGTTTTTTTAATAATAGTCTTGTTATTCCTTACCTTTCCCAGGCCTTCCCTAGTTCCCATTGTCTCTTTTGGAGCTCCTAGGGTTAAAGTTAGTATTATCCTATACACTTACCTTTATTGCTTTCAAAACTCTAGCTTTAACATTGAATTTAGTATTATAATCCTTATAAATACTTACTTTAAGTTCAAATTTGTCTCTCACTTCCTCTGCCTTCACTTCCTCTTCATATACGTTCAAAGTAGCACCTCCCAAGGCTTGTTTAAAAGTGTATAGCCTATGGTTGTCACTTGTTTCAGCTTGAAACATTTTTAAGAGATTCCTGTTGCTAGAGTGCCTCCCTATTTCCAGATTTGTTTCAGAAAATCTGTAAAATCTTAAATTTTTTTTGGGGTTTCCTGTTTTGAATGCTGTTCTCTTTGGTGAAGTTTGTAGTTTTTACCCTGGCCCCTGCCTTGGCGATGATATGGACTGCTTCTCCAGATCTTTGGAGCTGTATTTTCTATTTTTTTCACCGTGTGGAGAGTGACCTCACCCAATTTATGCATATGTTCAAGGACATCCCTGGACGCGCTCAGGGTATTCTGGCTACCAGGGAAAATGTGGTAAGAAGTCTCACCTGCAACAACCTTGAGTATTCTGCCCTTGATCTGGCCCCCTCTGCATCCCCAAGCTTGGACTCTCTGATGCCTCCCCTCTTCATGGACCCTGGTGTTCAGGTCCAAGAAGATGATCTGGAGGTCCAAGAGTATCCTCCCAAGTGTGCCCCCTGGTTGCTTGGTGGGATGATCTTGATGGGTCTAGTTTCCTACTTTCCCCGACTATCTGCTGTGTCCTCTCTTTGGACCCCACTTTGAGTGGCCATACCAGTCCTGCACTGGATGGTGTCCTGGTGTATTCTTCCCCAGGATGGGAGTCAAACTTAGTTAGTTTAGCCCCCCTCTCTCACAACAGGCTGCAATGTACTCCTCAATTGTTCCTGTCGCTTTGAAGGTTCTGAGTTCTGTCATGATCACCCCATCAGAATCCTTCACAGCAAACTTTTCAAGGCACGGGGTGTTGAACATATCCCAGTTTCATTTTGATCAGGGTGCTGTTCAAGCCATTCACTTACAAAATGTGAGGCGGTTCCCGTGACACATAGGGCAATCTTGCTGGCCCAGAGTCTGCGGGGATAGCCCATTTATGTAAACTTGTTTTGTATGCTTTGGATCCAGAGGTTGGCGTTGGAATACAGTGTTGGGTATTTTGGTTGTTTCAGGAATGGGAGGGGGGTTCAGGATCCTATGTGTGCTTAGGAAGTTTTACTGTTTGATTGGTACAAGGACATTGTTGAAGACAATAAACCCTGATGGGATGTCCTGTCCTTCTTTGTAACATCTCTGGTCAGTGGGGAGTGCCATCTGCTGGGGTCTTTTCTTTGGAGGAATTATTCCTTTAAGTTGTGTAGGTGTGGATAACCTACCTGTGCTACCACTGTTGAGTATATACTTCTGGGGAGTATAACAAACAAGATAAAGGGGGAAATTAAGAAGAGAATGATACTTTATTTGATATGAATATAGGGTACTATATAGTATCATGAAAAGCCACATACTGTCCATGTACGCCATGGTAGTCATGGGGCTTATCCAAGTAATTATTCCTCTTAAGTCACAAGGCTTGTCCAAGCTGTGTTCCACTTAGGACTCAAAATGTTTGATTCCATAATAGATGGTTGAATGATAAAATTGCCACCAACTTAATGATTAGTCAGGGAATCATTCAGTGAGTCACTTGGGGAATTAGTTTCCCAAAAGGGAGTAATTTTAGATGTTGCAACAGTGAGGTCCAGTATGACAGTTGGGGCCATAGATTGCAGCAGCAATACAACGTGGACAAGACTATGTTGAGCAATACTATACGCCAATTTTTAGACCTACATTGACAATAAGGTGGCCACTGTGGCTGTAATGCCACCTACGCCTCCCCCTGAAGACCTTACTCAATCTGAGGCTAAGATTTGGGAGGCCATCACAGAGCTCAAGGCAACCACCTGCTGCCAGACCTATGCTTCCAATCCACCTACTGCTGAACCTGTACCCAATCCTTGTATCACAATCCTGACTGATCAAGTGGCTACACTACAAGCTGAGATTGCTCACCTATGTCAACGTCTCTCTAATCAATACAACTCCTCCTCTGAAGCCAGTGATAATGACAAAGAAGAAACTGATGAAGTACCTGCCCTTAACAATCACGGGTGCTGTCCAGGTGGCAACTGTGATGTTGCAACCAAGTTTCCCTCCTTGCCTGCCGATGTATCTTATGATACACAGGGGGCGCTCAATGAGTTGCCCCTAGATGTATCTATTGGCATGAGTCAAACTTATGGCAATATTGAGTTGCGGGCACTTTCTCCTAATTAGGAGTGCTGCCAATTTGACCTTGCTGATCCCTGTACCAGTTATTCCTTGGCTTTAAACCTTACATGAAATATGCCACTATGCCACCCCCTTGTAGCCTTGTGGCTTTCCCCATATGGTATATTAATCACAATATTCTACAATAAACAATACCTTATTCTATTCATTCTTGTCCTTTCTATTGGACTGTTGTCTTCCCCAATCAAATACTGAACTCTAATTGGTTCAGTTGCAACATTATGTTTGGTTGGAGGCTTGTTGTATATCTAGTAGCTTTGTATTGCTTTAGCGACCTGATCTTGTCCTATTCAGGGATCCTTCTTTAAATCCCTTTATGGTCCTGAGCCAAAGGTAAGGATGGATGGATCCGGCTTGAGTTAGTATGTGCCCGCATCCCTGGCCAACCATCCTAGCACGATTAAACCATGTGCACCGATGGTTTCCAAAAGTCCACCAGAGCCCAGGTTTAAGTTATTCCGGTTTGCAGGCTGGCTAAATTTTTTGAATTCGCTGTACTTTGGTTTACTTTGACCCTTTCTCAATCTTGATAGCGACCCATCTGAGAAAAACTTGGTATTTAAATTCAATAATAGATTTATTGTTATTAGTTTGAAATACGAACAACATTATTAATTTCTAGTGGGGAAGGTAAATAGGAAGGTTTGATGAGAGCAGATATAGTGAGATTAAAATATGCTTTTCTGATGAGGGGTTGCTATCGAACTGATGGGAAAGGCTGATAACCCAGATCTGGCCCATGAAGCCAACCTTGTGATTAGGGCTGCGGCGGATGAAAAACGTGAAAATTACGGCATCTGCCGTAATTGTCACATCTAAGCTGTCCCCTTTTTTGTTTTAGGTTCCTCGCATGTCAGGGAATCCAAAGTTTAAGAAAAAACTGTAGCAGGCGGGTTTCTTTTTTCTGGATAAGCCTAACTATATATATTTTTACGATAAATTTTTATTTTTGAATCATTATTTAATTTGATCTTTTATTATTATTTTATTTAAAAAATTAAAAAATAGGTTAAAATAATCTGTCTGTGGATGCTACGGAAACGATTCCGGAAAAATTGTAGTCATATGATTTTCCAGAATTGATTCGGATCCGCCGCAGCCCTACTCGTGATAATTCACTCTTTTCTATTTGGAGCTTTCGCAGCTACCTGAATTGCCTCGATGCAGAAACTAAATCAAACAACCAATAAGATGATGTGAAATCTCATATATTAAATTGTTGTCTTTTGATTGGCTGCATTTAGTTGTGCGGTTTGATAAATTAGATAGATGTCTTTTGATTGGCAGCATATATTCGTGTGGGCGGGATTCTGCAGTGAGGCAATCCCAATCTATTATCATATATTATCGTAGCGGAGAGAGGCATATTTGAAAGTAGCTGGCTTGGATTTTTTGTAACTTTGCACTGATGATGCATGCTAATCCTTGATGTGAGGTGATGGTGTTTAAATTCAAGCGGCTGTGTAATAAAATAATTGGAAACGGTTCTAGTGTGGCAGCATTATTTTAATTGACGGGTTGGGATGGATTTGCATTGAGATGGCATTGGGTTCCGTTGAAGGGTTGCTTTGGACTAGAACTCGCGCTGCGGCCTAGCCTTTGCGGCATTGCGCCTCCGCAAGAAGTAGACAAGGAGGATGATAAATATTAAGCCTGAGGAGATGCCCAGAAACATATATAATAGTTTGTTGTCTGGTGATGAAGTTTGCTGTTGGGGCTCGGGGGCGGGGCTGACAAGGGACATGTTCTCCAGGTCGATTAGCTGGGTAGAGCTGCTGGACTGGGTGGAAGTGGCTAGGCCGAAGGCGTGGATGAGGTACCCCTTGCTGTAAGCTAGACAGCCGTGGGTCCTTCCTTCAAGCCCATGGATTTCATTCTCGGTCCACTCCAGGATGGCTAAGTTCAGGATAAATATACTTTGGCTGAAGACGACGAATATGGAAGTTGAGTTCTGAGTTACGGCAAGACCAGGTATTAAAGGGGCGGGTGTTCCGGTAGCCTTCTTTGACTTCCAAGATTTGCTCTGCAGGTTATAAGTGCGAATGGTTTCAGCTGTCGTGCCATCCTCGCCCGCCGTTAATACATACAGCGTGCCATTGGCGATGGCGACGATGCGATCTTCGTCGTAGATCTTCTTCGATTTGAAACCTACCAGCCTCCATTTCTCCTGGGCCGAGTCGTATATACGCAGGGCGGGCAGCTTCATCTGCACCTGCTTTCCTCCAAATGAGATGTACTCGGTAGGGACCAAGTCGTTTTGAACCAAGGATGCTTTCATTAGCATACCGACTTCCCGCCTCGCCATGGATGGACCCGTTGTGAGCTTCAGCGTTTCGTTGCTAAAGAAGCGCACTGGGCTGCCATCTAGGCTGCGGTCTCCGCCAACCACAATAACCCCTTTATCGGTTGAGATCACACTGGGGTACATGCCAATCTGCTCGTCAACATCAAACGAAGTCCAGTTCGAGATGGCAGGAAGGTTGAAATCTAGGCGAAAGCCAAGGGTCCCTTGGTTGCCTCCAAGTGCAAACAAGGTATCCCCATTGGTGGCACACCCCATCCCATAAACCGATGGAACATCAGACATTGTACGAGCAATTTACTAGAGAATGTCTATAAACTGATCCATTCTATCACCATCACGGCCGCACCCCGTCATGCAAAGGTCAATCTCGCAGAACCTGAATCAATTAATTGATTTAAATTAAATGCTATTTGCATCCATTCCTGCAAGCCTAATGTAGCCTAATTAATGTCATTTAAATCCCCTCCATCCATTTGCTACGAAGATGGCCCGCTGCCCTTATTCTTCATGGGTGCAACTATTCTAAATTAATGCTTGGTACAAAACCCACCAATCAGCAAACACCCCAGCTGCTCAATCAGCCGATCCCCAATAAATTGCCAATTAAAGACAATTTTTAAAAGCGAAAGCAGGGCAATTTTCAAGCCCAGCCATATAATGCTATCGAGTTCGAACTGCATCTAGGAATTAAACCAAGTATGATGACATGGTACTTTAGCATGGAAGCACGACCATTGCGCCTGAAAAACAATCACGATAAGCCAGTGTATCGCGGGATGACACTGAAACTATCCCCATATAAATTGTACTTGAACCTTGACCAACAAAGAGAAGTGCCAGTCAACGGCGCTATAGCAAAAGGGTGGATCTGGTTATCAGAAGGGCTCAAAACCTTTCCTCTGATCGATTAAACACACTTTTAGTTTATCTTGCGTGAGTATAAGAGATCGGGGCCCTACAACCTGGGAGATGCACCAAAACTCTTAGGAGGCCGCTAACCGCGCTCTATACACTAGTTTTCAAAGCTGTGGGATACGCGAAAGCAAGCCATCAGTAAAAGACATGAACTTAAACAAGATCCAATTTAAAATATACACTTAACTAACAGGAATTCGGGGGGTTTAACAGGTAAAAGCTGTTGGGTGAAATGGGATGTCCACAAGCATGGTCCCCGGCTATCTAAAATAGGATAGATCATCAGAAACATGACCCACAAGGATTTTGTCCCGAGCACCTGCTTTTGGCATAAGTTTAGGGAAGTTGACCAAAAATTCATCACTTGACTATGTACGGGTGTATGCCCAACCAAAAAAGTCACTTTAACATAGACCCCTTGAACTGAGGCAGCCAGGAGTGGTCAATACTTATTTAATCCCCATATAAAGGAAGTGGATAGACCCATCACTGTGACCCAATATAGCTCAATTCAGACTTCATCGATAGAAATTAGAATGAACACAACAACAGAGCAGTAACCCAGCCAGTGTGTGCTGTGGTCAGGGTGTCCTCAGGAGTCACCCAACAGGGTGGGAGTACCTCAAGTGTCTCCCCAGGAGGGCTTCAGAGAGACAGCAAGCAACACCAAGTGCACACATATTTATCAGCCAGTGCCAGGCACTCAAACTGGGAGAAAGCATATTTAAACCCAAGATGTTACCATAACTGTGCTATTTTAGCAGAGTTACAAGGGGGAAATATTTGGGGACTAGATAGTTATCCTTATTTGGAGATAGGGATTATATAGTTGCGCTGAATCATTATAAGAGGAACATGATTGTGTTGATCACTCAGTTGGATGATGAAGGGGTAGCTTGATCCTAGTAATGATTCAAGCACTGAATTGATATATGCATTCTTTGGGATCATCATTTGCTCATGTTGCTAATTCTGGGGATTTGAGTTGACTTCCTTGTTTGGCTATGGTCACCAGGAAGTCAGATTGCGGGTCATGAACCTGGTTAGTTGGAACCTTGTTGGCAGGTCAACCCTGCTGTTTTGACACCATCTATATTTTCTTTTAACACATGTCTGATCTCTTTTCAATAAATTGTTAGTATATCTTTATCTTTTTATTTTTGTTATTTCAATGAGGAGCCCCTTTTGGGGAAGCTTCAAATATGGAATTGAGAAATAAGAGAAGTATACTTTATTGGATAATACTTTAGACTTATATAGCTTTAGCTGTGGCAGAGATTTTGTTGGATCAAACCTAGGGGTTGGTCATGTGCGGGATGGGTTTGAGTCACTGGATCCTTGGACAGTCATGTGATATTGCTTGGTTGCCATTTCCGGTATATCAAACTGGATATTGGAAGGGCACCAAATCGGGCAATGACTGGATGTTAAGTGAGTTGGTGGTAACCAGAATACTTGTACATCCAGATCCTTGACAATTTTTAACTTTTTTAGTGCTTAGTTATTATATATGTATAGTATAAAGTATATCTCAGATAGTATGTGTTGTGTTCTGAGGCGCGGCACAGACATACAATGGGAAATCCTAACCTTAGGATTGGATTTGTACTAAGTCTCAGTTAGATGACAGGGAAGGCAAATGTGTTTACCTTGCCGCCCTGGAAGAATAATCTCTACTAGTTGTGGATAGAGAGAGGCGCGGAAGTACAGAAGACACAAAGACAAAAATGTGAATAGAACTTAATTTTTATTGGTGAATATGAAATGGAATATATAGTGGTTAGGAATACCACAAAGCACTAACAAGATGGTAGGATCACTTGCCACCAGCATTAGTGGGGCAAGTGAGTTGCACAGGATCAAGAAACTGAACAATTGATCTTCCTGATTCAGTCATTAACTCATTTTGAGAGGCAAAAGCAAAAGCAAGAGATTTGTCCTCAAAATGGCCCACCAAAGGCGAAATTGAAACATGGTAATAGCGGTATTCACAACATTGCCCTCCCCTAGATTGGCCTTGGGGGGGGGTAATATTTATGAAGGAACTTTGCATGCACTCAAGCAAAAGGACAGCCACTGGAGAGGAGCTTTACAGTGTACTTGGACCCTTTCTTAAAAGTCACTTCTAAAGGGCCAATCCATAGAGAGTCCAACTTATGTGCGCAACCACCTACTCTGTGTTGGTAGTAAAGTACATGGTCACCAACATCAAACTCAGGCAGGGGGGAGCATCCAGAATTTTTGGGAGAGAGTTCAAGCATCTTAGTCTTGTATGCAGAAGTGTAAGCAGTGGCCTGTATATCAATTATGCGGTTGACTAGATCCTTGATGTGTTTGTCAGGATTCATGGCTTTGTCAGAGGTAAGCAAGGGGGCCCCAAATGCAAAGGGGTAGTAGCCTCTTGCCCATATAACATAGCAAAAGGGGAGTATCCAGTGATACAATGTTTGCTAAGGTGGTATGCAAAGAGAGCGGCAGGTAAGTATAGGTCCCAGTTGGCAGCGTCAGAGTAGGTGAGCTTCCTCATGATGGAGACCAGTGTCAAATTAGCACGCTCAACTGCCCCATTGGTAGAAGGATTCTAGGGGGCAGAGAAAGACTGATGAGACCCCAAAGCTTCAACAACAGAGATTACCAGCTTGGCGTTGAAGTTAGTCCCATTATTGGAGAGTAACACTTGAGGACAGCCATGGCGGTAGAAAACATCTTGTAGCAGGAAGGCAGCAGTTGTCTTAGCTGTGATGCCTTTTTTTGGGCAAGCTTCTACCCACTTGCTGAAATGATCAACTGCAATCAGAATAAAGCAATACCCAGAACGTGAGCGGGGGAGAGGACCTACTGCGTCAATGCTGACAGTGTGGAAGGCATGTTGCGGGGGGACTAATTTGAACTTGTGGGCAGCAGCTCAAGGCCTTTGCAGCTGGCAATTGTGGCAGCTAGCTATGACGTCTGAGATCAGCAGGCAAAGGTTCTCCCAGAAGTAATTCTTTTGAAGCCAGTCAAAGGTCTTGGCAATGCCTCCATGCCCAGTCTCTTTATGAGCTTGCAACACCACCAAGAGGCAAAGACTGGGCCGTACATAAGGCAGATACTGATCTTGTACCTTCTTGAAGAGCTGATTGTTGTGTATTAGGGTATCTTTGGATAGCTTGGACAAGGCCAGTTGTACTTCTTCTGTCTCACTTTCCCACAAAGACAGGTACCCAATTAGTTTGTATAACTGGTCAGCCTCTGCAGGGTGCAAAGCAAGAATGGGCATTCTGGAGAGCCCATCAGCGTTCTGGTGTTGAATCCCAGGGCAGTGGAGCACTGTGAAGTTGTATCCCTGCAGACGTAGAGCCCATCTAGCTAGGCGCCCTTCAGGCTCCTTAAGCTATTGTAACCACTTAAGAGAAGCGTGGTCAGTGACAACAGTGAAGTGGGTGCCATATATATAGTGACAAAACTGCTTGACTGCATGTAATACAGAAAGGCACTCCTTCTCTGTGACACTATAGTTCTTCTCATGCTTTTTTAGCACGCAGGAAGTGTAAGCCACAGGATGGTCTACACCCTTTTCATCCAGTTGGGCCAGGATAGCTCCAATAGCAAGATTACTAGCGTCAGTGTATAGGATGAACTCCTTATCATAGTCAGGGTACACGAGGATTGGCGGCTCTTTGAGTTTTTGCTTAAGGGTCTCAAAGGCTTGCTGTTGACTGGTGGTCCATTCAAAAGGGACATTACGTTATAGCTGGGCTAGAGGTTCACTAGTATCAGCAAAGTCAGGGATAAACTATCTGTAGTAGCCCATCATCCCCAGAAAAACTTGTACTTCTTGCAGGTTGGTGGGTGGAAGCATTTTGTTGATGGCTTTAACCTTCTTAGTCATTGGGCAAATCCTGGTCTGGGTTACTTCATGGCCTAAGAATTCAAGACGCTCTTTGAAGAAGGCGCACTTGGAAGGCTTTAGTTTGAGGCCTGCTTCTCAAATCTTTATGAACACCTCTTTGAGATGAGCCAGGTGGTTGGTGAAGGTAGCGCTAAAAACTGTTATATCATCCAAGTATACTAGGATGCACGACAACTTCAAGTCACAGAGGATGGAGTCCATGGTCCTTTGGAAGGTGGCCGAGGCGTTGCAGAGTCCCTGCGGCATGCAAGTAGGCTCAAAAAGCCCTTCAGATGTAATGAGTGCAGCTTTCTGACAATCCTCAGGCAATAGGTCAACTTGCCAGTATCCAGATGCCAGATCCATTGCAGAGAAGAATTTAGAGCCTCCAAGGCGTTGGAGGGCATCATCAATACGCGGCAAGGGGTACAAGTCCTTCTTGGTCAAAGAGTTCAATTGGCAATAGTCCATCACAATACAATGACCCCCATCTTTCTTCTTTAGGATGAGTAGCAGGGATGCCCAAGGACTTTGGGAAGGGGCCAGCAGCCCAGCGTCTAACAGTTAGTTGAGCTCTTTAGATACCTGGCTGTCCTCTACACAACTGCAGCAATATTGTTTAGCACAGAAGGAAGGAGCATTGCCAGTGTCAATCTGATGGATAACGCCTTTGGCTAACCCATAGTTGGTACTGTCCTTAGCAAAGATGTTGTAAAAGTGGTCTAGTAAATCTAGCACCTCTTTCTGCTGAACCAGGGCAGCTGGGGGAAGTCTTGCGCAGTGAACAAGGATAAGACTTGAGGCTCATCTTCAGGTAGGTTAAAATCCTGGAATGTGCCAAAGGGATGAAGAGACAGGACATCAGGAGCGCTCAACAACTTGCCATATCCAACAACCTGCCCCCTAGACACGGTCATGGGGATTGCAGTCAAGTTGGCTACCAACAATTGAACAGGGTCCTTATGAGAGACATCTAGGATTCCAGGGCAGAGATAAGGTTTGTTGCACCCTAATGAGGGGGGAGAGTACAGCTCCAAGAAGGTTTGTTCAGGTAGTTCATATGATATCTGGGAGTCCAGGATGGCCTGGGAGCCAGGTGGGATGGTGACAGCAGACGTGGCTAGGAGAGGGATCCCCTCAGATGCAGGACAAGCCATGGGTTGACATCTCATGTTAAAGGAGTGAGTACAATATTTGAAGTTGAAAACCCCAGTGGGATACTCCAAGGCACATGTCTTGAGCTGTTTCCTGGGAACTTTAACCGGCTCTTCAAGGATCAGAGGGACTTTGTATCCCAGAATAGAGAGGTAACCATCTTTCAAGTTGATTATCTCATTATATTCCCTAAGGAACTGGATGCCAACTAAGAGATTGTAACTCTCATTTTCCAAGACAACTGCTGGCGCAGCTAGAAGAAGTTTGCCAAACTGCATGGGTAGAGCAGAGTAAGCCCCTATGGTACGGGTCATAGACAGTCCAGCTGTGCCATACGTCTGGTGATAGTTAAGGTCAGGGGCAAGTCTGAGTTTCTTCACAATATTAGAGGAGACAATGTTGACTGGCAAGCCAGTATCTAGAACAGCCTTGATCTTCACTTTTGGAATGGAGATCTCTACTCAAGTGGTAGTGCAATCAAAGGGGGGAAGGACAGCCAAGATATCTTGAGCCTCTGCTAGTTCCTTATCCCACTTCTCAATCATGCATCTTAATACCGGGAACTCCTTATAAACAGTCTGGAGGGGGAGAAAAACAGATACATACTTGAAGACAGCATCAGCAACCTCAGCAGCTTCTTCTGAAGACTCCATTAGCACAGGGGACCTCTTATTGTAAACTCACTGCCACCCCTGGCATTAGATTGTAAAATCTTCCCCTGCTGCACCAAGAAAGGCCCAAAAATGCCAGCCAAACCCTTCCATTCTTTAGGGGATTTAGCACACACAGTTGATGAGAGGTTTGCGCTAGCCTACCCCGCAAATTCCTCACCCTTGGTTGCTCCCCCCTGGGAAGAAACGTTGGTCAATTTAGACTACTTACTAGCCTGGTGTCATCTATTTTTAAAAACTATCAGAGCTGCCCAATCAAATGTCACCACATTGACGCTTGACAACTCAGTTGACTCCCAAATGCCTGGCACCCCTTCCAGCCAATCAGATCAGGTCCCGTAAATTAGAGTAAAACTCTCCAGTCCCCCTGAGCCTATCCAGCAAAGTTTTTCCTCTAGCCAATCAGGTCCAGCTTCAATTGACAGGTGATCACTTTCATTGCAATCCATTTCCTTTTAGCAAAGCAAGGGGACTTCCAGTCCCCTGCTTGTCTATTTTCAAATATATTAAAAGTTTGGAGTCCTTGCAGTTTATTTTAATTTTTGTTGTGTTGGGGACCCTGTTTGTGTTCCTGCAGCCTAAAAATTAAAGTGTTAGTTGCTGTTCAAAAGCTTACCTTGTGCCAGCCGGTTTCAAACCTGGCTTCTCTTCTGGGTTTCTGTACTAGTGTTACTTTACCTAGCTGTTGTCTTCTCTGCCTTTGCTTTCAAAAACAGAGTTTGAACTTCAAATTTTCAATTGATTTTCTTTATAATCTCTATTATTATTTAGAATTTTCTCTTAAAATTGTTGTTTTTGAACCTGCTTTTGCTTGCCGTTACTACCAAGGCTTCCAAGACTATAGTAAAGCTGGTCAAACCCGTTCTGCTGCTCCTTTCCTATATTTTGCTAAGATTACCCTGCCTACACTTTTCCCACTATTTTTTTGTCAAAAAATCCTACCAACCTGCCCCAAATTTTGTGGAGAATATTTCTATGATACTCCCAGCTCTTAAATTTATGGTGTTTTCCCTGGCTCCGTTCCTGCTGCTTCTGTGGTCCACCTCCCCATATATGTGGGGGAAAATCTCCTTGTCCGCCTGGATTGTGGTTAGAGACCCTTCTAGCCTCTGGGACCTCCCAATGGTCTTCTCTTTTCTGGAGAGGCTGTGGTCAAGAGCCTGACGTGTGATGACTTGGATTTGGACACCGTGGATCACACTTTGTCTGTTTCTGAAGAAGATGTGCCTTCCATGCTTCCCTCCCCAGCGTGGTCCAGAGCCATTCAGTACCCCTTGGGTCCAATGAGGTGCCCTCTTCTGCTCCCACCTGCACCCCTTGGTTGCTCACTGGCCTGATATTAATGGGCTTGAATGCCTACTTCCCTCAGTTGTCACCCGTGTCCTCCCTGCAGTCCCCCCTTCAAGCGGCCGTCCCAGCTCTTCACTAGACGGCATCCTGGTGGTTTGTTTCACCAGGATGAGAGCCAAACTTAGTTAGTTTAGCCCCCCTCTCTCACACTTAGCCTGAGTGAGGTAAGGGCAAGAGATAACTTCTTTGACTCCAGGTAAAGGCTTAGCAGTAGTTGTAGTCTTTCATGAGCGTAGTTTATAGGAGACTGTAATGGTTTTGGGAACAGCCAGAACAGAGTATCCATATGCATAAGTGTTGTCAGTATCAGAGTCATCCAGATCAGAATCATCAGAGATATTGTGAAACAAGAGGAAGATAGGAGGAGCCTCATTGTCAGCAGGCTCAGAGTCATCTATAGAGGGAGGGATTGAAAGAGACTGGGAAGAATTGTCAACCGAGAGTGTCTCTGCCTCTAGGTTGACTGCTCTTTTCCCACCTGCTCTTTTGGATCAGCTCCTTCAACCTGCAGGTTGGTGCAGACTCAAGAATGATGACCTATCTGACCACAGTTGTGGCAACCTTGGCGTCAAGGAGGATTTTGTGAGTTCATGGTAAGAATGCAAGGACCACAGGAAGATGAACCAGAGTTAGAAGTAGCTCAACCTTCTCTAACAACTGTGCCAGAATGGGTAAGGTGCATATCCTGCAACAACATCTTTATGCTCTTCATGGAGGAAAGCATAGCCTTGTGGGCTTTAAAGTGAAGGCATAGAAGTTGGTTAACCTTGAGGGCTTGAGCTCAAGCCATGTAGGCTTCATGGGCTGTCAACTGTCTGCTCGTGATCAGTTGCTTTCCTTTCATGTAGAATCTGTCTGCAAACTTGGCTAGGGTCTCCTTTGATTTGAAAGCAATATACATGAAGGTGTCCTTCTTTACTTTCAGGCTAAGGTCACAACAAACTCATCAATCAGAAGCTGCTTCATATCTTTCCACATCTCAATGGAGGGCAACTCAGGCACCACCACCTCCTGGCAAGTCAAATGTAGACAGGTCAGAATATGTTCTTTCTTAACTTTGTCTGAAGCCTGTCTCATGGCAGTTTTGTAGATAGTTAGGAAAGCTGACATGGTTGAGGTTTTAGGATCAAAGACTTGCTTAAAGGTAGGCTTGAAGTGCGCTTTGGGGGTTGGGCCACCATTGTTGCTATCAAGTACGTTTATATGCGGGGAAAACTCTGCTTTGGATTCAGAGGGGGGCTGTCTAGCCCATAGCTGACAAACACTTTCTTCAAGGGTAGTAAGGGTCTTGACAGCGCGGGCACCCGTATTGACAGCTTGAGTAGTTTGTTGTGCAGTAGTATCTAAGTGTTGACCTTGGGTGGTCACTATTGTGGAGAGTTCAGCCAGTTGCAAAGTAAGGGATGGCCCCACTGAGAGGCAAGGGACAAACCTATCATTCACAGAGTCAATCACATCATTCATCTCTTGTACGTCTCTATCCAGTTCAGTATAGTCCCGCTTCAATTGATCCACTTTATTAGCTAGAGCAATTAATTCCCTAGCGCATTGGATTTGAGGAGCTCCTAATAAGCCAGGGCAACAACCATCTTCATTGACAACCCCAACTGGACTAGCAGCAGTTGCCATCATTTCACGTAGGGCGACAAGTTCTTGCTATAGCTCTGCAACTTGAGCAGTTAATTCAAGCACCTGAGGATCAGGTTGGGGGGCTTCAGCAGGACGTCCCTGACTGTGGGTAGTTGTATGTAGCTTGCAAATGGCATCCCATATTCTCTGCTCTCTATCCACCAAGTCATCAGAAGGGGGAGAGGGCGGAACATCTGGCTTGGGCGTAGATAGCTCATTCACTTGACTCTGGAGTTTAGCTATAGTAGCAGCGGTGGCAGCTCTCTCTTGTTCAAATGCTGTACTGAGTTCATTAAGGCTGCTAGCAGTAAATTCCGCTACCTGCTGTAGTTGCTCAAAGGAATATGTGCTGAATGCATTGAGTTGTTGCACGAGTTGTTTGAAGTCAGTGAGATAAGCATTTAATGTGGAATCTACTTGAGTTTTCCAGGGTTGTTCTAGCTGGTGAAACTTGTGTAGGTGTTCTCTCATGTATTTGGGGATGGACTGGCGCATTTGTTTGATAGAATTGACCAAACGGGTCTGTTAAGTGACAGAGTTGTGTTGGTTGTCAGATACCAAGGAAAACAGGGAATAGATCCACTGTTGGTAGGCAGTGAACTGGTCCCAGTGATGAGTAACCACTGCTTGCAGAGACAAGATTTCTTGGACATGGAGTCCCAACACCATTTGATGGTGGGCTAAAGCAGGCTGCACAAAGGACAAAAATAAGTGCTCAGCGGAGCCAGCTGCTGAGAGGAGCTGTTGTGGAAATTGAGGAGCCACAATTAATTTGTAGTATTCAGCCCAACTAAACTGCAATTGAAGGCAAGGGACGGCTCCTTCATAGGCTATCCCAAGGGCTACCAACATGACTTGCTCCAAGTCAGGGGTACTCATGGGGTAATCAACTAGGCGGGGACCATTCCCAAGGTTCAGTATAGTGGGGGTAATAGGCTGGTCAGCAGTATCTTCCTCAATAGGAGGACTGGTTATTTCAGGTGAAGTTGACTCTTGTATAGGCAGAGGTGAAGGACCTGAAAGCGTGGATGCAAAAGGGATAACCAAGGGGCTTACAGCCCCTGTAGTGAGCACCATTTTTGTCATGTTCTGAGGCGCAGCACAGACACACAACAGGAAATCCTAACCTTAGGATGGATTCATACTAAGTCTCAGTTAGATGACAGGGAAGGCAAATGTGTTTACCTTGCGGCCCTGGAAGAATAATCTCTACTAGTCATGGCTAGAGAGAGGCGCGGAAGTACAGAAGACAAAGACAAAAATGTGAATAGAACTTAATTTTTATTGGTGAATATGAAATGGAATATATAGTGGTTAGGAATACCACTAAACACTACCAGGACGGTAGGATCACTTGCCACCAGCATTAGTGGGGCAAGTGAGTTGCGCAGGATCAAGAAACCAAACAATTGATCTTCCTGATTCAGTCATTAACTCATTTTGAGAGACAAAAGCAAAAGCAAGAGATTTGTCCTCAAAATGGCCCACCAAAGGCAAAATCAAAACATGGTGAATAGCAGTATTCACAACAGTATGACTGAAAGGAGCCATCGTTTATGTTTGAATTTGGGGCTTTATGTAAATTTGTTGCTACTAACAAATCACTTTTCATTACAGATATGATATTATGGACCCATTTTAGTCTAGCTATGATTTTTTTAGAAACCTTTATGTTTTATATGTTTTTGATAGCAAACATGAGCATAACTTGAGATAATGTTTTCTTAATTGCAATGCTATAAATCAAGGTGTTGTATCTACTATTTCTTTCAGGATAGCATATATCAAGATTTAGTAAATCGGGATAGCATTTTTGAGACAACATATTTCACCTAATAGTATGAAATATTATAAATATGGCTCTGCTATATTATTGTTTTATGAGATAAAACAGTATTCTTGGTATACTTGCCACCAAGAAATCAGACACCCCTGTAATAAGTTAGCTATGGATTTCTCCAAATTTGGACCACCCTACTGTAGATTCAGAACCTGTTGGGAAAAATGTGGGATTGTCAAATTCTTCTGCATCAACTCACCAACTTACTGGAATATTTTTCATCCTTTTATATAGAAAAGCAGGTTGTTTGGGGATGAGAATTACTCTGTTAAGTTGGTGAGTTCATGCAAAAGAATTTGACAACCCCACATTTTTCCTAACAGGTTCTGAATCTACAGTATTGGAGACCCTTTTAAACAAAACCAGAAAATTCAATATCTTATATAGTGGCCTCCCTTTCTATACAGCTATCCACTTGACCCAGGTGCCCTACCCACAATCCAATATTCTATTCACTCAACATCATCTTTGACTTATATAATCACTATTTCTACAAACATATGATTGTTATTATATCACTTCTTTTTTTAAAGAGACTATCTAGTTTTTTTCTTTCTTGTTGAGGTTCAATTTCTCATCTTGGTCAAAGATATTGGCTCTAAAAACCCATCAAAGCAAAAATAACAATGCATTGTCCGGGAATCGAACCCGGGTCGGCCGCGTGGCAGGCGGCCATTATACCACTAAACCAACAATGCTATTTATAGGGCTTCAAGTTATAACAATTTATTCTTTAAAGTTAGAAACTGTTCCAAAGTACATCTAATATCACCATGGGTTGATTTACTAGCATTCGATGGGATAAATACTTATTGGGTTAATTATCTCTACTTAATTTTAGTAGATTCATTTTAACAGAACAGTTTTTATATACTTACACAAAGGGTTATATAGCTATAAAGTTTAAAGTAAAAGTGAAAATCAGGACCAAAAATTAAAACTATACCTTTTAAAATAAGCTAAAACCATGGATTATTTGAAAATTAATTATATTGGGTTTATTAAGTTGGCTAGAAACAAGGTTGAGCTATGAGAAAGAAAAATCATATAATAAATATGCCTTATTTGTGTTAGTTGTGATTTATAGCTTTGTGGATATGGTATATACACCAGCATAACTCTGCTTATCATCATTTAAAGGGCTGTGAAAAATGTTTTGTTTGAAAAACAGAAAATTCTATATCCTTATTGAAAAATTGATATCTATTGATAGCTGGTTCTTATAATATAGTTCATATTATAGGGCATCTCTATAACATCCCTGTGTGATATGAAAGTAAGTTGCAGCTTGGATAGGATTTCCAATAGAAAAACATGCTTTTGTGATACCAGAGCCACCATAGATAAGATTAATAAACCAAAAGATTTTAATAATTACTCGTAATAAATATTTTTAGGAAGGAATCACACAGTATGGATGTAGTCAATTATGATATAGTTTATTTGCATCATATACAACATAATTAATGCTATAATTGTCTTATTCATAGACCTTAAAAACTTAGAATATGCTTAAAAGGCTGAGGTTGAGATTAAGCTCAATTTCCTGTGATTTGAATGTATGTTGTATATCTGCTTTATACTTAACGCATTGACATCATAAAAAGAGTCAGTAACAATTAAAAAATGCAGCAATTGAGCAATCACTCAATCTAGTAATTTTAAGTATTATCTGTGAGCCAACCAATAACCTGAAAATGCCTCAACCCCAGTATTTTTCAGCTTTTTTAATAGCAAAAAAGTCATCAAATGCCAATCTCCCAATTTGGTTGCCAAACACACCTATGTTCTTAATCTCAAATAAGGCAAGGTACATGAAAGCGTTTGATGTCTCAAACCAGTTCCACACTGAATAAGAGTACCCCCCTCCCCTTATTGGGTGTCTTAAGATATAAGTGTCCTTAACTTTCAATTAGCTAAGTACCAACTTACTCCTCAGATATAAAATTCTTAGTTATAAAAAATAAAAACGGTTTTTATATAATTATATTTTTCTCCCGCCTTTACACCTGGACTTTACTACCCTATAGGAATACAATATATAAGTAAAATAGAGATAATAGCTACTATTAAGATTTACCAACTGCAGTCTACAAAAAAAGGAAATGTAAATAGAATATACAATACTGTAAATTCAGAATGTGAACGTAAAAATGCGGGATTGTCAAATTCTTGGTTCAAATTTTGAATCACTTTTGCGGGATGGCCTTTTTTAATTAAATTCAATTCTTTGTATTTTTATTTGGATTTTTAAAAATGCAGGAACTCATAGAAACTTTGAAAAGTTCAAGTCAAACTGCATATTTCCAATGGACAAAATGAATTAACTGGAATCAGATTTGAAGTGTTCAATCCATCAACCATTTTCATTAAGTTTACTATGTTTTTTGGAATTGCGGGATTGTTAAATCCAAGAACCAAATTTCAAATCACTTTTGAATGCCACTAGTAAACTCAGATATTAATTGCAGGATTTAGAATTCAAATTTAATGTACAGTAAGCACACTAGGAAACCCTAACCCAAATAAATAAGCCCCACTCTGGTTAAATTAAATGAAAAATTCAATTTTGATAGCCATGTTTAGACATAAAAAGGGATTAAACTTTAAAATTATCCAAACCCAGAAATTATACAATATTATACACTTCAAAGCACATATATAGAAATTCTATTACTACTCAAGGCTAAATCAGGAGAAAATAACTACTCACCACTAAACCAAAAATCCAAATAAATATGTATTTAATCTAAAATATATTTTTTATTTTATTTTTATGGACCGTCAGTTGCATTCTCAACCAGCTCCTACACCAGCCTGCAGGGCAGCCTGTCCACAAGGGCGTCCCAGAGGGTCCAAGAATAGACCCAGAACCCAACTCTTGGGGATTCATGCCAACACACAGGCCTCCCAAGGTGTCATTACCAGCCAACCACCTCCCACATCCCAAGCCAGATCACACAGCCTGAATCCTAGACAGAGGCTGCTCTTAAGGCCTGCTACAAAAGTCTCCTACACCAGGATCACTAGGAACACTGAGGTTACTTACACCTCTACTGTGTACCCAGTTGTCACCTGGCCCTGCACCCTTGATCCAAGAGTTGCCACTTCCTGCCCCCGCGTTTTTGACACCTCCTATCAGCCATTGGTAACAACTGAGGAACCATCTGTGCCTGTTACCTATTCCATCATTGACGGCGCCACTGCAAGTAAGAGTGATCTCACCTTCTACACAAAGGTCCCCATCCCCTGTGTTGAGCCAGCCAGGCAGGATGCCGCAGTACCTGCCAAGGGCCGGCATTGGTTGATGGATAATGAGCATGAAGCCCTCCTCAACTGCTTGAACAGAGGAATAGCAGTTTGGGATATTGAGTCCCAATTTGGTGTCACAGCCAGATATATTGGCAACATCAACAAAAAGCACAGCAACACCAGGAAAATTGTCAAATCTGTCAAGGCTAAGCGGCAGTCAAAACTACTTCAACCCGTGCACATCAATGCAATCAAGCAGTGGGTAGCCAAGAATTGCCACCTGGACACACTTGCTGTCCAATCAATGCTGACCACAGAGTTTGGGCTTTCTGTTTCTAAAATACTTGTTTATAAAACCATGATCAATCTTGGCTTCTCTTAGAAAGTACTAGGGATTTTCCTGTACAATCAAAACAGTGAAAAAACCATCAAAGATCAAAACATTTATGCCAAGACTTATCTGGCCCTAAAGGAGACAGGGAATGTCCAGCTCTTTTACATTAATGAATCATTGTTTTCCTCCTCACTCAGGTCTAGGCATGGGTAGGTTGAGAAGGGGTCCAAGGATGGTGTAGCACATTGTGCAGCTGTCTGTTCCCAAACATATTCAATGGTAGTGCTTCTGGGTCCTTGCAGGTTGGACCAATATCAAATGATCCAGGGTTCCCACAATAGTGGGACTTTTCTTAATTCTCTCCAAGCCGTAAAGGAGTACCTCCGGATCAATTACAGCGGCACAACCAACATTGTTGTGTTGGATAATGTCAGGCTCCACAAAGTGGATCTGGTTGTGTCTGAGTTCCCCCATCAACAAAAACAGCCACACCTCCAGCCACCGGCTTACTGATTGTCCAATGAGACTCCTGTTTCTTCCAACCTATTCTCCATTTCTGAATCCAATTGTGGTGTTTGGTTAGATCAAGAATAAGGTGAAGAAAGGCCTCTCTCAGGACACTGAGGATCTCTTCAACATTCTTGAGATAAGCCAATTTGCAATACCACCCAATGTGGTGGCAGCTTTCTATGAGCACTCAGAAGCCTTCCTCCCTAAAGCCCTCAACTCCAAGCCAATCAGATAAATGGGCGCTCTGGATTTTATTTGTTTTTATTTTTATATATTTTGTTTTTATTAGGACTTGAAAATTGTTATATATATATAATGACATGAAGTTTAATTGTATTGTAGACATATAAGAATACATACAAAAGTTAAGTGAAATTAATTATACTAGATATGAGGACACATTTTTATTATAATGTACTGAATATTGTATTGAATGTTGAGCTAACAAATGAATAAATTAAAAAAGATAGAAATAGATTAATTTTATTTAAATAATCATGAATCCTTGTTGGTACTTTGGCTTTTTTAAGCCACAAATTGGACCTTGCAAGTCATCATCTGGTCCTTATTATTTCAGTGCCTCTATAGTCACACAACACAAAAACCAATGATTTTCATGTATCTCTTACTAATTAGTACTTATGATGCAGGTCAAGCATATTGAATATATTTACCAAATTATGTTATTAGGGAAAGGTAATTTGAGTTCTAAATAATCACTTGTTTAGCATATGAGTGGAGCAGGCCACTTGATGCGGATAAATTCAGTTCTCGTTGTTTAACTATGTAATAAATGAACCTGTACTCAACGAGCTAGTAAATAAACACATTTTAAATCATATTTTATTATTTCACGTGTTTGCTTACTATAAATACTGTCTTATAATATGTTTAGATATATTACTATTATAATTTTAATATTGAAATTTAAATATTAAAATTTAAAATTAAAAAATTAAAAAATACAAAATTTTTTGCAAGGGAAGATAACTTATTAGAGAGATGCAAATTGCAAAGGGAATGTAATTATTCTGGAGAATTATACCCTGAAATCAAATTTTCAGCTAGAGTGTCTAATTGAATCTGCATACTCTTCTGTACGTGGTGAACAACCCTGGATGTAATTGATAGAGGGGTGGCGCCCTGCACCCCAGTGGTTGCCAAACACTTAATAAAAGGGAGTCAGGTAAGCAGATCAATTAACAGGTTCTTTTTGGGAGGCACATAAAAACCATACAGCAATGCCAGTGCAAAGGAGTTGTACAGGACGTGCTTGACTGTCCTATACCCCCGCAGTGTCTTCTGGTGTTCTAGTGCTAATTGGCATATATCAAGTTTCATAGGTACATCATCCAACTTTTTAATGTTAGTTTTTAATATGCAATGTAGTAGGATTCCTAGGTATACTGCAATGTGAATCCTTTGTAAGGTATATTTTTCAAAGAACATGCATAGTTTCTTGTACATTTGAACTAATATGTTGGTGTAGGATGTTTGGGTAAATTTGAATATTGTTCCAGAGGGCGCCTGGCTTGTATCTGCCCTCATGCCTTGGCAAACAAAATAAGTAGAGGTTTAAACGTATTCATGAGGAATGCGTCCCTGACTTTATTTGATGATGCTTTGAATACTTCATTGAAAATTTCAGTTTTAAGATATTAATTTCCTATTTGAAACTCAGTTTTTATTAGATTTTTTTTGTATTCATTGATATTTGAAAAGTGAAATTGTTGAATACTTTATAAATATATTCATTGAAGTTTATTTTGATATCCCCACAAATTTCAGCCATCTCTTTGAAATTGATATTTGCTCCTATTTCATATGCTACCCTAATCTACAACAAGCACCCTGCGGGTGTTAAATATTCTTTGGCTTTTGTTTCAATATTTGAAAAATTATTCATATTTATTTGAATTATTTTATTTGTTTCATTTTTATTTATTTGCTTTACAGGGGCTACCAGTGATGGGTAACCTCCGTTAAACCAACTCGGTGTGAACGCTGCCACTTCAGTGGCCTCATCCCCATTCCTAGTTATAACTAAAGTAAATATAAGTAGAACATAAATAAACTTACTGATTATTTTCCCTGTGTCCCCCTCAGCCACAGGCACCCCTTCAGTAAACTTCATGAGTGTTGGCTGCTCTTCATTTGTTTTTCTGGGCTTGATCTTCCTTATTTTATGGGCTACTTGTGTTTCCTCTTGATTTTTGTTTGTTGAATTTTCATTGTTTCTTGAGGCACTTCTGATTCTTGATTGTGCTTTGTTTTCATCTGTTTCCATTTGATTAGTTTCCTCTTCATTAGTGTTAATTTCCTTTGAGATTTCAGTTCCTTCAATCAATTTGACTTTTTGAGTATTCCTTCTGTTGTTTTTTTTTGCAAATTCCCACAAGTTGCAACTTTCATTTTTTAAAATATAAAACCTTGAGTATTTCCTTTTGTAGATTTAAAATTATTTCCTTGTGTTCTTTGTTGACTATTGTTCCCAGGCTATTTTTTGCAGTTTTGTTTTGCTGGACCAAAGCCCTTCCCTCATTTCCCAGCTGGTTTACTACAATTTCCCTTATGATATGTTCAAGTTCAACAACTTTTTGGGGGGCTGACTCTAATTTGTTGATAAGGCTGTAGTTTTTGACATTTTGTTTGAATTACATCAAAAAACTGGTTTTTATAGTACTACCTTCAACACATAAATATTTTCATCACCAATAATAAATTAAGAACCACGAATATAAATATTGCATTAGAATATTGCAATTAGACATCAACTCTTGATATTTTGATATTCTGTGCATAACTCAATGCATATTGTTTAATAAAATCCATTGTAAATGTGGCCTTTTTCATTGTAATTTATATAAATGGACTGTATTTATAATAGAGAGCCATTAATGCTTAGTACAAATATTGATACATTGTACATTTAACAGCCTGTATATTTACCTATTGGTAATAATTATGTAAATTTTTTATTCAGATTTTGCGAGGTAATAATAATGTAATGGGTTAATAAATTAATGTTTATTACCATTAATTGGCTGATTTTCTTTGCTGTGGTGATTGTGCATTTTCTGATATTTACGCACTAGTATCCAATTGGTTAGTTTCAGATCCAATCACATAGGCAATAGAAAATCAAGTTGCCACCCCAAGACCAGATGTGATTGGGGTGGCAACTTGATTGCCTATCACCTATGTGATTGGATATGAAACCAACCAATTGGGTACTAGTGCGTAAATGTCACAAATGACATTTCAATACTTGTATTGAAAACCCAAGAGTCAAACACCAGTCCCCTGAAGGCAGATTGAACACCCCAGGTCAGTCCCAGACCTGCCAATCTGATAAGTCACAGACTCAAATTGTTGAATTACTCCGCGGCCTACCGGTCTAATACTGAAGATTCCCTGAATGGTTGCCAGATTGCCACCAAACCAGCGCCACTGAAGACCCATGCCTACACAGGTGATGTGGTCTGACTAAAAAAGGCTGGGGAAAGACCTATCACTATCCCTGCCAACAAACCCCAGCTGTTGCCAGTTGCCAGTCCAAGAAAAGTATTGCAATTGGCCAGCCCAGGTGACGTAGTGAACAACAACAGTGAAACAAAATATTGCCACTTCTGTTCCCCAGAGCCAGTCCAGCCAAGATCTGCCAAACTGGTGCCACTGAGGGCCCAGACCTACGCAGAAGCTGTGGCTTGGATAAGACCCACTATTAGCCCTACCAATAAGCACCCACTGCTGCCGGTCCCTAGTCCAGGAAGGGGAATGCAATTAGGCTGCTCAGGTGACATTGTGAACCAAAGCGGCAAAATTAAGCATTCCTGTTTGCCAGAGTGTGCCTGACCAGGACACAATGCCCTCCAGACCCCAAGCCAAGATCCATGCCCTACCAGCAAACTGCCCATGGACCCAAAGCCTGCAAAAGGCAAAAAAGCAAATTCACATGGTATAAAAACGCTGGCGGTGTGGTGATGACCACATTGTCATTTTTGATAATAAAGTTTATGAACCTTTGGTTCAAAAAAATTCTACCCTATCTAGTCTTAGTGATCTTCCATCTTAATTCTGGCCAAGTAGATAACCAGGCCGCCTCCCCCTCCAGAGACCAACCTGCCAAACCGCCCCAGGCATTATACCATCCCCTGGGAGCCCCCTTTGGACCTGTGCACTTTACTGAATACCCGTCCAACCCAGCCTATTTGGAGTACGGCTTGGAAATCATACTCATTGCTGACTTGTTGGCAAGGACTAGAAGTACTAAATACATAGGACATGAAGGAAAGAGGATTGAGATACTGCCCTTATTGTTCAAGGACAAGTACAACTACCTATCAGCGTACTTTTTTCCCATGACTCTGCCATTAACCCTAAGACCAGACTGCCCACTGGAACCTACCACTGCAGCCAAGACCACATCTACCCAACTGTTTGGAGTACTCTACATTACTTTGACAGGATTAGTGGATTCCATGGTCCCCAACTCCGGTTCCTGGTCCTTGCTCGGACAATCTGTATCTTACATTATCAAGTTAGCACCCATTCTATGGTGGGCCTTACCCGCTGGCTTGGCCGCACCTCACCCCAAGCCGCCCAATGCCTCTACCTATGACTGGCTTCCTGACATTATGAAAATCTTCTACAAACACGTAACCTGGGCCCCAAGATGTTGTTAACACTTGGGGCAACTTGTATGATTTTTTTGTGATAATCACTTATTACACCTATAAGGCAATTACCTCCCTGATACCCTCATGGATGAAGAACCAACCTGCCAAATAATTGAAAGACCCTGCACCTGGTGCAGAGCCCCTGAACCCAGCCACATAACAAGTGCAAAATGTGACAGTGAATTAGACCACAACCAAGGTGGATATGCCCCAGATGGGCAAACTCACCTTAGAAGAAGCTTGCCAAGCCATGCCTGTCCTCCGCCTCTGCCTCCACTTCCAAACCAACGCCAACACCTACCCCAGTGACACTGAGAAAATCTTGGGGGTAGCCACCATGTTATCAGGAGACGCACTGGATTGGTTTGGGAAAGCCACCGCTGAAGATGTTGAATTTTGCCTTGACTATTCAAGATTTGAGGCCAAACTCATGAGCACTGGCAATGACAAAGACACCAGATATTATGTGCTGAACTCTCTGTTAAAGATTTTTCAAGCAAACCGCCCTATCCAAGCCTATATAAATGAGTTCCTTAAACTTAAGACACACACCCAACTTGAAGATGAATTATCTGCCATTATCTTCAGAAAGGGAGTTGATTCAGCCATGAAAGACCTGTTGAAGTGCCACCCACATACACTGAGCCTGGAGGAACTACTAACCCTATGCAAAGGCCTGAGTCTAAATCAAGAAGGACAGAACTTGTACCCTGCCTGAGCTGGTAGGGCCATGATGCCCAATTGACCAGGAATGTCCCTGACAAGTTACAGCACCACTATCAAGATGGGTTGTGTTTCTACTGCCACAAGGCCGGACACCTAACCAGAGCATGCTCTAAGAATAATACACCTCATGTATTCTTGTCACAAATAAACACCTCTGCAGAATCTTAAAAATTCATCCAAGTGACCATAGACTGTGTGGGGATCAAGCGCCAGATTGAGGCCTTTATTGACATGGGAGCTGATGAAAGCTTCATTGATGCCAACCTGGCAAAGGAACTAGGATTAACAGCTTCAGAGCGCAGCCTAAAAGTAACCATGGGAAAAAGTTACCTGGAAACTGGCTACAAGTGTGAACAGGAACTTCCTTTGACAATTGGGCAGCGTATGTATCCAACCCCCTTGATCCTCTTGCTGGGATTGCCACATCCTCTAGTACTGGGGGACTCATGGTCTGACAGACATGTCCTGATTCTAAACTATTGTGAACAGACCGCCACTTTGGGACAACCTGAGTCTTGTGATATTTTTTCATTCTGTATAAGACATGGCAAAGAACCAAACAACAGACTCCTAATCATAAATATGGAACCCAGCGTTGGGACACTACCCACCTCCTTGCAGAAACGGAGCCATGTATTTAGAAAAGAAGAGGCCACAAAACTACCCAGCCACTCAATCTACAACCACACTATAGACCTGCTACCAGGTACCCAACCACATCACAGCCCCATCTATAGCTGCAATCACCGCAAGCAAGCGGCCTTGAAAGCTTACCTGGAAGATATGACAAAAAAGGGCTTCATCAAAGTGTCAAAGGCCCCCTGCTCATCACCAATGCTGTTTTTAGGGAAGAAAGATGGCAGAATATGTCCCTGCGTGAACTGCCAGAAGCTGAATGATATTACTGTGAAGAACCACTATCCTATCTCCAATGCTGAGGACCTTTGCAACGTATCAACTGGAGCCCAGGTGTACTCAAAAATTGACCTGAGAGACGCTTTCAACCAGATCAGAATCAAGGAGGGGGACAAATAAAAGACAGCTTTCAAAACCAGGTATGGGTTGTATAAATACCTAGTAATGCCATTTAGCCTATGCAACACCCCCAGCACTTTTCAAAGGATGATCAACACTGTCCTAGTGGAATATCTTGACCACTTTTGTGTTGCGTACTTAGACAAAATCCTCATCTACAGCAAGACTCACGAGGAACACCTGCACCACCTAGACCTTATACTCAAAAAACTTTTCCAAGCAAACTTACATGCTAAGCTTAAGAAATGTGAATTCTTCCAGTCCAAGGTTGAATTCCTGGGTTACGTAGTGAAGACCAGCAGGTTTGCAATGGCACAGGACAAAGTAGAAGCAATAATGTCTTGGCTGATGCTCAAATGTAGGAAAGATGTGAGAAGTTTTTTGGGCCTGGTAAATTATTGCAGGGATTTCATCCAAAATATTTCTCTCATCACCCTTTCCCTGACCCGCCTGTGCTCAGACAAGGTCACCTTTGTCTGGACTCCAGAATGCACCACCGCTTTTGAGACCCTGAAACTTGCCTTCACCTCTGCCCCTGCCTGGCCATGCTCAACCCATCCAAGCCTTTTGTGCTGAAAACCAACACGTCCAGCTTTGCAGTGGGTGGGATCCTTCTTCAGGAAGGAGGGGATAGTATGATACATCCTGTAGCATATTAATCCAAGAAGATGCTGCCTGCTGAAGGAAACTACCCAATCTACAACAAGGATATGCTTGCTATAATGAAGACCTTGAAACATTGGCGCTGGTACCTATGTGGCGCCAAGTTTCCAGTGAAGGTCCTAACCAATCACAAGAACCTGGTTTACTTCTTTAAACCCAGACAGCTGAACCAAAGACAGGCCGGATGGGCCTTATAAATGGCCAACTACACCTTGACCATAGACTACAAACCCAGAAAGGTGAACATGGTACCTGACGCCCTGAGTAGAAGAGCTGAACTGACCCCTTCCTCTACAGAAACCAAGGACCACAAAACTCATGTACTCCTTGAACCTGCCAGCCTAGGCATCCAACTGATGTACATGAAGATCATGGCCCACAAAACTGACATAATTGAGGCGCAGAAAAAAGACAAATACTCAGCAGAACTTATTGCCAACTTGACCTCAGACCCAGAGAGCTGCCACCACAAGAAAGGATTCTTGCTAAGAGGATCCACCCTGCTATTACACAACCGGATCTATGTACCAGAAGGTGAAACAAGGACCAAGGTACTCATTGACTATCATGACTAAGAGATGACTGGCCATCCTGTCAGACTCAAGACACTCCAAGGAATTAAGAAGAATTACGCTTGGCCCCAACTGGACAAAGACGTGGCCGCCTACATTGAAGGCTGTGAGACGTGTGGAAGAACCAAAACCCGTAGATCTAAACCCGAAGGCCTGCTAAAACCACTAGACATACCAGCGGGACCCTGGCAGTCTGTTTCAATGGATTATATTGTAGAACTTCCCCCCTTCAATTTGTTCAATGCTATCCTGGTCATGGTAGATAGGTTGACTAAGATGTCCTACTTTGTTCCTACCACCACCCACTGCACCTCTTCAGAGACAGCTAGACATTTCCACGACCGCATCCTAACCCAACATGGTACTCTGTCAGAAATTATCACTGATAGGGGCCCTCAATTCACCTTAAATTATTGGACTCAAGTGATGAAGGACTTAGGGGTAAAACGCTGTGTATCCACCTCATACCACCCACAAACCAACAGCCAGACTGAACAAGTAAACCAAATACTTGAACAATATCTACAATGCTATGTCAACGCTGACCAAGACAACTGGGCTGAGATGCTACCCATGGCACAGTATGCCTACAACAGCAAAGACCACATATCTACTGGAATGTCCTCCTTCAAAGCCAATTATGGTTTTGATCTGTCTTGGGACCCCAGTATTGGTAGTAAGGAAATAAACCCGTCAGGACTAACCTGGATTGAACAGATACACAACAACCAACAAACCTGTCTTAAGAACCTGACCTGTGCAGTCCAGAATTATAAGGCTTTTGCTGACAAAAAAGGATCCCTGGGAAACTGTTGAAGGTAGGAGACAAAGTCTACTTGGACTCTCAAAACGTGCCTCTGACTGTCTCCTGCCAGAAGTTAGCCCACAGAAGAAGTGGTCCCTACAAAATCATTAATCTAGTAGGTGAAGTAGCATTTGAACTAGAATTACCCCCTGTGGTGAAAATCATCACCAGTTGGTTGCTGGAATCCTGATTGTTGTTGAGTGCTTCCTGACTGAATAGGATCCAGATTGTCTTCTCAATAGGGCCATCATTCTGGATGTGTATGATAACAACTAGCTTCCGGATTGGTTAACCCCAACAACTTGATTCCGGATCAAAAGTACACTGACTCTCAGTAAACTTACTTTACCAACCTTTTCACAAAATGTTGTTGCAGATTGACTACCCCGACTTTTAGCCTTATTAACCCCCTTGTGCTGCTGGGGCTGTTCCACTTTCTCCTGATTGTTGGGCTGATCTTCCATGTTCACATTCATTTCCCCCTCTCTCAACCCCCAAGCAATGACCAACTTACCTTGAGCTATCAAGTAAGTTGTAGTATTTAAACCCCTTCTCTTCTTCTCAATAAAGATATACACTATAACCCCTTTATATTATACACTCAACAAAGTAATTAATGATGTAACTTAATATAAGGACTACAAAGGCTAGTCTCCTCCCATCAACTAAACTGCCAACTAAGTTTGACTAGAAGTCGCTTGTCGAGGATTTGATTTTGAGTAATTGCTGTTGCTACTACTCTAAACCCTTTGTTGTTCTTCAGGCCAACCACTTTTTATTATCTCCACTTGTCTGGTATTCAACTAGTCCAATACCAAGTGTATCAACTGACACCTAGATTGTACTTCAATCTCACTATCAAAAGCCTAGACTGTCAACTGACCAACAGACTTTCCCTAATTATTGTAGTAAGAGTACCACATCTTGGTGCTCACTACAGGGGCTTTTAGCCAATTCCTTTACCAACCTCTTATTGAAGCCTTTAAAGCCTCTGACAAGGGAAGAACCTATTTAATATGGTTAACACAAGATACTCTGGAGTTCCTCTCCTGCCTTTGAACGACAACATCCAACAAGTTGGTTGTTCTAATAGATCTGGCTTTCCAGCCACTACTCAATCAGCACCATCTCAAGCAAGCACCACCAACGTGGGCTCAGCCAGTAGTATTTACCCCCAAAGAGTAAGCCAGTTGTCAACTGGAAGAAATACTTCCAGACCCTCAACTACTGCCACCAACAATTCCACCAGACCAAACCAGTCCCCCCTTGGGAATTGCACCACAACCAATTGAGCAAACCAACAGGCCAGCACTCCAAGCAGGGTGCTGAACAACCCTAACAATTGACCAAGTCCAGTAGAGCAACTTTTGCTCTATGGAAATTCCCATGGTTCAACCAATCCCAATCCCTCCTCTGGGACCCTGGTAATCTTCTAGCCAACCAGTACAACAGTCAGTTCCAACCTTTGATGCCTTTAACTTCTCTGCTTCTGGAGTCAGTCAAACCCTTGATTATGGGCCCTTGGTGCCCATTTACCCTGTTTCCAACAGTCCAAGTCTGCAGTTGTTCCCAATTGCTCCTTCTATTGGACCAGTCAACACTGACTCATATCTCCCTCTGTATACTTCAGCAGAGACCACCAACACAAAGCAAGGCCTGCAGGAGATTGAACAGATGATTGAGCACAACAATGGAGCTCTTCCTTGATCAACTGTTGAAAGTTTGGACAGATCAACCACATATACCACAAGGGTTGGCCATCCCAAACCTATGGACGCTGTAAATAGACTTAATCAGGTCAATGCCAGCCTCCAAGAGCTCAATAATTGACATGAAGACCTACAACAGTTGGCGGCTATAAGTTTTGAGCTCCAAGGTGAATGGAATAATATCACCAGCCAGCAACTGGAAGAGTCTGACGCCTGTGCCAGAGCAACTGCTGTCCATTTAGAAGGGATAACTCAAGAGTCAAACACCTTTGTGGATACTCAGTTTACTCCTCTCTGCAACTTAACTGTCACCTTGGCTATCAACTTGGAGTCATCTGTGGTGCACCTTGAGGCTCAAGGAACAACCCTTGCCAATCACCATCTTCACATACAAGAATTAATGGAACAGATGAGCCAACTGTCTTGAGTGACCTCCACGCAAAGTGCTGTTCAACAACAGCAGAACACAGCAATCACTCATGTGGACGCTGAAGTTACCAGAAAATTTAATGAAAATTGTACAAAGATTGAAGAGGTATAACACCAATGTACCAAAAATTTAGCTACCACTACTGCTGCAGTAGTGGAATAGCTTAACAACTGCAACCAAGGAGTACAACAGGCACACACTGCCAATCAAGACCTAACAGAGCAAGTGGGTGGGTTTACAGCTCAATTGGCCGACACCACCACTCTACTGAACAATCAAGGACAAGTAGTCAAAGAGCTAAGAGTAGCCACAACTACTCTAGAAGAACGCTTTGACGGATTGGTCATTGGGGATCAAACTACTCACAATTCCACCATCATTGGTAACATACTCAATCATGGTTGAGCCGACCCTGCTTGACCTCCCCAATATACTCCTCCCAACATAGCAACTGGAGCAAATGCTATGCCAATTGGAAGTGCAGGTTCAAGAAGCCACTGCTGCTGCTGCCAGAGAAGCCCTGAGAGCCACTGATGCCAGTCCTGCCGCCAACGCCACCAACCTGACTACTCCAATAGTAGTAGTTCTAGTGCTAATTCTGGTTCTGAGGATGAGCCAACCATCTCGTCTTCTACATACCAGCAAGGAGTGCATCATGGTTCTAGTTCAGGCAGAACTAAACCAAATAGTCTCTTCAAGACCAAATTCTCCATGAACAGTCACATTGACATCCACATGTGGCTGGACACCTTTGAGAAGGCAAATGAAGGACTAGGGTCAAGAGAAATGGGTCTAGCCTGTATCTGCATGCTAGACAAAGCAGTATTGGCTGACATCTCTCAGCACCTTCCCAGAAACTACAAATACAAGGATGTGAAAAAAGCCCTCCTTAAAGTCTTCAATTCAGAAGCAAGGGACAAAATTGATAGGGATAACTTCCTGGTTCTAAAAATTAAGAACTTTGAAGATTTCTCCTGTGAATTCCAATCTATGGTAAGCCAGCTGCAGGTGAAAAACCTCATCAGCTCCAACAACTGTTGCTATGCCCTTTGACATGCCTTGTTTCCATACAAGGATCTCTGGCTTGAGTTTTCTGGTCAGATTAATGGCCTCCACAACATCACTTCAATTGTAGAGCAAGTATTTACCTTTGGGCAGCTCAAAACTCAGTTAGATTGTCTAAAGCATACCAACTGACAGGGTTATGCCACCCCAGAACCATCCCCAATTCCTGTCTATCAATATTTGTCTTCTTATCAGAGCAACTCTAATGCCCAGTTGACTCCATACCATATGCAACCCAACTATACAGGCTGCAGAATTTGTAAGGAAAAGATGCATATGCAGAAGGATTGCCCCAACTTTTCTGTATACAAAAAGGTCCAGTAGATGTTTAGAAACAGAACTCAGGGCCAACCTGGAGTTCACGTATTTTCTACTGAGGGCACATTCCACATAGAAGACTACTTCTATTCCAACAAGGAGTCAAAACAAATAGGTGATGGACTCAGGGAGTCCCCATCACCTCTTCCTAAACCTCCTCCTGACAACCTAGACGGTATCTTTGCTGTGTTATCAAATACAACCAGTAAGAAATCAGCACAGGCTCAACAACTAGAGAAAAGACATGCCTTAATGGAATCTCTTAACTCTAGTATTACCAACCCAACTTTCTGTCCCTACCTGTCCCAGCCTGTACCTGACCTGCCCTCAACCAACTCAATAGTGATTCCAAAGATGTTCTCCTGTATCCCGACAATTCTTTTGTCAATGTGTACCTTCCTATCCCAATAAAGACCTTCCTGAAAGCTCTACCTATGTTCAATGATTGCTTGGATGCCCTACAAGAGCATTTAAGAAACAAACCTATATGTAATATCACTAATAATACCATCAATCCTTTCAAAACATGCACATGGGTTCAACTTAAAGTCTTCACTTTCTAATCCGCGCTGTCGTTGAAACAGGAGCACCAACAACAATAGTCTCATCTCAACTGGTATCCAAGCTTTGCTTTAAACCAGACCTGGCTTAAAACAAAAGCTTCTCCATTTCAGGAGACTAATAAACCATTGCAGCTGGTGCCTATAGTATTATTCCATTGATATTTGGCAAGTTAGTCCTAACAACAAGTGCTGTTGTGCTACAATTTACCAGCTATGATATGCTAATAGGTACTGACCTGCTACAACAATATGATGCCATAATAGCCATGGGCGCTGGAACAATAACCCTTATGGGATACTCCATTCCTCTATTGTTTAACAACAATCAAACATTGTACATGGTTTCTCAAGGAAAAGATGACCAACATCATACTTTGATTAAGTATCTCCATGATGTTATGGGTATTCCCTATCATCTTGCTAATCCACATACCAAGACCCTTCAGATTTATGCTAATTCTGCTACAGGCATTAAACTAAAGGCAAATCATTCAATGGTAATAGAGCCTTTCATGCAAGTATTTGTTAGCACTGGTATTCTGTTTAACTTCCCTCCTGGAATGTCCCTCAATGTGTTTAGCCTTCCTCACCCTTTGCTGGTCAAACCAATTGCAGCCCCAGGATTTTGCAATGAGGCCAATCATTCTGAACTTAAGTTGTTATTGACAAACCTGTCACCAAAGAAGATTGTTGTCCAGAGACACCAACCAATTGCATACATTAGGATTAAACCAACAGCAGACATTGACTCTGTCTACTATGTTGGAAACCTATCAGAATTAGGGATTTCAAAAACATCTCCAACCCATACTCACTCAGTACTGGCCAACATTCCGCGTAAGAAAATGTCTGGTCTTTCTGAGGGGGAGATGTCCAAGTTTGAAAAACTTTTAGATGAGTTCAAAGACATCTTTGTAACATCCAATTTTGACTTAGGTTGTGCAAAAGGAGTCAAGAACAAAATTAATGTTTGTGATTCAGCCCCTATCTACCAAAGGTCATATTGTCAATCACCTAAGGACAATGCAATAATTGGTGAAGAAGTTCAATGACTGTTAAGTGCTGGTCTTTTGAAACCATCAAGTAGTCCCTGGGCTTTCCCTCTCCTGCTAGTTAATAAGAAAGATGGCACAAACCAAGTTGTCCTCAATTACCAACAGTTGAATCAGATCACCAAGAAAGACAAGTATCCATTGCCACGTATTGACAAAACACTAGACCAACTAGGTGATGCACGTTACTTTTAAGTAATGGACTTGGTCTCCGGTTACTGGCAAGTACCAATGGCCAAAGAGGATCAAGAGAAATGCGCCCTAATCACAGCAGCGGAATTGTACCAACCAACCAGAATGCCTCAAGGATTAGAGAATACACCAGCTACCTTCCAACAACTTATGGACAGTACATTCACTGACCTTAAACTAAGTTGTGTTCTCATATACTTGGACAGCATAAACGTTTTCTCCAAGACATTTGATGAACATCTTAGCCACTTGAAGGAAGTCTTCATAAGACTTCAGAAGAAAGGGTTGAAACTCAAACCTTCTAAGTGCTCTTTCTTTAAGACTCATTTGGAATTTTTGGGTTATGTCATCTCCAGCAAAGGAATTAGACCTATCCCAGCCAAGATGTTGGCCATAGCTCTGATGCCTTCCCTCACCGACATGAAAGGAGTACAAGTAATCCTAGGTATGGCAGGATACTATTGCCAATTCATACCCAACTTTGCCAAAATAGCCCAACCACTCTTTCACTTGTTAAAAAACTCTACCAACTTCAACTGGACTAAAGAGTGTGAAGAATCATTCCAATCCTTGAAAGACGTTCTAACAACTAATCTTCTACTAGCATACCCTAATTATTCCAAGCCTTTTTCCCTACACACCGGCACTTCAAATGTTGCTATTGGTGCATTAATATCACAAACTAATGACAAAGGTGATGAACATCAAGCTGCTTATTTCTCAAGAACTCTCAACAAGCATGAACAAAACTACAGCACTACTGAGCGTGAATGCCTTGCAGTTCTTTATGCTATCAAAGAGTGTCAACCATATGTCCATGAAACACACTTTATAGTAGTAATTGACCATTCAAGCCTAGTATGGCTACAGAAAATGAAGGATCCAGAAGGTAGACTAGCAAGATGGGCCGCCAAGTTGCAAAACTTTGACTACAACATCATCCACCAACCAGGAACCAAACATGGAAATGCTGACACCCTATCTAGACTACCAATTGTTACTGCATTAGGAGAGGACCTCAATAGTTTATATGAATTGATCAGTTGGCCCAAGCAATGGAGTTTGTTAGATGACCAGGTTAAAAGGATTCTCCAACAACTGAGTCAAAATGCATTAATAAAGAATGGTAAACTCTTTAAGAATTATAAGGGCACCATTCTTCCCTATATTTGTCCCTCCAACCAACTTTCCTGCCTTGATGAGTTTCACCGACAATTAGGTCATGCAGGACTACAACAGATGATGAAAACAATGTCAGAATACGTTTATTGGGAAAATATGACAACTGACATTGCTGAATACATTGAAAAATGCCTTCAGTGCGCCAGTTTTAGAGAGAAACCCAGCCAACACTCTTACCAATTTGTCCTGCCTGGATACGCTTTCCAGACTGTGTCAATTGATGTTGTTGGACCACTCCCAAGCGCTGGTCCAGGAAAACTGAAGTACATAATAGTTGCAATAGATTGCTTAAAAAAGTGGATCAAGGTACAAACTGTTGCCTCTGACAACTCTCTACAGACTGCTAAGTTTGTGATTCAAGAAATCATTGCATGACATGGCTATCCTGCAACAATTCTAACCAACAATGGAACCAACTTTGTCAAAGCCATCCTACCCCAGTTACATGACTTGATGGGAATTCAGAGCACTTCTTCAGCTCCCTACCGTCTCAAGACAAACAGAGCCGTTGAACAAGTCAATGGAACCCTAGTTAGAATACTGAAGAAATCACTCCAGAACTGGTGTCAGCCCATTCAAGATGATATATGGCCAACAACCTGGACTGCCCATGCACTTGGTACCCCTGAACGCCAATTGTAGTGAATCTACTTATTCCCAAAAATTGAATACCCTGACCAAGCAGATAATGCAAACTCAGTCTCAAGCTTTCAACAGCTTAAAGGAACATCAAGTTAAAAGTTACTCACAAGATCAGTTGAACCTACCAGCACTTCCAACGTTCCAAGTTGGTGACTGAGTTCTGATGTACCAAAAACAACTTCAAAAGCCACGGAATAAGCTAGACAGCTTATGGACCAACCCCTGTGAAGTAATTTCAAAAGTAGGCTATGATGTCTACAATCTTAAGGATTTAACTTCTGGACAACTCATTAATTGTGTCCATGCTAAATTCCTGAAAGAATGTCCAGCCAACTCTTTGAGACTGACTGGACCTCTAGCTAAGGTTTAGGGTCCGCCCTTTCCTTACCTATTTTTTATTATCTCTATTTTTGTACTTTATACCATACCCTTAACTCTATTATAAGGATTCCCCAAAGAAAAACATAAGAAGAAAACATGAAAGAAGAAAAGGACCTTTATTTGCTGCCTTGCTCATTTGAGGGAAACAACAAACACAAGTGTATAGAGCACCTCACAAAGATGATGCATAATTGACACTGCCTTACCAACAATATTGGTCTCCAAAGGCTTACTGGAGCCAACTTTGCAGAAATTCATGAAATCAGGGAATTTAACTTGGTCTAATTGTGCCACGCCAAAATTGGAACCAAAAAACCCAAACACCAGAAAACCAAGGCTAGCCAGAAATTCCAGCTGAGATCCATTAGCTAACCAGCTATTCAAGAACTCAGTAAGTTGTTCCTTAGTTATATATGGAATCTCTTTGGCCAACACATCCTTCTCATGGGTTACTTCAAACAGAATCTCTAAGGTGAGAAGATACAAAAAACCCATCAATTGGCCGTAAGTAAAGTTATCCTCCTGGGACAAGGTGATGAAGGATAACTCCCAATACTCCACAGGACAACACTTTCCTACTCTATTTTGAAGAGATATTGCTTGTGGTGCCATATGATACTCCCCAGGCATAGCCCAACTAAGAGCCACAGGACAATAGATTGCTAATATTTTCTCTTGTTTCTCCTGGCTAAGCTCTGAATCAATCACCTCTCAAAGAAATTGGTCTAATTCTACCTCATACAATTGTTGTTCAGCCAACAAAGATGTGTTCTCCATATGACAAAGAAGAGGAATTGGCGTCTTGCCTTCTGGAAATTCCACCTTAAATGCCTCGTGAAGTTCTCTCCAAGAGGATCCTACCCAAAGGATGTTGCTATCATTTCCATGGGCACTGCATACCCCACGTCAGTGTCCTAAGCATGGTTAATAATGCATTAGTTCTTGTTGTTACCTCAGGTATTGGCTTCATAGTGCTCAGATTCAACGTCTCAGTACATTTTTTAGACGTTCTTGCATTGACCAGCTTTTTGAAAGCCAACACTTCCTTCTGGATGTCCCTGCTCATCTCCTTGGTAGGATTCTGTCAATTGGCAGGCTTTTCCTTCTTAGTGATAGACGCAACTGGCTTACACAACACAACCCAAGGTTTTTTTCTGGTCTGTTCCAAGGTTTTCTGTTGCTCATTGACGTCAATTGCCTTCTGGTAGTTACTCAAAGTACTCATTGAGTGTGTCTGTTGGCTGCTACTGGCAATGGATGTGATCTGTTGTCAAAAATGCTCTAACTCCTCCATTTCCTTGGCATAGTTGTCCAGCATACTGGATACCTCAATCAAACCTTTTGTGATTGTTTTATTCTCCTCTATTACGGTTGATTGTTTGGCAACCAGTTCTGCAACAAGTTTTTTGATATCCTCCATTTTCTTGCTGATTAGCTCTATGAGATTCTGCATTTATAGTCTATTCATGTGGGGGGATGTGTGGTGAAACTTATCACAAGTCAGTTGCTGGAATCCTGATCGTTGTTGAATGCTTCCTGACTGAATAGGATCCAGATTGTCTTCTCAATAGGGCCATCATTCCGGATATGTATGATAAAAACTAACTTCTGGATTGTTTAACCCCAACAACTTGATTCCGGATCAAAAGTACACCAACTCTCAGTTAACTTACTTCACCAACCTTTTCACAAAATGTTGTTGCAGATTGACTACCCCGACTTTTAGCCTTATTAACCCCCTTGTGCTGCTGGGGCTGTTCCACTTTCTCCTGATTGTTGGGCTGATCTTCCATGTTCACATTCATTTCCCCCTCTCTCAACCCCTAAGCAATGACCAACTTACCTTGAGTTATCAAGTAAGTTGTAGTATTTAAACCCCTTCTCTTCTTCTCAATAAAGATATATGTTATACCCCCCCTTATATTAAGCTACACCATCAATTACTTTGTTGAGTGTATAATCTAAGGACTACAAAGACTAGTCTCCTCCCATTGACTAAACTGCCAACTAAGTTTGACTAGAAGTCACTTGTTGAGGATTTGCTTTTGAGTAATTGCTGTTGCTACTACTCTAAACCCTTTGTTGTTCTTCAGACCAACCACTTTGTATTATCTCCACTTGTCTGGTATCCAACTAGTCCAATACCAAGTGTATCAACCAACACCTAGATTGTCCTGTAATCTCACTATCAAAAGCCTAGACTGTCAACCAACTAATAGACTTTCCCTAATTATTGTAGTAAGATTACCACAACCCCCTTGTGGAAAATACATAACGTCTTCTACCACGCACTTCTATTCAAGAAAGAGGGAAATTCACTCCCCCACCAGAAACTCAAGACTGACCCTCCTCCCATCTAAGTAGGACACTCTGAAGAATACAAGGTTGAATATGTTCATGGAGACTGTACCCACTATAAAACTCCCCAGTACTACGTCAAGTAAAAGGGATACCCACCCAAGGAAAGCACCTGGGAACCATTAAGCAACCTATCCAACGCCCAACTAGCAATCCAACAATACCTTGAGAAGAAGGCCAGGAAAGAAGGGATCCCCAGGAAGGACAGGGATGATGTCATGAATGACATTTCAATACTTGTATTGAAAACCCAAGAGTCAAATCCCAGTCCCCTGAAGGCAGATTGGACCCCCCAGGACAGATCAGGATCCGCCAATCTGTTAAGTCACAGACTCAAATTGTTAAATTGCCCTGCAACCTGACGGCCTAAGACTGAGGATTCCCCAAACGGTTGCCATATTGCTGCCAAACTGGTGCCACTGAAGACCCATACCTACACAGGAAATGTGGTCTGCCTAAAGGAGGTTGGGAAAAGACCTGCTACTAACCCTGTCAGCAAACACAAGCTGTTGCCAGTCTCCAGTCCAGAAAAGGTATTGCAATTAGCCAACTCAGGTGACATGGTGAGCAACAGCGGTGAAACAAAGCACTGCCACTGCTGTTCCCCAGAGCCAGCCAAGTAAACAACTGCCAAACTGGTGCCACTGAGGGCTCAGACCTACACAGAAGCTGTGGCTTGGGCAAGACCCACTACTAGCCCTGCCAACCAGCACCAACTGCTGCCAGTCCCCAGTCCAGAAAGAGGAATGCAATTAGCCCACTCAGGTGACATGGTGAACCAAAGCAGCAAAATTAAGCATTGTCACCTATGTTTATCAGAGTGCACCCAACCAGAAACTGATGCCCTCCAGACCCTAAGCCAAGATCCATGCCCTACCAGCAAACTGCCCATGGACCTGAAGCCTGAAAAAAGCAAAGAAGCAAAAACACATGGTATAAGAACACTGGCAGTGTGGTGATGACCATATCATTATTTTTGATAATAAAGTTTATAAACCTTTGGTTTGAACAAATTCTACCCTATCTAGTCTTAGTGATCTTCCATCTTAATTCCGGCTAAGTAGACAACCAGGCCGCCGCCCCCTCCAGAGACCAACCTGCTAAACCACCCCAGGCATTATACTGTCCCCCAGGAGCCCCCTTTGAACCTGTTCACTTTACTGAATACCTGCCCAACCTGGCCTATTTAGAGTACAACTTAGAAACCAACCTCATTGCCAACCCATTGGCAAGGACTAGAAGTACTAAATACATAGGAAATGAAGGAAAGAGGATTGAGATACTGCCCTTATTGTTCAAGGACAAGTACAACTACCTATCAGCGTACTTTGTTCCCATGACTCTGCCCTTAACCCCATGGCCCAACCGCCTAATTGAGACTCCCCCCGCTGAAGAGACCACCTATACCCAACTGTTTGGAGTACTCTACATTACTTTGACAGGATTAGTGGATTCCATGGTCCCCAACTATGGACCCTGGTCCTTGCTTGGGCAATCTGTATCTTAAATTATCAAGTTAGCACCCATTCTATGGTGGGCCTTACCCGCCGGCTTGGCCGCACCTCATCCCAAGCCACCCAATGCCTCTACCTATGACTGGATTCCTGACAGCAAGGACCACCTTTATAATCTCTATATTCTTTTTCCCTGCTTTGGTCTGCTTGGAGGGTAGCCTTTGGTCTTCATACCAGTCTTAAAGAGGCGGACAGAGATGGCCTGCTGGGTTTTTAAATGGACCATGATCTTATTAAATTTGGGCTTACAAACCCTAACACTTGTACCAAACTGGCTATGCCACCCTTCAAGGGAAGAGGTGGTCTTGATGAGGCTGTTTTTGACCTGCTTGAAACAGTTCCAGGTGATTGAGTCACCGTCTTTTCTAATGCAGCATGCTCCCTGAAACACTCCAACTTATTGAGTTTTGAAATACTCAATGAAAAGAGCAAAGGCTGCCTGGTTGGCAATAATGTAAGGATGGTGGAGGAGGGCATCATAAAAGGCATTGGTCTCCTCCTTTCACACAAGGGCAAGGGCATCAAAGCAATTAAAAACGTCCTTTGCTTCTTTGGTGCCTTCAGTGTAGACCAGCTCATGAAGTTCAGAGCACTTTTGGAGGCGGTGGCAGAGTACCTGCTGGAAGTGGAAGTAGCATCCCTGAGGAGAGCTCTTGAATACTTGAATAAAGGCATTTGCCTGAGCCTGTTCAAAATCCACTACCAGATATTCATGGTAGGGAAGGCTTTCTGGCTTTTTATTGATTGGGGTGGGAGCGTCTTCTTCTTGGGAGATGGATTTCTTCTTGCACCCTCTAGTCTCCTTGGGCTCCTCTTCAATAGTTGGGAGGATTTCATCAAGTTTGGCCTTTAAAATTGTGAGTGCCTGGACATATGTTTCCTGATTCTTATTGGGAAGGAAAAAGAAGACAAGGGGAAGAACTAGATTAACAACCTGCTCATGGATATTCCAAAGCTGGCTGAAGAGCTTTGGGAAGGTTGAGAATGTTCCATCTGCAAGCCAGGTCTTGCATTTTAAAAGGTTGCACAGATCCTGGTTTTTGGCAAAGCAGATGATACGCTCTGGGGCATGTTGACCATCATTGTGAAGAAGGAATCTCTTCTCATGGCAAGATAGTTTTTGCTCCTTGGTAATGATCAATTGGTCAATAGAGCTTGTACTGATGCCTTCAGTGCTCATAGCATATCTCTGATCAGTGAGATATCTCTGTAATTTTGAGGCGCCATCAACAGTTGCTAGTTGGGTATCATTTAGATTAAGGAGCGCATTTTTGAAAGCCTAAGTTGCAGTTTGATTCTTTGTGGTTGGGATCACCTGGCAAAGAAACCAGCAGATCAGTTGATAGAGAGGGTTGAAAGGCTTGGCACAGTTGTGGTTAACAGTAAGGGCCTTAAATATGGTGAACCAATAAGTTGTGAGCCTTGCTGGGCAGCCAAAATTATCACATTTGAAGTGACGTTGACAGATGGGTTTCTTCTTGTTGTTGCAGAGGAAGCTGTAGCCCTTGTAGACAAAGCTGGTACCCTCTTTCTTAGTCATAATTGGATAGCTGATAGGGTACGTTATTGGCACAGCAAAGGTGCCATTTTGGTTGTATACATTGTGGATTGAGTTAAGATCCCAGAGCTCAATTGGCTCATCTGCAGGAGCACCAGGCTCCTGCTTCTGCTCCTCTTTATCCTCAGGCTCTGAAGTGGGGCCAGAATGGCAATTGAAGTTGAATAACTTCTCTTGAGAATCAGAGGGGGAGCAAACAAAAGGAGAGTGGGGAGGGGTTAGGCTTGTTTCCTCAGGCTCTGGTGAGGGCTTAGGTGTCTTGGGAGGAGCTTTGCCCTTAGAAGGCTGCTTTTTAGGGGTAGTTTTGGCCTTCTTGGCCTTGGGAGGAGTGATCTTGGACTTTGAAGCCTTGGAGGCCTTGGGAGCAGCTTTAGTGGTAGGCTTGGGAGGCATCTAAAAGTGAATTAGAATCAAAATATGGGAATTTTGGGGGTTGTTTTTAAAGAGAAAAATGAGAATGTTTTTAATATTAAAGTAGTAATAGTTTTTATATAGAACTGTAGAGAAGATATAGAAATATATACTATCAAAATTTCAATGTTTCTTATCTTGTAAATATATTTTTTTATTGGTAACACAAGTATGCAAAACTTTGAGTTTTGACTGAAAACTTGCAGTCAAAATGGCACTTTTGAGGTGACATAATCAAGGTGCTGTAGCTCAAAAACAAAGTGTTTTTGAGCATTTTTTATATTAAATTAACAAATTTACAGTGGAGCTACCTCAACCAGGCCAAATAGTAAAACTGGAATTTCTCAAAAACTAGCTTATACAACTGGGAATAAAAGTACCCAGTTGTTTAGAGAAGGCAAAAAATATATATTTGAAAAGTTTCAGTGAATTTCTTACATTTTTAATACTATGGTTTTTAATGTGAAAATGTACTTTTTAAAAGTGAAAAGCAAGAATCACAACTGGGAAATCAATATAGCGTAGCATGGCGTCATATATAATTCCCCCTTATTTTTCCCTATCCATTGTGTGCATTGAATCAATTGGGTTATATGAAATCCAGTAGAATTCAAAGTGACGTAAATTGAAATGGCGTAATCACCTTCTTTTATATTAAAATCACTATTAAAATATTTTATTAAGGGAACTCCTATCAACATATCCATGTATAGATAAGTTATAAAGTACATATAGCAAAACTGTTTTTTACCCAGCAATGACAATCACTAGTAGGACTACTATTGTAGTGCTCAAGGATTCTAAGGGTAAGGTTGGAGTAGCTGAGCAGCAACTGGGGGAATACAGCAGGACTATTATCTCCTTACACAACAGAACTTCTCTATTTGAGCTCTGTAAGTAATCTAAGAATGTTAAGTTGGTTGTTATGTTCTATTCAATGATGTCTTTATTGGGGCTATCTGGGGGTCTTATATAGTTAGAAATGGGGGAGGGAAAAGAAAGGGTGAGTCATCCTGAATGAAGTCAGGTGGTTGCAGCAAAAGTAGGGCCAATTTTTGGGAACTAGGTCTAGAATAGGGTTTCAGAATGTTCATCTGGGGGGCTTACTTATTGGTAAGGAGCAGAAGGTCTCTATACCAAATTAAAAATTGGGGAAATTGATGAGCTACTAATTGCCTCAATGAAAATCACCACAATGGGTCACTCTCCGACAAATCTGCTGTTAGCTGCAGGTATGTTGATTAGTGGCTAATCAGAAATTGATCTTTATGTTTCAATGGGTAACTATCTGATCAAAAACGCAAGAAAGGGCAGCAGTTCCCCTATACTTTTCCTTATAGGGTAGTAATCTCAATATGGTAATATCTGCAGACAGCGCCCTGCACCACAACCATAGTGGTGTTATTTTAAGTTGTTCTTAGTATGATTGTCTTGGATTAATACTATAGGAACATCTTCTGATTATATACAACAGGCTTTATTTTAGTGCAGGAATAAGCTTATTTTATTTAAAGATAAATAGCGTGATTTGAAATGAAGTAAAATCAAGATGGCGTAAACACGCCTCACACTAAGTGATTTCATATATAAATAAAGTTAGCAAAATAAGATTTAATTAATTTGACTTGAAATGCCAAAATTGAGATGGTGCACTTTTGAGATGCTGCATTATAAAATTATAGGTGAATTTTAACTATTTTATTATTTATTTTATTTTTTTGTGATTCAAAATCACTAACGCAAAAAACAATATCTCAAATTAAATTTGAGATGGCGTGAATCAAAGTGCTGTTTTTGAAGTGGCATGTCCTACCTAAATCCAGCCCACTGCTTAGTGGAAAAGGCTGATTCCCCACTTTCAACTTTCCCAGAGTCAACCAAAAAGGTAAAAAACACCATTTTTTACATATAGACCTTTCTTAAATCAACAAAAGATTCAAAAGAAAGATGGTTTTAAATTTTTAAAAAATAAAAGAGCATAAGTAAAAAAGTAATTGGGCAGAAATGTATTTATTGGGGTTGTTGTTATGCTGGGGGTGGTTTAACTGCCATAGTGTGTGTTGGAACATCTAGAAGATCTCTTCATTAGCCAGTCTGATAGAGCGTCAATTTTTTTTGGGGGGGTGCCAACCACCACCCATATTGCAACATATATTAATTTAAGTTTAATTCAGAGCCTTCAATCTGTTAAATTTCAAACAACATATTTAGTAAGTGGATATGGCAAACAGGTGAGATTCAACTTTATTTTTTAATCAGTTACATATGAAATCTATTAATAAATCAGGTTTAATTTATGTGGCACTGATTGATCCAGCAATCCAGAATAAACAGATTATAAAACAAGAGGGTACTTGCTTAATGGATATACAAATAAATACAGTATAGTGGTGCTTGGGAGCCTACTTTAAAACTATGGATAATAGTAATAAATATATAAGCAAGGATGTCTTTTTAAAAGTCATTTTTTTGGCTTAAAAGGTGTCAAATTGGCCACTTTTAATTTTAGAGGGTTAGTTACTTATGGCTTTAACTTTATTGGTGATTCTGCATATAAATTACCTCTTAAATTAGTTTTTGAACAAGCAGAAATATTAAAGAGGGTTGATAATGTCTTGAACTGCTTACAAAAAATTGCTAAGGGATTTAAATACTTGGCATTCAATTTCACGCAGATGCTGTTAATTTATATATAATTGGTGTCCCAGTCATCACTAGGGAGTGGCATCTGAATTAAACCCCTCAATTCCCATAGTCTCAGTGGTGGCGTGAATCAAGTGTCAGCTTTACTTAAATTGATCTAGATACCTTTAGATCTGTTAGAGATCCTAGAAAGATAAATTTGACATAGTTAGCTTTATAAAGGAGCATGTTGCCTTTGGTATATATTTATTCTGATCTTAGCCAATCACACTACTTGAAGATATCCAATGTTTAATGTCACTCTCAGAGTTGGAACAGGCACCAAGATTGTCACAACTTGTGTTGTGACCAAGCTGCATCTGTCAAATATGTTGATGGACTCTAGCGGTTAGCCACAGATCACCCTGTGTCCTTCAACTTGCATCAAAATTCATGCATATCTGTTTTATGGATTTAGGAGTTTGTCACAACTGTAGCTGCCAAATTTTGTGACCTGTTCAAAGCCACAAAACAAATCTGCATGAACTATGATGTGACTAAGCACAATCCTATCTTGTTTTGTGAGGTGTCCAATAATAGATATGTAAACCGTTCCTTGTAATTTAAATATATATTTATTCATTTATTTAATTGATATTTCACTACAATTATCTAAAACAAACTGTGATACAATAAAAACTATCAATGTGAAATAATGTCAGATAAAGCTTGTAATAAATTGTAGTCAAAAAATCTAACAACTGAAACTGCTCTAACTTTACATCCTGTGCCGGGCACAAAACAATATCACATGCTTCATCCTTAAAAACCATTTTAATTTTACACCATGTGCCTTGATCAAAATGAAATCAGCTAATTCATCCTTGGAAACCACCTTCCTTTTATATTGTGTGGCCTACACAATGGTTTCAGGCAAAAATTGTGACCTACTCTAAAAGTTGCAGCTTAAATCCACAAAGATTTTTTTGTGGCTTAATCTAAAACCATCTTAAAGGTAGTTTTGTGACTTGTGATAACACAATTGCTGTAATGTCCCAGCCCTAGTAGGGTTGTATTTGCACTTAACAATAAAGAGACTCCTGAACTAGGCTAGAAAAGTAATCTTTTTGAAAGAGCAAGCAAGCTTATTGTTAAAGTATTATGTATGCCCCTTTTAGTTAGCCAGTCTTGCATTGCAACTGAACCTTGAGGGACTAGTTTTATAGGTGAATAGGGAGTTTAACTTTAAAGAGTCTAAATGAGTTTAATAATAGGATCTGATTGTTTTTTATAGATTGGTTTATTATGGCTGAGAATATGGTTGCTAGCTGTGGATAAAAACGGTGATAAAACCTTTGGACCATTATAAATAGACATGTCTAGCTTTGGAAATAGAAATGAGATAAAGTTTACTTATGGGGAATGGCCTGGAAAGCCATCCCAAGGATAGATATGATAATTAGAACCTTTGGAAGAAGGCAGACAAAGATCAGCCCAATAAGATGATCACCCCCCACAAGAAAAACAGGAGAATATCAATCTTATATATGTATTCGGAGGATTCGAAACTCCAGTATGTCATATTAACCGAGGATGCTTGGGAACGGATTGATCTAAATAACATTGTCATTAAGGAGTATAGGCTTGCTTACCTTATGTTTCTTGCAGCGCAGACTTGGATGGCTTCGACGTCTTTACTGACAGAAAGCGCAAGAGGAACCTACAAAGGGATAGCGCTATGGATTTCAATGTGCGACCAAGAGTAAACGCGAATGTTAGCTTTATACTTTGCGTGAGACAATTTAAAGGCATCGTGTAAACATTGTGGTCGAACAGGCGGGTGGGTACAGAGGTATCGTAACGGTAATCGTTGAACGTAATCGTGAGAGAAATCAACTTTGTTGATCCCCACAACTACACCACTTATTTACTTATCCACAAGCTTTGTTGTGAGGTGGGCTTATAGATGTCAATTTAATGTAAACACCCATCAGTTGCGAAAGCTTCTTAATTTGGCTATCCTACGAAACTTCCCACATATATTTAATACCCAGGGCTTCTAAAATATAACCACACTATTATAACTCCAATCAAAGACACGCCGCTTTAAATCAATGCAAGTTTAGGGAGTCCAATAACCAGGATCTTGCTTCCTGCCTGGCGCAGCTGTATACCATAACGGAATTGGGTTGCCTCGATCGCCAACCACTGGCCCTGAAATCAATCGAGCTTGATCCAAGTTTGATCAAGCAGGGCTCGACCAAACTCCAACCCAAGCTCTGTTTTATAATCAATGGCAGGTATGAAGGGGCATCTAGACCTTTAAAGGCTACATTTCTCACTCTCCATCCTTCTACAGCAGATCACAAACATGACCAGTATATAAGAAAATAGCTCAATTTAATTAATGTTGCTGTCAACATGTTTAGTCTTGATAGAGCTTTCTTTATTTTCACATTTTAGATTTTATCATCTGTATAATTTCAATAATACATTATCTGATAGCACACCGCTGTTGGCTTCAACCTAAAAGAAGTCTTCACATCGAATTCATAGTGGATCATCTTATAATAAAGAGGGAAAGTATACACAAAGAGTTCCGCAAGTGTTAAACCATATATGGTGCTCGGATTCAACCAATGCAACGAGGTTCTTAAACAGAAATGATAAACTGTCTACCTTTCAACCTTGGCCAACTTATTACAACTCTTTCTAGGCCAGTTTATCTTTCCTTAACCTGGCAACTTAAAATCTCAGAGCCTGGCTTCCAGCCATAACAATGGCATGGCTTACTTATCAAAATTACCCAGTAGGCTTCTCAAGTATTGTCCACTATTAAGGCAGGAAGATGTTCTGCCAACCAACTTCTGTCATTTTGATGGAAAATCAGTTGAGCAAACTCATTTAAATAATTTTTCTGGGGGTTTCTTTTTATTATCTTAGTTTTGTATATGCTTAACTTAAGCTAAAAACCATTTTTAAAAAATCCCACAGGCCATTTTCCATCAGTTATCCAAATGATATTTTTTACTTTATTTTTATATGAAAATGACATGAAACTAAAAAAATAAGTGTAATTAAATATGGCAACAGTCAACTTTAATTTGGCACTGTGAAGTTAGGCTGATTGACCACAAACAATCAGGATAATCATTGCACACAGATAACTACATTTACACGCTGTAAAATCACTAGGCTGATACTCTATTAAGTGTAGTAATTATACACCGTAGAATCACTAATGTATTATGGATGATATGGCAGTTATACGCCGTATAACTACTAATATATTATAATGGATATAGCAGTTATACGCTGTATAATTGTTAGTTTATTAGGATGGATGCAACAATTATATGCCGTATTATAACTGATTATCATTCCAATGTGTTATATTACACGCCGTATAATTACTAGTTGATATGGCTATTATACGCCATATAAACATTAGTCAATATAGTGATTATCATTGATTACACGGCGTGTAATCACTAAATCATCAACTATATATTACCCATACCATCCTGCTGGACGTTGTATCAACCCAGCCTCACCCAGCCTGATGGTGTCTATGAGCATATCAAACAAGTGATGTGCAAAGGTCATGAAAATACCAAGTTTGGGTCAGCATTACATGGTGTATAATCAAGCTTCCTATTGGTTTGGGTCAGCATTACACGGCAGATAATCCACAGGTCAATACTGGATTGAGTCTGCTATTATACGGCGTATAATCCCCAATTTGGCCTGCTGTATTAATAAGCAGAAAGCTTGTCAGCCAGAAAAGGATCACTGATTAAGCCCTACAAGTGGAATACTGGAATTCCACCTTCCAATGTGAGAGGGCTGAACAGGGACAATTTCTAAGCATCAACTAAATATGGCAAAGTTTCACCACAATAATAGGCGTGTAAGATACAGCCAACCAACAAACGGCAGTAGGTTATCTCAAGAAGAGCGTAGGCTGTAGCTGAAGTGCCATGTACGCCTGTCAAGGCCAGTAGCAGCACACATGCCAAGGACAGCCAACCAGGATAGGCACAGCCAGCAAAAATGGACCTATTGTGAAGGTAGCCACTGAGAACTATCTGAAAGGACAAGAACAAGGGTTGTTGCAGTATATATTGATATAGACACCCGAAAGGCAAAAAAAAGTTCTTAGTTACACCTGGATAGATTGCAGCCGCTGGCTAGATTGTACTCCAGTTTCAATAAACGTAATTATCTTCAAAGTTCTATTCTATTGTAGTCTGTAGTGCTCTTGCATAGGATTGGATAGAGTACATTGGCAAGGCTAGCATCTATCTGTAGCTTTGAACATACCAGCAATAACACAAGTTTCTCAACAGGCACTTAGGCCAAAGCCTACTAGACAATTGCAAAATAACCTAATTTTTTATATTGTATCATATAGTTGGAATTGATAATCAATGAGAAAACAAAGCCAACGTTGACCTCAATTAAGAATAGGCTTAATTTTTATTACAAAACAAGAAGGAAATTACTATTGAAAATACCAAATTGTTATAATATTAATTTAAGCCCAACTTCAATAATGAATCTACACAATGTCAACATAAATTAACAGTTTCTTATATCTCTTAATAAAAATACATATAATCTGGAATATCTTCACTTATAACAAGTTATTTATATTTATATTTGGCCCTTTGTGTCATAGTTCTTTGAAATATAGTGGGTAAAAATTTCAAGCATTGTTGTATATTATATTAGTGGTTTACTATATCTTTGAAACTGTTGGACGTGTTCAGGTTAACCCTTAAACATTGGATTAAGCTAGATTGTATAGGTTAAAACTAGGATTTATATAGTGTCATTTTAAGTTGACACAAAGAAAACCCAACACAAAAGCAAAAGTGGGATAAAGGGAATAAGTTAAGCACCCACAATGACATAACTTAAGCAAGATTCAATAGCAGCTTCACTATAAAAGAAGGCCAACTCTGGCAAAGTTGGCACCTTCACTAATCTAATAATCAAAAGATGCGGCTTAAAAATTTCAACTTATAGAATGGTAAGCTTAGGACCCCAAAACTTCACATAATAATAAAACTACTTATTACAATATTCAGTACTTAGTATTTAAAAGTTATATGAATATAACTTTATTATAGCCCAAACACCAAATAGCCTATTTTCAGTCTAGATTTTGAACCCAATCTTAATTTAATTAAGATTTATATGTTTTTTAAACCGTGATTTACCTCAATAATGCTGACTTTCTACAAGTTGACTGTCAGAATTAAGACAATATTTTAGGCCAACTGTCTAGAATCACAATTTTAATACATGTCAACACTTAAAATGTTAACACTAAACATTTAAATTTAGTTTAATCCAACTTTCTCTTAATAAAAAACCTCAATACTGCATATCTTAATAATATTAAAGGTTTTTTGCATAATCTATATAATAATTCTCAACACTTGATATATTTTCAGCTTTAACTTTCATTTTTCTATACTTTACTCACAGTTATTTCTCTAAACCCTTTTTATTTATAGGATAGATCAAAGAAACCCCAGCCTAACAAGAAAAAGCCCAATAAAAAACTGCCAAGGACGATGTTAAGACTAAGGCTGATTCTTCTACAAAAAAAGTGATTAAGAAATAGCTTAAAAAAATGAATGAAAAAAGAAAAACCCCACAACTTCAGCTTCTGAGAAGGACTCTGATGATGGTTCCACCTCCCATAGCTGATATGAGTCTGAGGAAGATAAAGGTACCATCAATAAGAAGAAAAGAAAGGCAAGCTTCAAGACCTCTACTGGACCCTCTACTGAGCTCTCCCCTGAACCCTCTCCTGGTAAACGTGAATAAGATGAGCAACATGAGTACTTTCCTGGTTTTTAACATGCTCCTACCTGGCTATAGGATGCAATGAAAGCCCATAATATTTGCAATGTTAAGGGCTCCTTCAAGATACTAAAGAGATCCCCAAAATATTTTCCATTGATGTCAGTCAAAAGTGGTCCAAGCATGGTCAGTGATGGCTATGTGCTTAATTGCAACAATCAGAAGCAAGGAAGTAAGAGCAAACATTACACATGTGAAGACAGAAGCTGCCCAGCACGCCTAAACACCCAAGGTTAGGAAAAAGTTACCTTGGAAAAGGGGGGATATACCTGCATGCCTCCCACCACTTTGATTGAGAAGCTGCTCAAATGCTACTATTCCAAATGGCTCCAGTATCAAAAGACATAAAAGCAACTCACCTGGCAGTAAAGGCTACCAAACACTTGAGCAAAGAGAATATTAAATTTGTCCCTGACTGTGCACAACTTGGTAAGTATATCTGTGATAGGCTCCAAGAGCTAAACCTAATTGGGAAAATTGTATCCCACCAAAAATACCTGGTCCTTACTCCTGAGTTGTAGATGACCCAAGACAATGAACAGCTCCTTCTTCAAGATGATGGACCTGGTGCAAAAGAAATGATCACATTTTATGCCACTTATAAGAATATAGAGCAACTCAGTGCCACTGAGACTTGGCTCTGTGATGGGACATTTGCAACATGTCCTAAGTTATTCTATAAGCTGTGGGTAGTGCATGTTTGACTTGATGGTAAAGTCCTCCCCTTTGCATATTTTCTTCTTTCTGGAGCCTCAGAGGAGATTTACCTAAGGGCATTCAAGATTCTACAGTGGGGCCTTAAAGATATTCCCACTGAGACTGGAAAGAATCCTGGTCTGTCAACAAGGACCAATCCTGATGATGCTGATAAAGATGAAGTTTCCCTAGCTGCTGAAGAAAAGGAATGTGATAGAGCCCTTGGCCCCAAAATAATTATCATGGATTAGGAGGCAGCCTAATACTACGCCTTTGTAAAAACCTTCAATGGTGAGGTACAATGATGTTTCTTTCATTACCAGCATGATATTAATCAACACCTTAAGGACAAGACCCTCCTCAGCTCTCTCACACAACAAGATACAACTGGTAAATGCAAGTTTCTGATCCAGAAGTTTGTTGCTCTTTAATATTTATTAAGCCTGAGAATGTTGGCCAATAATATGAGCTTCTTTATAATGACCCTTATGCCTTGAACCATGAAACTGAGTTCCAACCCTTCTTTGAATACTATGAGATACAGTGAGTGAGGAACAAGGAGGTCAGTTGCAGGGGAAAACCAGCATCAAAAGCCAGCTAGAATGGCTACCAGACTGTCCTTAAGGATGAAATAAATACAACATCTAGCCTGGAAGTCTGGCATACACATATGAAGTCCTCATTTGGTGTTAATCCAAGATACAACACCTTTTTTGAGCACCTTAAGACTGAACAGGGGAAGACTATCTCCTCTCTTTGGGATAAGGAAAAGTGGGCTCCAAAGAAGATAAGACATTATAAGGCTAGCATTTACAAAGAGCAGATAAAGACAGCTGTCAATAATAAGTACAGACTATCTGAGCTTGGGGAGCAGATAGGAAAGATTGTCACTGTACTCTCTTGCAGCAAACCTTCAACTTAGCTTATAATGACCATTTTTGGGTCTTGCTGATATTTTATTATAGAATTTTAATGTTAAAACTAATTATCTTATTTAACTAGATAATTTAACTTAAAGTTAGAAATAATTAATGGTTTTTATAAAAGATTTTTATACTAGAGCCTGGATTATCTAGCTTAAATAGTTGGTTTAGTACTAAAGTGTATGTAATTTTGGGTTGCTGTTATATAAACTATTCTTAAAAATTAGTAATTATCTTTATTTTTTATTTAATATAATCAATTTTTATTAAGATCTTTTTAAAAAAATAATGTAAGCACTTTTTACATGGTAAATAAAATAACTTTATAGAAAAACAGTTGATTTCATAGTAGATTATTTTTGAAGTGTATTTTTATTATATTTTTCAATTTTTTGCATTTTTTGTTTTTGTTTTTTTGGATGCTAGATGATCATGTTACCCTAAAAACCCATTTGGAGTCTAATTTTCACTAGGTGAAATGTTCAGCATTTTGTTTTTTGCCTGTTAAAAAAGTGTCAACTTCCAGTAAGCTACCTGATAATAAACTTTATCTAGTGTCACAACATCTACAATTACTCCCTCTTGGGAAAAGAATTCCCCAAGTAACCTTTCAAATGATTCTCCAACTAATTAATAAGTTGGTGTGGCGGATCCAGGTCCAACCAGTCCATCCTGCCATTATCCTGCCCTTGACTCTTATTGCCATTACCTTCCTTTGACAAAGCTTCAAAGAGCTTTGTCTCCAGAGAGGCAATTTTATGGGACAACACTTTGTTATCATTCCGCCAAAGGGCCATGATCTCAACACTCTTTTCCTCTCTTGCCCTTAAAGCCTCAATTTCACAATTTGCCTTTGCTTTCACTTGTTGTAAGATTTTGTCCCATCCTACTAACAGGTTCCAGGAATCCCACACATAGATTTGGTTTTCTTGGGCAGGAGTACCTTCTTTTGCAAAGTAATTGGAGTATAACTCTTCAAACACAGTCTTTACTTCCACCAAGGACTCCTCAGGCACAGTCTTGGTGACCTCCAAGCTTGCCCAAGCTTCCTCCAACAAACTTGTAGGAACCTCCTTTCTGGCAGCAGCGGTTTCCACACAAAGTACTCCAAATTTGGCCCTTTTAAAATTTAACAAAGAAGACATAATAATTGAAAAAGTAGCTGAGGGAAAAGCGTCAAAATTGACAATATATCTTTATTAAAGAGAAGGTGTTTTTGCTTATATACCATTTGGGGCATATTTGGCTGAAAAAACCTCTGGTTCCTGAATCAACCTATGATTCATCTCACATGGTCTATGACATTTGAGTCATTTAAACCTAGATCTTTACCTAAAAGATCACCAATATTTCTCAATCTATGAGAATCAACCTACAATGGGAAGAAGTCACCTGACTCTATTCATCCCAATGTACCAATTCAGCATGGAGCTTCCTCAGCTCTTAGCACCAAAACTCTGTGGATTAAACATCCCAAAACCCAGCTATTGATGTTTCAACTGGGAACCAACTGATCAACCCTGAATTCCTAGGCATCCTTGACTTTATTTAGTTGTCTTTGCATTTAATGGTTTTTTCCCTTAAAACCCATTAAAACGCTTTGAAACTCAAACCGCAGCGCCCAGCAATCTCCCCAGGCAGCGCCTTGGCGCTTCTCAAATCCATTAGGCAGTGCGGCGCTTTTAACCCAAAATTTGGGGGTTTGCTTATGGTTAACCTTAACCAAACTTCTTGACACAGTCAAGGCAATTTAACCAATATAATTAAATCCTCATTAATTATATTCCTGTGTATTTATTCATTAATCTTCCCAATTAATTAAACTGATTTTGAGACACCCAGTCTCCCAGATTGACTTGGCCAATCTTGCCTTCTGTTCTTTTATTGAACCTAGATATCCAGTTTTCAGGAATCTTTACCTTAAGACTTCCAATCCAACCTATCTACATGCAATAATCAGAAAAACAGAGATAACTTTATATTTTAGAGCATTTATTTGGCTAAATACTCAATAGTGACTGTCATACGGTCACAGTTGGTGGCACTATTATCTTTTGGCTATCTATAAGGGGACCAAACCTTTTGAGTCCTAATTAGAACAACACTTGGACAAGCCCTGTGACTTAAGGTAAACATTACTTAGATAAGCCCCATGACCATCCTGACATACATGGACAGTATATGGCTTCCCATGATACTATATAACACTAGAAACTCATATCAAATAAAGTATCATTCTCTTATTAATTTCCCCCTTTATCTTGTTTATTACATTTCCAAGAAGTGTCTACTTAACAGTGGTAGCACAGGTAGGTTATCCAAACCTACACAACTTAAAGGAAAAAATTCTTCCAGAGAAAAAAAACCCAGCAGATGGCACTCTCCACTGGCTGGAGACAATATAAAGAAGAACAGGACATCCCTACAGGCTTTGTTGTCTTTAACAACGTTCTTTCCCTACCAAATAATATAATATCCTCAATACTTGTGGAATCCTTAACACACCTACAACTTTAATCCTGCAGACAACTGAAATACCTAACATTGTATTCCAATGCCTACATTCAGCAGATATTGGAACATTCTCAGGATTATGTCAAGAAAGTGCCAAACTCTGGATTAGAAAGACTCAAAATAAGTTTACACAAGTAGGCTAACCCCAGAAACTCTGGGCAAGTGGAATTGCTTTACGCATCACTGGGGCTGCCTCATGCTTTGTAAGCAAATGGTTTAATCAACACCCTGACCAGAAGAAAAACTGGGAAATGTTCAAAGCCACATTCCTCAAGAAATTCTCCATGAAGGATTCAGACATGGTGATTATGACCGAACTCTGAACTTTCAAAATGATAGGTACCATTGAGGAGTACATTGCAGCCTATGAAGACATACAAGATCAAGCTTCTGACACTATCAACTTTGATGAAACTGGACCACAACTGGACTTCTACAATAGCCTCTCTACACACATTAAACGTCAGTTTGATATGAGCTGTTGCAAGAACCTCCAATATGTATTCTTGGAAGGGAAACAAGCTCCAAAAATTCTGACAACCTGCATGTAACCAACAAGCACAAAGAGAGCCTTTCAGCCAAGAATGACCCTCAACCCAACAAACAGAACAACCAAGCCAACAACACCCATCATCAAACTGGGAATTGTACGGCCCAAGCCAACCAGGCAAGCATCAAAGATACTAATGAGGAGGGAAAAGCTCAGGGGAGTGCTTAGGCAAGCTTCCCTCCCCCACTTTACAAGACTTGTACAGGGACTAATTTTGGATTCAATCACCATGATCCAAGTACCCTCCAGCAACCCTCTACTGTTTGCCTCCAAAACTGGAAATAAACTCCTCACTTACCCTTTCTGTTTTCACAGATATCAGGGCACCACACTATTTGACACTGGAGCAGACAAGTCCCTTGTCAACAAAAAATTTGCCTACCTCACAAAACTGCCTACAGGTTGAAGCAATATCAAGAGGGTTATCATGGTAGATAATAGAATTACACCAGTCACTAAGAAAGAAAAACCTTTCTGCACCCAAATAGAAGACATGAAAACTACGGATTAGTAGCCCAATCATACCAATCCACAAGTATGATGCTATACTTAGCCTGGACTGGATGAGAAAGACCAAACCTCATATCAACTGGGATAGAGCTACCCTCATCATACAACAAGGCAAGGTGCACCACCATGTATATCAAACTCATCTTAATACACTTATGAGAGATCATGTGTTTGTGAAAGTCACAGAAACAGAAGCAGAAAAGGACCCTAGCAAAATTTATTGGACACCTGCACATATGAGATTATCCACTTTAAAAATGAAGAGATCTCACACAAACAAGACCCAATACGGCAATAGCTAGTCCTAGAATTCCCTTCAGTTTTTCAAAACATTATCAGGACTACTACCCAATTGGGTTCCAGGGATCCATTCATTGAGGAGCCTTTCTCTAATGGAATAGAGAAGAGCTCCTAAGTTAAACTTAACCAGAGTGGATCCTACTGGGATTCCTATCATTAGCATATGTTAAAGGTGACCAAATAAACAAAGTCTTCCCAGAAAGGAAGTAAAATTGTTTAACAAGAAGTAGACGCTGGTGCGTGCCAAGGCCAACCAGGGGGCCTTGGGATGCATAATAGGAGGGAATCAAGCAGTTTTAACGTAGGGGGCATGTCAGTGGTTTGGACCAAAACGGTACCAAATGGAGTCTTCAGTCTTATCAGTGGGTATGGGTTTGGGAGTTTCAAAGTTCATGTTAGCCTGGCCATGACTGATTAACACACAAAAATCCCGTATCAGAAGAATGATCTTCATGCTGTTGTAGAGGGGATCTAATTTATCTACTAATCAAGTTTTTAGAAGTTTGAAAATATAGATTTATTAGGCTTTAGACAGGAATAAAATTGTTGGAGTAATTTTTTCAGGAGGGGAAGCTCAGCTTAAATGACAAGTGAAATGTGGGAATAGTCAGAGTGTTTACCAGAGGCTGCTGCAGAGCAGGAAGAGCTGAGGTTTGGATGTGCTTGTAGATTACAGTTGGCCTGATGGCTATGTGCTTGGGAGGAATTCTTACTGGGATGAGGATTATTTCCTTGAATTGGGTGATCTTTGGCTTCTGGTTGGCTGTTTATGGCGGCAGGAGGTGCAGTGAAGATAGCTGTGGGGTTTTGAAGCTTTAATTGGCTAAATTAAACACTGGGGTATTTTTGGATATCTTAATTGAATTAGACTTTATATTCTTAATCTCTCTCTTGTTGTTGTCATTGTTGTTGGCCAAATCCAGGTTTGGTTGATTTAAAGTAGTATTTATATAGCTCAAGAAGCCTTCAGTTGAGTTTTCACATTAATAATTTAAATTAAAGCGTAAATTGATTATACATTCATTATTTGAATTTGAACGTGGATTCAACGGCTTTGCACTTAATGTTTCTTTTGATTAAAATTGATTTTAAAATTATTGTGTGTAAAAGGAATATAATTTCTTACATTGGGGCATACAACAAAAATTGACCTAAAAGGAAGTATACCAAAAGCACAACCTATCTACCACCTGACACCACAAGAAGACAACACCCTAAAAACCTACCTAGATAAAGCCCTTGAAAAAAAAACCCATACAACCTTCAAAATCTCCTTTTGGCATTTCTGTCTTATTTGTAGTAAAGAAAGATGGAGGACTCCACCTGGTCACTGACTACAGAGCACTCAACAGGGTCACAATTAAGAGCAGGTATCCCCTGCTCTTAATTGATGACCTTTTTGACGCCCTGGGGGGGTCTCAAATATTCACAAAAATTGATTTGATAGCAGGTTATCACCAAATTTGTGTGAAACCTTAAGACATTCCAAAGAATGCATTCAGAACCAAATACAGATCATTTGAGTGTGTGGTCCTTAAATTTGGCATGAAAAATACCCCAAGTACCTTTGTGACATTATGAATGAAGTTTTCAAAGAACACATTGTAAAAAGGGCTATTGTCTAGCTGGACAACATAATCATATACATTCCAACTGCAACACAACACTGGGAAGATATATGCCTGGTCTTCTGCACTCTCAAAGAGGACCAACTTATATCCAAAACCTCAAAGTGTGACTTTTCTCTTCTAAACTTCCATTTATTGTACACAATATCAGCAAGGACAGAATCAAACCAGACCCAGAAAAGATATGTACCATAACTAACATGCCAGTACTGCAAGATAAGAGTGAGCTTATAAATTACTAGGCATGGTAGCCTATGTCAGAAGATTTATCCCTGACTGGGGTGCCTTAACTGCTCCCTTATCTATAATAACAGGCAAGACAACCAAATTAGTTGTACACCTTTAGAGATCAACATTTCCAACAACTGAAAGAGTGCATGGTCACCACCCCTATCTTAAAATATCCACACTGTGAAGGAGTATACAGGATAAAAACCAAAACATCTGATTATGCCATAGGAGGAGTACTCTGTATTCAAACTGAAGAAAAGGTCTTACTCCCTGTAGCATATGAATCAAGAAAACTGTCTGATGGTGAGCAAAGATATTTGATACAAGAAAAAGAACTGGTAGGTATTGCCCTCTGTCTAATGAAGTGGGGATGTTATCTGGAAGGTGCACAGTATTCAAAGTGCACTCTGACCATAAGTCACTGATATTCTTCAAAACTGTACAACATCTATCAAGACAAAAAAATGAATTGATGAGCCTTATACAAAGGTATCCCATGATAATCAAATACAAACCAGGTAAAGAAATGATTACTATAGATGCCCTATCAAGGCTATACTATAAACACCTCTTATGAATTGATAAAGACCCCAATTGGCCCATGTTAATAATGGGGAATCTACAAGAGGGGTTTCCACCTGGTACATCAATGGAAATCCAAGAGAAAGTCCTCAAGAACAAACACCTGTTCAAAAATGTATATGATACACTACACCAAACACTTCCAAGTGGTGATACTGTATCATAAGTCCCTTCAACACAAAAGATTGGCACAATCCTCCAATACCACAGAGATCTGGAACACACCCATAGCAGGAACTTGCATGAATACTTCAAGACACGCTACTGGTGACCCAACATTCTTGACAACATCAAGGAAGTACTAGATCAATGCAAAGTATGTGAGAAGTACGCCCAAACCAACGCAACACCCAAGTCAGTGGTACCAGTATTCATCACACAACCTTTCAATGTGTGGTCATTTGATATTGTGGGACCAATGCTCAGCAATAACAAAGGCAAAAATTAAACTATCACAGCTATCAATAATGCATTTAGGTGGCCTGTAGCACAAGCTACAAAAGAACATAAAGGAAATAATGTAAGATAATTTATTAGCAAAAAGATCATAGCTAAGTTTGGCAAACATGAACTCCTGATCACAGAAAGAGGAACTTAATATAAAGCCATTGACACCAATATCTACCTTGACAAGAATGGAATAAAGCACACCATAGCCATCCCCTATCACTTTTAAGCAAATGAAAGATTTGAAATACTAAAATAGTTCCCTTGTAGAGAACCTCAGTAAGTTATTTTTCAACAATCCAAAATCCTGGGTCAGCATGCTGCCAACAGCTTTTATGGTTTTCAGGACACAAGTTAACCACAATATGGGGGAGATCCCGTATGAACTTGTCTATGGGCATAAGCCTGCCATTAGTAGAACTACCTCAGGATAACAATTAACTCTGTATAATTAAGTGACAGACAACAGTGATCCTGATGTATAGCACGCCAGAAAGGACCAAGAGGACAAGGAAAAAAAGAAAGGGGTGAGAGAGAATTAATCCCATTACAACAAGAAAGATTTTAAGTCAGGGATAAAATCTGGGTTGTCAACCACAATCAGCATAAGTTAAATCCAGGGTTATGTGGGCCAGGAATTATCATGGAGGTCAAACCAAACATACTTATCTCATCAAAAGCATTGGAGCTTGAACAGAGCTTAAAAATATGCACCATGACTGCCTCTGCTAATGTAAGGCAAAAACAGCACAACATAATTCCTAACTTCCTGTACCCAACGCAAAACTGGATCAATACCAAGCCCAAATTCCTGACACTCTAAAGAAAATTCCTAAGGTTCCACCTTTCTGCACCCCAGGGGGAGATGTTACAACATCTACAATTACTCCCTCTTGGGAAACTAGTTCCCCAAGTGACTTGCCAAATGGTTCCCCAACTAATCATTAAGTTGGTGGCACTGTTATCATTCAACCATCTATTATGGGGATCAAACATTTAAGACCTAAGCGGAACATAACTTGGACAAGCCTCATGACTTAAGAGGAACAATCAATTGGATAAGCCCCATGACTACCTTGAAGTACATGAATAGTATTTAGCTTCCCATGATACTATATAATACTTTAAGCTCATATCAAATAAAGTATAATTATCTTCTTAATTTACCCCTTTATCTTGTTTATTATACTTTACAGAAGTATATACTTGACACTAGACTTATCTAATGTGTTGACCTGGATAAAAATTAATTTTGACAATCAGCATGTAGATAGTCAACATGAAGACAGTTTAAATGCTGACTTTTGCCTTTAGTACCAATTAAAAACAGAAGGCTTTCTGTCAGACTTAATAAATCCAAACTAGAATCTAATCTAAATTAATAAAAAACATTTCTTATTTTATTTTTTAAATGTTAGGATTTATTTAAAATCCAATAAGTAAAAAATAAATATTTTTGCATTAAAATATAATAAATTACCACTCATTTTGTTATATTATTCATAGTATTATCTCAATATTAACAATTAGGGTTATTAATTAAGGCTTAAACAATAGGGTCCAAAAACTATTTTTTGGTACTGAATTGATATTTTTGGCTTTCTGGAGAAGGGTTTCCGTCAAACCATGGGGAATAACTGCTCTGAGTCTCAAAACCTTATCTGGCTAAGGGTCTTTAAGATAAGAAAAATAAAACCAATTTTCTGTCAACAGCAAGGTTTGGACAAAAATATATTAGCAATTTATTTTCAAAATAGAATAAGCTTTCTGAAGCTTAACTAAATAAAAACCAAAATAAACCAGTATCAAACCTCCAGATTTATACCATAAAAGCCCCCTAAGCCTCCTCTAAAATTTATCAAAAAGCTTACAATATTATCCCAAACACATCAATCAAAATCTTCCTTGAAAACAATAATTTTAAGACTAAGAAGGTTCAATATATCTTTTACTAATAAAAAATAAAAAACAACAAAAAATAAAAGCAATACATATAAAAAAAAACAAATAAAAACATCAATACCAGTTTGAAAAATCAATTCTTCAACTTTCATACATTTACAAATAGTCTTTTATTTAATATGCCTTGTGAAAAAAGTTTAAGTCAGCCAACAAGGCCAAGATCTAGCACCCAATTTAAAGAAGAATTTCAACCTTATTAAAGAGGGCATTCAGATAAGACCATAGTCAGCTCATCAGAAAAAAAATTCTACAAAATTTCAGGGGATTTCAAACCCATCAAAACCCACAAGTCAAAGGAAGATAAGAGGAAGGAAAAAAGTCTTAAGCCTGCCTAAGTAACTCAATATAGAAACCCTAAAGACAATGAGAAAGAAGGTTCAAATGAAGAGGATAATCAGAACAAGAAAAATAGTTCCTCCAAGATCACCCAAAGTCCTACATCAACTTCATCTCCAATAAAGAAAGGGTCAACCAGAAGCTGGACTAATAAAGATGTTCCTGGATTTGAGCCAGAAAAAAATAACTTCTGTTACAAGGATGAAAAGTTCAATATTCTGTTGAGCTTCTAACTTTATTCTTCATTCTGATTGACCAGGAGATACCAACAATTATAAATGAGGACTATTAATCCTACAGAAATAACACATTCTGATCTGAAAATGTAAAAATTATGATCTGAGTATAAAGAATGCCCCATTTCAGATCCTTAGAGTTATTGCATAAGAAAGAGTTGACTTTAAATATTGTTTTGATCTATCTCTGTGAAATAACTAAAAATATTACAAGCATGAGAGTGCAACTGCTACTATTTGCATAGGTTAGACAGTGCCATGAACTAGAAGTGGAATCCTTTGTGAAATTTGGTGACTGTGAAGTGAGCAAATAAAAAAATGTCAAATACACTTACTCTTTATATGGATAACACTATGATTATGAAATTGAAGAAAGAAAGATATATTTATTGTTAGATACAGTAGTTTTAAAAGCTATGGCAATAACCAAAAATACCTCAGATATAAACAAAATGATTTCAGATTTGAACAAAATCCAAGTCACGTAAGATTCATGATTCAATTAATTTAAATATTTTTGATTAATAAATGAAATTTCAAACAAAAAAAATTTCACTAGCCCATTATAAAAAATTATAGCAAATATCAAGCAGTGTTGTTTAAACCACAAGCAAAATGAACTGACACAACGAGTGATATTAATGGATGTTGCTCTGGAGTATATTATAATCCAATCATTATTCATATGAGGCACCAGCATAAGGACTAAAATGAAACAAAATTTGAGCAATATAGAAGCAAGATTCCACAAGCACAAAAAAGGGAGTCACACAAGATGTGTATTATGAGCAGCCTAAAATAGAAAACTATCAATTTAACAGCCAATTGACAGCTACTCAATTTAGGAACAGAGGCATTTTATTCATTTTCATAGCTCCAGATTTGTATAGAATGGTTTTGAGAATCTTCCAAATATGGAAGGGTGATTACAATAAAAATAAATCATAAAATTTTAACCTTCTATTTTTAGTGATTTTATCCTAGGTTTTTTTTCAAGATGGTTTTTACTAGCAATAACATTTTCAATGGCAACAGCAGCCAAGCCAGCATCAGCCAAGCCAGCTTCAATGGAGGCAAGGCTCAGGGTGTGGAGGCACCCTTTTATACCCAAGCCTTTGAGGCAGGTAACAAGGAAGCTGACCTGTACCTGACCCCTGACCCATATGGCTTTGACTTGTTCAACAGTCACTTAGTGTCCAGCTCTGCCCCCGCTCCTGTACCCACCCCTGTACAAGCTGCCCCCTAACCAACTAATCAGGATGGCAACCTTGATTCAGAGCAACTTTCTACCATCAGTCAACCTGCAATCCCCTCAGCCAATCAGGCTTCAGCTCCCACAGCCCAGAGCCCCGAGCAATAAATCATCACCACCCAAATTCTTCAGGAAATTGTGGCACTGAACCTGCAGGGTCTGTCCTGGGATCAGATTGCAACCCAATTGAAATTCACCCAGGCTACAATAATGCAGGAATTTAATAATTTAATGAATAAGGGTAATCTGATTGGAACAAAAAAGAATCCAAAGAAGGCCCCTGAGTCCCAAATCACTGAGGCGTACCCAATTATGCTTGACCTCCTGCAGCAGGACCTCAAGCTTCCCTTGACCCAGATTTGCAAACAACTTGCACACCATAAAATATGAGATTCCAAGCGTATTGTGCAGCTGCAGATGCATGGAAAGGTGGCGTTAATCCAGGTACTGATCAATGCTGCTGGCAACCAATGGAATGGTGCTGAGGATTCCCCATATGACCAGACAATTGAATCCACCTTGGTCTGATGCCTGATAAGTTTATCTGATGACATCATCTTTATATCCTACTATAAGCTATTGATAGCTTTTGACAATTTTGGTGCCCAAGCAAGAGCTGTCACCCAAAAAGGGAGGAAGAAGGTCAAAAAGAACACGTTCATTGGTGCCTTTCTGGCTGTTTCAGCCAAGGGTTTTGTTTACTATTAGACAAACCCAGATTTGAATGATGGCTACAAGTACAACCACATCTTCAGTGGATTAAATGACTCCTGGGATGGCTCAAATTCCAAGCACCAGGTTTTCTTGAGCCACCAGATGGAGGATAGCTCTACCACCCTTGAGGCCATCCAGCAACACGGGCACCAGGCCTCAGTCTACCCCACCAGTCACGCAGACATCCATCTGGGTAATGTTGTTTTCTTTAACATTGGAGATACACTCTGGGAGCACCACCCTCAGGCTTTCAACAACCTCTATCTTGGGGTCCTTGACCACAATTCTCTTTTTGGTCACCAAATGGTGGCTGACTTGTTTGCCCAAATGGTTTTCCATGTGAACAATGGCAACCAATCACAGAGAGACAAGCGCCTCCCACCTTGTGCCACAGCCACTTATCAACCCATCTAGCTTATGACAGAAAAGGAATATAATGAGTGTTATATGGCAGCCATCACGCACAATCCTCCTACCCCTACCCCCACCACCACTACCCCCAGCTTCAAGCCTCACCCACCAAATCACAGACCTCACAGGCCAGCACCATCTCAACGCCTTCCTTCCCACACTATTCTGCCTACTAGGCATAACTCTTCCCTGCCCCAATAAACCCCCTGTTGCCAATTTTTTATTTATATTATCTTTATTTTGAATTTCAATTGTTCATGTTCTCTTTGTTTATAGTTGGTTTTATTCTTTATGTTCAGTTTATTTCTATAAAATCATATATTTACTATGCTATGTATCTAGATCCAGAACACAGTTATTTTTAGCACTTAAACATAGCCCCTTGGAAAATATTAACAACAATTTGGTGATCAGCTAAATTTGAATTAGAAAATTATAGTGTTAACTATTTTTAGATAAAGTTGTTACTGATCCAAATTCAAAACCTTAATGATAAACTTTAAGCCAATCAGGAGCGGAGTGATAAAGTGATTGTTGGGACATAAAGAGTCATTCAATAATTCTTTGATACATGTGCGCTAATTAATATGATTGGCTGGATATTTTGCCATTATACGCCATTGCCACTGTGGCAAGTTGTTGATGTACTATTGCCCAATCAGCTACTGGGTTAGCACTAGTCCATCAACAACTTGTCACAGCAGCAATGGCGTATAATGGCAAAACATCCTGCCAATCATATTAATTAGTGCACATGCACCAAAGAATTATTGAATGACCCTTTATGTCACAACAATCACTTTATCACTTGGCTCCTGATTGGCTTAAAGTTTATCATTAAGGTTTTGAATTTGGATCAGTAACAACTTTATCTAAACACAATTAACCTATAATTTTCTAATTTAAATTTTGATGATCACCAAATTGTTGTTATTATTTTCACAAGGGGCTGTGTAAATTGCCAAAAATAATATTGTAATTAATAAAACAATGTTGACACAAAGCAAACAATACATATTGAGTTAAGCGTAAAACATATACACAATAGGTGAAAACTGGGATGATGTAGTAAATGGAAAAAAACAGGGATAAAAAAGAGGCAATAATATCAGAATAATACAGATTTTATTGGGATGAAAGCTATAAAAGCATATGGAAAGTTTAGTGAAAAATCAATGAGAGAATTGGAGAAGCTTTTGAAGGATCTTGACTCTGCAGTTGCAGAGATCAAAGGAATTGACTGCAAGGTCAAGGAAAAAGTCAAGGCTGCTGTACTTACTGGGGGAAAATTGACAAAGTGTCTGCCAAGGCAATTATGGCTAAGATGCCAGATAACCCTGAAAAAACAATTGAGCATCTTATTAATGTTAAAAAAACTGTAGTCAAGGGCCTCCAGTTCAAGTCATTTGCCCTCCTTGCGCCGTCTGTCTGGGTTAACAACCCTGAGATGTATGCACATCTCAAGCTAGCCAAGCAAGCAAGAACTGAGGATACAGAATTGCCTGTCCAACTGCTTGTGCCAAGAATGGCCAAGCCATTCAAGGATGCAGGCAAAGAGGAAACAAAAAAAGGTAACCTAATAATCAAAATAAATAAAGATATCAAAATACTTACCTTTTTTTTAAAAACATAGACAGTGAAATCCTCCAGGTCCTGGTCTCCTTTGTCCCTGCCAGATTCTATGTAAACTACATCAATCATGTGGCAAGGCAGCTGTTTCTGTCCTCTCCTGTTTTGCGCAAGCTAGAGGACCACATTCATGGTATCTTTCTGATGTCCTGGGAGGCGTTAGCTGGGCTGACGCATGGAAAGGGGGCATATGAGCTGGCAGTTACTGCCTACAAGGATTACCAAATGGTACGTCTTGACCTGGTATTCCTCAGTGGAGTTTACTGTGTTCCCTCAATTGAGTTTGTTTGGGATGTCCTGACAATACTCACATTCAAGAAAATACCAGAGATGGGTCAGGCCCATGCGGCTGCTTGCTTCTGCTTCCCGTGGAGCACACACTCTCTTACCTGCTCAATAACTTTGGGTGCCTGGTAGAAAAATAGGATGCTGCAGAAAAAACAGCTGTAAATAAGACAAACCCTCCTTGCCAACTTTGGGTTGGCCTGGAGTGCCAATGAGACAGGGCTCCCTGCAGCTATGGAGCTGACGTTTGCTAAAAAACATGAGAAGTCTAGTACCATGTTCAATAAGCTGTGTGAGTTTACTGAAGCCTTTCCTGGGCAAAGGCTTCACCTTGTGGTTTACCTGGGGTTCCTGTTTTACTTTGGGATGAGTGCTGATGTGGAGGATCTTGACGGGTCCTCCTAGGGATTGACAAGGCCAGGCTCTTCCTGGATGGGAAGAAGGTCCCCGCGGGTACAACTCAGTGGACCATGTGGTACAAGACGCCCTGGTCCTGGCAGGAATTTACAGGTTTGCAGCCCTGCCAGAGAAGCTGCTGCTTCACTCCCCCAAACTGTACTGCCTTTCACCAGCAGGCGGGAGAATTTTAATCAGGGTGTATCCACTGTCTATGGTGTGGCGGTGGAGGTTGTGTGCCACCTCCAATGCCAGGTGGGTATATACCAAAGAACCCATTACAGGCGCCCTTAAAACTTTATTTTCCAATAAATATATATACAATTTAGATTACTTTTATTTATAATAATTTTTATTTTAGCAAACAAATTTTGAAAAATAATTCCTGGAGAAGGTTTTCATAAAAGCATAATAATATACATTAATAAATATACCTCTAATTTGTACATTAACCATTTAGTTTTTTTTAAATTTCATTTTTATATTTATTTAATAAGAGTGATATAAATATATTCACATAATCCAGTATCAAGTGTTTGGGATAGCATCAGATGCCATAATAAAAATTAGTATAAAATAAATACATTACAAACCTTGATTGATGGTACTGCTGAATGTGATTGTGGGCTTGGAAGCTTCTAAATATAAAATGATAATTAATAAATCTTAAATAATAAATTAGAGAATATAAAAAAGTTGGACACACTAAGCCTTTAATTTATTGGGTGTTGGGCAAGGCACATGGGGATGAACAAATCAGCGTGCCCAAAAATTTGGCCACAGTATCAACTGGAAGGGTGTGGATCACAGCCTGAAGCAAATCAAAGAGGTCCTTGGTCCCTGTTGGGGTCCCTTGCTTGATAAATTGCTTGAGCCACCCAAAGACTTCCTTAATGGGATTTAGGAAGGGCAAATAAGCAGGGAGGAAGAGAAGGTGCATATTTGCTGCGGCCAATTGCTGGGGGCCCAATGCGCTATTGGTGTCAATCATTTGGAATTCCTTGAGAATGTCAGCCACCTTGTGGAGACCAACATTGTCCAAAACAATGACGTTGGCAAAGCCCAGGCACATGCGCCTCAGGTGCTCCTGGACCAATCAGTGGAATGATAGAAAGGTACGGCTATTGTGAGAACCCAATATCATTTGATACACCTCAATTCCCTTTGGACCAAGGAGAGCCACCATTGAATAGGCTGTGGAACAGACTGCAGCATGCCAAGCTACCCTGTCATTTGAGCCTTTGGGGACATAGTCATATGCATTGTGCATAGACAAGTCAAATGTCAATTTGTCAACATAGTAAAATTTGACTGTCCCCTTGTTTTTGAGGGCAGTGTAAGCCTCAGCATATTTTTTACGGATATCAACATTAGTTGGGCTGTTTCTATTATAGGGAGATACTCCAAGCTTTTTCCAGCAAAGAACATTCCCTTCACCAGATGATAGTAAAAAGAAATTGAAGCCTCAACCCCAAAAGTAGAATTAACTATGGCCTGTATATTTGCCAGTTCAAGATGGCAGTCTCAGGTTATCCACAGGTGGATTGCCTATTTGTACTTGGTGAGCATGGTGGACATATGCAGGGATTTCTCTGCGGCAAGGACATGGCCAGTATTGATGAACTTGTTTAAGGTCTTCAAGGAGTACTTGAGATCCACCCCAACAAGAGCTGTGGCCAGCTTATAGTCATCAGATTTCCGCATGGGCCAGAAAAGGATGATTCACTTGATATCAGGAATGTGCTTCTGGGCAGGCTTAGTGGTCTCAGATGAACTGGGATACTGATTGGTGACAGGCTTGCAAGGCATGGGTACCTTGTTATAGAAGGCTGTGACCTTTTTTAACACCAGATGTTCCTCATCAGTTCTATAAAACTCAGGCTCCTTGTCCTCTTCCTGGTTGCCATCACTGACATAAGGCTTGTAGCTAGTGTCAAGCACAGGCTCAAACTTCTCCAGAATGGCTGACAGGACCAACTCTTACCGGTATACAGTGTCAAAAACATGCAAAGTAAGTTCTACCTGCTTGTTTCCAACTTTTTTGGTAGTGATGACCTTGGTGGGCTTCCGGGCCAGCTTGGAGACCCAAGGATTTATGCTCTGCACCCTAGCATCTTGTGCTCCTTGAACCAACTGTGTCAGTGCAGTGTCACTATTGAACTCTCCTCTCCCATCTCCTTCTTGACTAGGCACTTGGGTTGCACTAACTCTGTTCTTTGACCCGCAGAGGCAACCACAACTGCAGCACATAATGGGTGCAATTTCACTCTGTTGCTGTGTTTCTTCTATTTTGAGAATTTAATAAAATACTAAATAAGTTTCAATTAAGTCACTCCTTACTTTTAATTTTTGCTTTTATCTGAATAGAGATATTTAATTAGAGCTTCCCCCCCAATATCCCAATTATAGATTTTTTATTTTTTTAGTTTTTTTGGGTTTACCACGCCCATTTTAGAATACCCAAAACAATTTCAACCCATTTTCCCAGATTTTACGCCAAGTTAAGCACCCAAAGCAATATTTTTAAAATTTATGTCTCCAATTGTGTGTCTTATTTTAGATACCTTGGTATTATTCTTGATTATAATACATTGCACACAACATTTGAATGATTTTGTTTACATAGTGAGTTGCTATTGTGTTTTGGGTTGAGTTTTGACTCACTGTGCTTGGGTGTATTTTGCCCCCAATTCACATAGTAAGCATATTTACACCAAAAGTCAACTCACATAATTTCTTTTGTAAATCAATGTATTTTGGTTATATTTTGAATAGTCTTGCTTTGCGCATGAGCACTTCTTTGCTGTGTTGATCCATTTTGCCCATTAACACCAAAAATCACTATTAACAGAGTGTATATTTTAACCTGATAGTTTGAATTTTCTTAAACCTGTAATCATATTGGTTAAATCTGAGGTATTTTTGGTTGTTGCCATAGCTTTTAAAACTACTGTAAAATAAGGGAATCTTATAGCTTTAGAAAGCTGGCAGGGTTGTAAGGCAACTATAGGGACATCCTTGATATTCTTTGCAGCAGTAGATGTCAGGGTTAAGAAAGAAGATTGCTTCACTGAAAATAGCACCTTTTCCCCCCTATAGGATTGAAACCTTTGATGAAGTTCCAGAAGAAGGTTTTTGATATAGATCTCTGTTGCCAAGGGAGTTAGTTTTGACTTTACTGATTGCCTCAGATAGGGTTGATTGCTGGGTTAATTTGATTCCCAAGCCAAGGGGTTTAACAGAAAATTCAGAAGCGTTGGAATCTCTGATAGGAATCTTAATGTCAAAACAGCAGGCTTGACCTGCCAGCAAGGTTCTAAACAAGCGGGTTTGTGACCTGCAATCTAATTACCCAGCCACTCAAAGCCAGATAAGGAAGTCAACTCAAATTAAAAAATCCAACAACACAAACAGATAATGATCCCTTATGGGGGATACCTTGTTTTGGCACTTGACTCATTACCAGGATCAAGCCACCCCCTTCACCATCCAGCCGTGTGATCAACACTATCATGTTCCTGTTATCCTTAATTCACATTGACTATATAATCACTATCTCTAAATAAAGATTATTATCTAGCTTCTAAATATTTTTTCCCTTGTAACTCTTCTAAAACAGCACAGTTAAGACATTGTTAGCATAGGTAGGTTCTCCATCCTACCTTATTTTGAAAGATTCTTCCTGATGCCTGCACACACTGCGGCTAACAAATCCTTGACAGAGTTATGTCTGGCCTCCTGCCTGACTGGACCCCATACACCCCTGGTTCTGAGATACACAATGGCTTTGTCCTGTACCAGAACACTGTGATTCCACTACCTGCCTTCAACGCCATGTCTGCACGGGGACTCTTTCAGGCTCCCTCCTCCATTCCGCAACCAACTGACAAAAACACCATGCCCGCCTATGTAGCCCTAAGACTTCAAAGCGCCTCCTTGGAACCTTTTGCCAGGGCCAACAACAACAACCCTGCTGCATGGATCCAGTCTGCCCAGAGCAAGCTGGCCCAGATGGAATGTCTGCAGCAGTTTTGGATTGCGGAAATCTCCATCCGCCTGACCCATGACTCTGGCACCTGGTGTGACAAGTGGCACAAGGAACATACCAACAAGAACTGGGATAACTTAAAGAAAGACTCCTTGGTAAGATTATTGCTTAAGGATATAGTGCTCATGATCATACACCAAGTAAAAAACCTAACCCAGACAGGCACCATGAAGGAACTCACCCGCGCCTACAAAGAACTCCAACTTTGTGCACCATCTGGCATGGCCTTTGATACCCCAGCCAAACATCTCATGTACTACAACACCATCAAGTTGCATGTGATGAGACACATAAACCTGGACCAGGTGACCAACCTACAAAGCCTGAACTGCAAGGCAGAGAAAGCCAAACAAACATCATTGCCCTTCATAAGGCACAAACTAGAAAACAAGAGAGACTCAAGGATTCCCACACAGGTGGGTGCTCCACTCATCCACCCCCTGGAAACAAAGGGAATAACACTAGCCATAAGCCCACAAGCTCAAACAGACATGGGAATGGGAAAGATGACCAGTTGAATTGTACCCATTTCTGTATCACTGCCACACAAGGCAATCAAGATGAGAGAAAAGCCCGGGGAGAGCATTAAGAAAGTCAAACTCTCCCTGAACAACTCCTGACTTGCCCAATGATGAGTACCAACCTGAGGACGCTGACCAATGCCCAATGATCCAAGTGCCCTTGGAGGACCAGGTACTGTACACCATCACCAGACATCCCAATAAATTGATCTCTTATCCTTTCTGCTTTTGTGGTTACACAAACTCAGCACTCCTGGAATTAGGCGCAGATTGAACCCTAGTCAACAGCAGCTTTGTAGAAAAGTTCAAGCTAATCACTAATAATTTTCAGATCAAGAACATGGTTTTAGCTGATGAACATCACATTGCTGTGACAAGGGAAACCTCTCCCTTCTTCATCATGCTCAAGAACCTCCACTCCACCATCCAAGGTCCCGTCATTGACTTCCCAAGGTTTGACATTGTGCTGGGACTAGACTGGTTGCAAAGAAACAACCCCCATGTAGACTGGGCAACCTTGGTACTGACCATCAAACAAGAAGGTGTCAATCACCAGATCTACCCTGACTCAGTGTACCAGCTCCTGTGTGACCATGTCTTTGTACGCATTACAGAGACCCTGGAAAAACAGAAGAATCTCAAGGCAATCAACTGGGACTCCTACCAGTACAAGATCATACACTTCAAGACACCAAGATACCACTACGTCTCAGGATTGTGAAATTGTAGCCTTCCATCCAGAAATCTTCAAAGAGGTTCTACCTGGGTTGCCCCCAGAGAAACACATCCAATACTCCATCTAACTCAAAGGAGCTGTACCTAAGGCGCGGCCTATTTACTGCCTTCCTCAAACAAAGACAATGTCCTACACACTTACCTCAAAGAGGCGTTGGGAAAAGGTCTTATCTGCCCCTCACAGTCTCCTTTTGGTGCTGCTATTTTCTTTGTGGCAAAGAAAGATGGTACTCTATGCCTATTCACGGACTACTGAGCCCTAAACAGAGTCACTATCAAGAATTGTTACCCATTGTCACTAATTGACAACCTCTTTGATGCCCTAGGTGGCGCCACAGTCTTCTCCAAGATTGACCTAACCGCAGGCTACAACCAAATCTGTATCAAGGAGGAAGATATGCCCAAAACGGCCTTCCACACTAAATACAGTTCATACAAGTGTGTGGTACTCAACTTTGGAATGACAAACGCTCTGTCAACCTTTGTGACCTTCATGAACAAAGTATTTGCACCACACATAGGCAAGCATGCCCTAGTCTACCTGGACAACTTCATTGTCTACAGCCCCTTGGTAGAACAGCACCACAAGGACCTAGATGCAGTTTTTGCTACCCTGGCACAACACAAACTGTTGGCCAAGCCCTCCAAGTGCCAGTTCTTCCGCAAGCAATTACCCTTCCTGGGACACATAGCCTCAAAGGACAGCATCAAACCCAACAGTAAAAAAATAAAGGCCATATGCAAGATGCTGCCACCCAAGGATAAGTCAGAACTCTGTACCTTCTTACAGATGGTGGCTTATGTACGCTGCTTCATACCTGACTGTGGCATTTTGACTGCCCCTTATCCGCCATAACTGGCGCCAAATCCAAGTTTGTATGGACCCCCAATGTGACCTCTGCTTTAGACGCCTCAAGGAGAAGCTCATAAAAGCACCTATCCTGCAATACCTCAAACACAATGGAGAGTTGCAGATGGAAACCAACTCCTCAGATGCATTCATTGGGGGAGTACTACAAATCAAGAATGGGGATGGTGACTTCCTGCCCGTAGCTTATGAATCACAAAAGTTGACAGATGGCAAGTTTCAATACCCTATCCACAACAAGGAACTTCTGACCATTATACACTATCTAGTCAAATGGCGCTGTTATCTAGAGCAGCAGGAAAAATTCATAGCATTAAACAACCACAAGTTGCTCATATATTTCAAACCCCAAGAAAATCTATCTTGCCACCAAGCCTGCTGGATAGAGCTCTTGGAGAGATTCAATATGCTCATTCAGTACAAACCTGGTCCTGAGCTTGCCATGACAGATTCCTTCTCACACCTATATGTCCGTGCTATGAGAGGAGAAAATGGGCTCAACCCAGACTGGCCTCTCTAGAGTACTACAAACAAGGGACAAGGGTTTCCCCCTGGTACAACCAACACAACAAAGGAAACAGCTATCAAAAACAAGCACCTATTTGCTGACATGTATGGGACCCTAAACAGAAAAATGTCTGATGGTACTCCATTCCCTATATCCCCACGCACCAGCGGGTAGACACTATCCTACGCTATCACAGAGACCTCAGACACACCAAGAGCCAAAACATATATGAGTTCCTTAAGCACAAGGTATGGTGGTCAACATTATATTGCAACATTCAAGAAGTCCTAGACCAATACAAGGTATGCAAAAAGTTTGTAAAAAGCAAAACCCCTCCAAAGTCAGTACTTCTCATCCGCACACAACTACCCTCTTAAAGTATGGGCCCTTTACTTTGTTGATCCCAAGCCAGGGAAACACAATGATAAGAAATAAATCATCACCACAATAGACTTTGCTACAAGATGGCCATTAGCCCAAGCAGTAAGGGCACACACTGGCAATGCTGTATGACAATTTATTGGCAAAGAGATAATCAGAAAGTTTGGAAAGCCAGAACTCCTGATAACCAATGGAGGGAAAGAATTGACCTCCAAAACCACCACTGTATACCTTGCTAAAAATGGGGTCAAACACACTGTAACAACGCCATACCACCCACAGGCCAATGGACATGAAGAGCGGCTTAATGGCAGCTTTGTGCAAGTCTTAGTCTTTCTCACTGCCAGGAGACCTGAAGACTGGTATAAGCAGCTATCAAATGCACTAATTGTGTGCCAAACCCAAGTGAACAGATACACTGGGAAAAGCCCATTTGAGTGGGTATACAGCACACAGCCAAATATCATTCAAGCATTGACAGGACCCAAACTGGAAATCCTAAGTATGGCCCCCCTGCGCTCAGACCCTCAAGTTAAAGAGGCCAACATAAAACAAACAGAAAAGGAAAACAAACGTCTGCAAAAAACTTTTGTCCCATCCAAGATAGACATGAAGTTGGGGACAAGGTTTGGGTCATGAACGTTGATAAAAGCAAACTACAACCCAAGAAAGTAGGCCCAGCAATCATTCTAAAGGTAAACAACAATAACACTTAACTTGTACAAGGATCAGGAAGAGCAAACAAGACAAGACCCTACACCATGATTGCTTAAGACCCTGCAAAGAAAAACAAAAACAATGCAAAACCGCCCTGCCTGCCACAGAACAACAATTAGTTCAGTATGGCTCCTGGGCTCCTGTCAACCTCCCTGACAACCTACCCCCAGAGAAGGCCTACCTTCAGTTGGGGGGTGTCAAAACAGCAGGCTCAATCCGCCAGCAAGGTTCCAAACAAGCAGGTTTGTGACCTGCAATCTAATTACCCAGCTAATCAAAGCCAGATCAGGAAGTCAACTCAAATTAAAAAATCCAACAACACAAACAGATAATGATCCCTTATGTGGGATACCTTGTTTTGGCGCTTGACTCATTACCAGGATCAAGCCACCCCCTTCACCATCCAGCTGTGTGATCAACACAATCATGTTCCTGTTATCCTTAATTCACATTGAATATATAATCACTACCTCTCAATAAAGATTATTATCTAACTTCTTTTTATTTTTCCCCTTGTAACTCTGCTAGAACAGCACAGTTACGACATTAACACATCAGTTAGAAAAGTTGTCACATGTTTTCAATGAAGAGTAATATTATTGCCCTACCACTCAATCTAAAATCATACCATTGACATATTATCTGGAGCCCTTCCCTGCCACAGGCCATTTTATAGTTGCAATGATAAATAAAAGATTTCCTTGAAAAGCTATAGTAAGATCATGGATAATAAAAGATTAATCCAAGTATTCAAGTCCCCCTGATCCTCCCCAATGCTGTTTGTAGGAAAGTAAGATGGGTTTGAGACCTTGGTTAAAATACCTGAGGTTGAAAAACACCACAGTGAAGAAGCAATGTCTAATTTCTAATGCTAAAAGCTTATGTAATGCCCCTAAAGTGTTCAAGTATACTCTAAAATTGACCCCTGAGATACAATCAACCAAATACAGATAAAATAAGGAGATGTGTACAAGACCACCTTTAAACCCTGGTATGGCTTGGTTTGAATACCTATCCATGCCATTTCAACTATGTAACACACCCGGTACATTCCAGAGTATGATCAACACTGTTCTGGGAAAGTGCATTGGCCAATTCTGCATAGCATGTCTTGATGGAATTAGGATATATAGAAAAAAAAACCACATATAATATCTATTTCATTTCAATCTCATACTTGGAAGATCTTCCAAGAAAATATCCATGTCAAACTTAAGATATCTGAGTTCCCCTCAAAAAGAGCTTGAATTCCTAGGATATATGGTGAAAACAGGATTTTTTATGGCAGAATACAAAGTAAAAGCAGTGACCTTTTGGCCCGTCTCTGTCTTCAGAAAAGATGTCCAAAATCTTTTTGGATATGAAAAACTATTGATGTAATTTAATTGGTTTATTTTCTCAGATTAACATTCCTTTGACATGCCTATTATTGTAACTGTGCTGTTTTAGCAGAGTAACAAGGGGTAAATATTTTAGAAACTAGATAATATTCTTTATTGAGAGATAATTATTATATAGTTATTATGAGTCATGGATAACAGGAACATGATAGTGTTGATCAAACAGTGGGATGATGAAGGGGGTGGCCTGATCCTGATAATGATTCAAGCACTAAAACAAGGTATCTGCCGTAGGAGTCATCATTTGTTCATGTTATTGGATTTGGAAATTTGATTTGACTTCCTAGTTTGGCTTAAAGTCACTAGATAATTGGATTGTGGGTCACAAACCTGCTTACTCAAAACCTTGCTGGCAGGTTGAGCCTGCTTTTTTGACACTATGTTTGGACCACAAATGCTTAGTGGTCTTTGATACCCTCAAACTAACCTTCTCATTAGCTCCTAGACTTGTGATTCCTGACCACACAAAACCTTTTTTCCTTGAAACTGACGCCTCTGACTTTGAAAGGTGGGGTGCTTCTTAAAAAAGGAGGGTATATTCTGATATATCCTGTAGAACATTACTCTAAGAAGATGGCACCTGAAGAAGGAAAATAAATGATTTTTGATAAAGAGTTGCTAGCAATTATGAATACAACAAAACACTTGATAAAATAGCTTTATGACTCAGAATTCCCTGTAAAATTGATTAATGATTGCAAAATCCAGTTTAATTCTTTAAACCTAGACAATCAAACCAGAGAAAGGCAAGATGAGACATGGAATGTGCTGACTACACCCTAACTATTGACTATAAACTAGAAAAAGACAATGTAGTATCTGATGCCCTGAGCAGTAGAGCTGACCTGATCCCCTTCACAACAGAAACTAGGGATCACAAAATAAACAGAATATTGGGTCCTGTCAGATTATTTATCCCCCTAAACTACATGAAGATAATGGCTCATAAAACTGATTTAATTGAGTCATAGAAGCTATAAAATTACTCAATGGCACTGATTGCTAACCTGTCAACAGATCCATATAGCCCATACTACAAAAAAGTGTTCTCTCTGAAAAGCACCACTTTATTACTACATAAATAAATCTATATGACTGGGGGACTAATAAGAACAAATATATTCATAGACTACCACAACAGGGAGTTGACTGGACACCCAAAAAGACTCAAAGAACCTAAAATTATCAAAAGGAGTTCTGCCTGGCCTAATAAGGACAAGGGAGTGGAAGCATACTTAGAAGTTTGCAAAATATGTGAAAGAACCAAGACACATAGGGCTAAACCCAAAGGACTGTTGGGAACAATGGGCAACCCTCTAGATTCCAAAGATCAGTGAAAAGGAATTGGATTGTAAAACTGGCCCATCCAATTTGTTTAAAGCCATCCTTTTGATGGTAGAAAGATTCACAAAATGTCTTTTTTTATCCCCACAACAACAAATTGTGCAGCTGCCAAGACTGCCAGACATTTTTACAATCAAATGTCTACCCAGAATGGTACTCCTGAAGAAATAGTTATCAAGAGGGGAACACAATTTACTTCTCCTTACTAGACACAGTATTTAAAGACCTAGGAAAAAGTTGCATTTTACGTCTTACCACCCACAGATTAATAGATAGACTAAGTGAGTGAATCAGATCACAAAACATTACCTCCAATGTTACGCAAATAACAGTCTGGACAGCTGGGACACAATGCTATCAACAACACAGTATTATTACAAAATTAAAGACCATGCATCAACAGAGATGTCCCTGTTAAAGAAAAGACAAGTTTGAACCTCCCTAATACCAAAAACCTTATACAAGAGAAACTAAATTAACTGGCCAATCATGGACCAAGCAAATACACAAAGTACAGAATGCTATCTACAAGAACCTAAACCAAGCTGTTAAAACCTACAAGGCTTTTTCTAGAAAGAAGAAGACCCCTGGCAAACCCCTGAACATGGATGACAAGTCTACTTTAACTCACAAAACATACCCTTAAATAACCCTAGCTGGAAGCTAACCCACAGGTGTAGCAGCCCATACAAAATAACACAACTAATTGGCAAATTAGCCTATTGACTAGACAGCAACAGCGCTCATGTCAACACTTTGTCAAAATAGGCACTTTCAAACAGAAAATGATTTATACTAATGAATCTGTTAATGTGCTGACTAATTCCAATTTTTTAGGCTCTCAGGGGTGCAAACCCAGAAACCACAACAAAATTGTGGTCACTTGACACAATTTGATATTAAGCTTAATTAAATTTTTTGATTCAGCCCAATTTTTCCTTTACTTTTACTAATAAAGAATTACTTTTTCCAATTCAAATACACAACTTAATACTGTCAATACCAACACCTTTTAAGTATATACATTTTTGATAATACAAATATCACACTTACAATATAAATATTATTATAAAAGATAAGAATATTTTTTTATATGGTTAATATATATAAATATCTTATCATATATGACAGTCTGTTGAAATTTTTATCATAAATTTATCTGTCACACTTAATGTGATTTTCATATCATAAGTAAATTTGTGGCTAACATCAATACCATAATTGAAGCCTATGTTACCACTTAAATACTATTGAATTTATAGTCAAAAATATTTTAACAATCATAAATGTTGACTATTTGCTTGTGATCAATCACCAGGGTGAATTTAAGCAAATAAAAGTGGCGCAAATAAGCCTAAATTACTGTGCCATAACCTGATGAGAATTATGTCAGTAGAAAATTTGATAATTTATCCTTTTAGTTATTTCAGACACTGTCTTAAAAACTTTCAGTATACACAATGGTAAAATATCATAAACCTCCCCCAAAAATATAATTTTTATAAATAACTTTGTCTATATTTTATATTATTTCTATATACTTTGTTTTTTATTTTATTACATGAACAAAATAAAACCAACAACATTTAATATTTGCTGGTTTGCTTAGCTTTAATTAAGCATGCTAGAAAAAGTATAGTAGTTTTTGGAAAAAACACTGACAGTCAAATATTATATTTAATAATATTTAAATTTTCCCTAATTTAACTGTAAATTCAGCATACTTTTTTTAATTTTCTTACATAACTTCAACACTTTTCACTTCCCACGTACAAACTTTTTTGCTGTTAGGTAACAAAACAACAAAAATTTCTAATGTGATGTATTTTACACTTTCTCTTATATTTTTGGGCTATGTAATAAAATTTATCTATAATTTTAATGTTTTTGCATATATCTTTACCTTTTAGCTTTTAACTTTTAACTTGATTTCAAAACAATCATAAAGCATACACCTTTACCCAGTCTTTTATGTTTAAATAACCAATAAAAGAAATTTATGTGAAGTTGGAAGCCCTTTAAAAGATGATTAAAAACTAACATTGTCAAAACAGCAGGCTCAACCTACCAGCAAGGTTCCAACCACGCGGGTTTGTGACCTGGAATCCAATTACCCAGCCACTTAAAGCCAGACTAGGAAGTCAACTCAAATTACCAAACCCCTCAACATGAACAGATAATGATCCCTTATGGGGGATACCTTGTTTTGGCGCTTGACTCATTATCAGGATCAGGCCATCCTCTTCACCATCCAGCCATGTGATCAACACAATCATGTTCCTGTTATCCTTAATTCACATTGACTATATAATCACTATCTCTCAATAAAGATTATTATCTAGCTTCTAAATATTTTTCCCCTTGTAACTCTGCTAAAAAATCACAGTTACAACATTGGTAGCACAACTAAATTGTCCATCCTGCCTTATCTTGTAAAATTCTGTCTGTTGCCTGTACACGCCACAGCCAACAAATCCTTGACAGAATCATGTCTGGCCTTCTGCTGGACTGGACTCCGTACACTCCTGGTACCAAAATACCTGATGGATTTGTCCTGTACCAGAACACAGTGATTCCACTACCTGTCTTCAATGCCATGTCTGCACAAGGGTTCTTCCAGACGGCAGCCACCATTCTGCAACTAACTGAAAAACATCATGCCCACCTATGTATCCCAAAGACTGCAAAGTGCCACCTTGGAACCTTTTGCCGGGGACAACAACAACACTGCCGGTCAAGGATCCAGTCTTGAGCAGCCGGCCTGTTATTTTCAGGGGTAACTTGGGCCAGGTTTTTTGCAGGCAATGCCCACCACAAGAGGGGAGCTAACTTTAAAAGGTAGGAGGCAGACTTTTCTACCCAGGACCACGGTCTGGCGGCCGGGATTATAGTGTCAATTACTCCTGTGAGGGTGATATATGCAATCTCAAACAGCTTGCCAGAATGGTTGGTTGGGAGGTCAGGCAAGGAAGCAGGCATAGGTTTTGGGGTCACGGGCGGTTCCATGGGCAGGTTGTAAGCAGGGAGATAGTTGAATTTCCCTCTAAACAACTTGGGTGTTGAAAATATCCACAGGCCTTGTCGGTTGTATTTAACTGCAGATTGTATGCAGACCAAAACATTGAGTTCAAGTATCTTTTTCTGGGGTGTATTCATTGTATTAAGATTTCAGAGGGTAGTCAGTAAAATGGACGGGTCCAAAGTGTACACCAGGAGGACATAAACAGCAGTGGTGGTGCAGGCAGACCGGGAGATCTCAAACTGAATTGGTAGACAGCAAATACTAAATAAGGCAATAGCTGTGTGAGCCAAAATAACATAACCTTTATTCAAAAATGGCAATAAGTTTTTGAGCGCAGGGTCCTTTGGTCTATATAGTACCCCATCTCCAAACTTAACATTTTCCATGGAGGGTTCATCAGGGCATTGGGAAGGGCAGGGCCAGGGGAACTGGGTGCTTGGGTCCAAAGGCAGCAAAATGGCACTCAGCCTGGGAGTTCTTTCATTGGTCAAGAATCTTGATTTGGCTACCTGATTATCTTGCTTTAGTGTTGTGGTCATGGGACTGGGCCACAGGCCTGTGCCTCTTTCCTGGGTCAGTTCTTGATTGGTTGCTGGTGTAGACTTCAAGTTCATGAAGCTAAAAGTTGCAAAATCAGTACCTCTATTAGGCGCTGTGATTGGTCACCCATTTGGTGCAATAATTTCCTTGGTTTGGATTGTTTCACTGCATGGACCAACATTCTTGGTATCAGCTTGCGGGGGCTCAATCCCAGAAAGGCGCAGGCAGGATATCCTGCAGTCCATGGGCCTGGCAGCCCAGGGGGGGTCCAGGGTTGGGGTTTGATTCCTGCTCCCGGGACTGGGTTTCCAGAGGGGAAGAATTGTCAATCCTGACACTGCTGCGTGGATCCAGTCTTCCATAAGCAAGCTGGCCCAGATGGAATGCCCACAGCAATTTTGGATTGTGGAAATCTCCATCCAACTGACCCACAACTCTGGCACCTGGTGCAACAAATGGCACACAGAACATTCCATAAAGAACTGGGATACCTTCAAACAAGACTTCTTGGCAAGGTTTGTGCTTAAGGACATTACACTCATGATTATACGTTAAGTAAAGAAGCTAACCCAGACAGGCACAGTAAAGGAGCTCATCCGTGCTTACAAGGAACTCTGACTACGTGCACCCTCTTATATGGCCTTCAACACCCCAGCTACTCACCTCATGCACTATGATGCGCTCAAGTTAAAATGTAATGAGACACGTAAACCTGGACCAGTAAACCAACTTGCAAAGCCTGTACCATGAAGCAGAAAAAGCAGAGCAAACCTCCAATGCACTTCATAAGGCACAAACTGGGAAACAAGAAAGACCCAAGGATTCCCATCCAGGCGGCGCTCCTCTCAACCACCCCTTAGAAACAACAACAGCAATACCAATCATAAACCTGCAGGTGCAATTGGACATGGGAATGGGAACAGCAGCCAGTCAAACCAAACCCATTTCTGTATCACTGCCACACAAGAAAACCAATACAAAAGAAAAGCCCAGGGAGAGCATTAAGCAACCCAAGCTCCCCCACATAATTACTGACTCACCTAACAATGAGTATCAGCCCAAGGACGTGGACCAGTGCCCAATAATTCAAGTACCCTCAGAGGACCTGGTACTGTACAACATTGCCAGACATCCCAATAATATGATGTCCTATCCTTTCTGTTTTTGCAGTTACACAGGCTTGGCACTCCTGGACTTGGGCTTGGATCAAACCCTAGTCAACAGCAGCTTTGTAGACAAGTTCAAGCTAGCCACCAATCCTTTGCGGATTAAAAATGTGGTTTTAGCTGATGAACATCACATTGCTGTGACAAGGGAAACCACCCACTTCTCTGTCATACTTGAGAGCTTAAACTCCACCATACAAGGTCCTGTCATTGACTTTCCAAAGTTTGAAATTGTACTGGGGTTGGATTGGTTACAAAAAACAATCCACACGTAGACTGGGTAACCTCAGTGTTGAGCATCAAGCGTGAAGGTGTCAACAACCAGATCTTCCCTGACTCAGTGGACAAACTCCTATGCAGCCACGGCTTTATGTGCATCACAGAGACCCTGGACAAAAAGGAAAATCTGAAGGCAATAGACTTAGACTCCTGCCAATACAAGATCATACACAACAAAGATCACCAGGATACCTTCACACCTCAGGATTGCAAAATTGTGGTCCGCCATCCAGAAATCTTCAAGGAAGCTCCACCCAGGTTGCCTCCAGAGAAACACATTCAACATTCAATCCAGCTTAAAGGAGCTTTACCCAAAGCACGTCTCATATACAGGCTGACCCCAAACAAAGATGACGCCCTACACGCCTACCTCAAGGAAGCTTTGGAGAAAGGACTTATCCGCCCCTCACAGTCTCCCTTTGGGGCCACTGTATGCTTTGTGGCCAAGAAGGACGGTGCCTTGCATCTTGTCACAGACTAATGGGCCCTAAACAAAGTTACCATCAAGAATTTTTACCCACTTCCACTGATTGACAACCTCTTTGATGCCTTGGGAGGAGCTACAGTCTTTTCCAAAAAAAATAACTGCAGGCTAAAAACAGATTTGTATTAAAGAGGAAGACATTCCCAAAACAGCCTTCCACCCTAAATACAGCCCCTACAAAGTGTGGTGCTCAACTTTGGTATGACAAACACTCCCTCCACATTTTTGACCTTTATGAACTGTTGTGTTTGGCTCCTGGGGACAACATACAGGAGGAAACAACAGGAAATCTTTATAGCAAAAGATTTGAGGTTCAAAACTAGCCTTGGGTTAGCCTTCAGGGCAAAATTAAGGGCACATGCCTTAATTTCCTTTGAATACAATATGAGAGAGTCCTTTTGGCAAAAAAGACAGGAAAAAGCTTGAAGGTTATTAAAGCCAACACAAATGTGGATAAACTTGTCTTTATTAAGAGAATTGATTCTAATTAAATAGTAGACAAGGGACAGTGATCACTCATTAGATAGACAGAGTGGCCAAGGGGTCACGTTGGGATGAGGTCATACCAGGATCAGACAAGGGAAGGTATGGCATTCCGGAATGGGTGGATATTGCCCCAGACCCATTTATGGAAAGCAAGGAATTACCAAACTCAAAAGCAAAACCAGTCAAATCTTTGCAGTTATCATTATTTGAAGACCATATTGAAATAGCATTAATGGCGCTTTTTCTGATGTCTCCCCCCTCAAGATTGGACACAGGGAGTTGATATTTGCAAAAGAATTTGGAATGGACCCAGGCAAAAGGACGTCCAGAGGACAGCAATTTCACAGTATACTCAATACCCTTCTTAAAAGTGACCTCACAGGACCCAACCCAGAAGGAATCTGGCTTACAAGCTCTACTACCTGTACAATTCTAGTAGTAGAGAATCAGGTTGCCTATTTGATACTCAGGGAGGGGGGCTCTAGCAGTATTGGATGGGGAGGGCTCCAGGGCCTTAACCTTGTAAGCAGTAGTGTAAGCTGTTGCTTGGATGTCAATGATACAATTAGTTAAGTCTTCAACATGGGCCTCAGGATTTGCAGATGCATCAACTTCAATCAAGAGGGGTCCTAAGATTGAGAGGGTGACAGCTTCACGTCCATACAGCATGGAAAAAGGGGACTAATCAGTTTCTTGGTGTCTACTGAGTTGGTAAGAAAAGAGGGCAGCAGGGAGGAACATATCCCAATTGGCATTGTCAGAGAGCGTGAGTTTCTTCATTATGGACACCAGGGAGGAATTGGCTCTTTTGAAAGTTCCATTAGTTGAAGGGTTATATGACGCGGAGAAAGATTGGTGGGTACCAATAGCTTTGACAATAGACGTGATGAGGCAAGCATTAAAGTTGGTGTCATTATCAGAAAGCAGGACTTGAGGGCAGCCATGTTGGTAGAAGATATCTTGCAGCAAGAAATTAGCAGTGGTCTTAGCAGTTATATCTTTTGTAGCTCTGGCTTTAACCCATTTGCTAAAATGATCTATGACAACTAAGATAAATCAACACCCAGACCTAGACCAAGGGAAAGGCCCAACAGCATCAATACTCACAGTGTGGAAAGCATGCTTAGGGGGATGATCTTGAATTGGTGTTGGGAAGGGCGAGAGCATTGGAGTTGACACAAATGACAGGAGGCAAGAACATCAGGGATCAGAAGGCTCATGTTATCCCAGTAGAAGTTCTTGCATAGCCAGTCATGGGTTTTGGCTATACCCCCATGTTCAGTGTCAATGCGTGCTTGGAGGATAATGGCTATCCTCATTCTAGGGTAAACATAGGGTGGAAAGGCATTGTTGACTTTTTTGAAGAGCCCCTATCTTGAATTACAGTGTTCTTGGATAGGGCTTGTAGCGCCATCAAATATCTTCTGGCTTGGTGGTCCAAGAGTCAGGGTGCCCTATTAATTTGTATAGGCAATCAGCGTCAGTGGGGTGAATAGCTAGTATTGGCATCCTTGACAAGCCATCAGCATTCTGATGATGGGCCCCAGGACGGTGTATCACAGTGAAATTGTACCCTTGCAGACACATTGCCCAACATGTTAGTCAACCTTCAGGTTCCTTTAGTTGTTGTAGCCATTTGAGGGAGGAGTGATCTGTGATCACTGTGAAGATGGTCCCAAAGAGTAGTGCCTGAACTGTTTTACAGCATGCATCATTGCCAGAAATTCCTTTTCAGTGACTCTCTAGCTCTTCTTTTGTTTATTGAGGACCCATGAAGAGTAGGCTATAGATCAATCCACGCCTTTGTTGTCAAGCTGGGCTAATATGGCACCCACAGCTACTCAACTAGCGTCAGTATACAGGATGAACTCTTTATCATAATCAGGATAGACCAAGATAGAAGCTTCTTTGAGCTTGGCCTTCAACGCTTCAAATGCTTGTTGCTGGCTGTCAGTCCACTCAAAGGGGACTTTGCAAAGCAGTTGGACAAGGGGTTCACTCAGTTCAGCAAAATCAGGTATGGACTGTTGGAAGTAGCCCATCATACCAAGGAATACTTGGACCTCTCAAAGATTTGTGGGAGGTAGCATCTTGTCAATGGCTCCCACCTTATTATTTATGGGGCGGATTCCCATTTGAGTGACCTCATGACCTAAGAACTTGAGTTGCTTTTTAAAGAAGGAGCACTTGGAGGGGGTTGAGCTTCAAGCCAGCTTTGCGGCTCTTGATGAAGACAGCCTTGAGGTGTTCCAAATGGTTGGTAAAGGTAGCTCTGAATATGGTGATATTATCAAGGTACCCAAGGACACAAGAGAGCTTTAGATCTTGTAGGATGGAGCCCATAGCCCGTTGAAATGTAGCAGGGGCATTGCAGAGTCCCTGGGGCATACAAGTGGGTTCAAAAAGGCCTTCTGAGGTGATAAGCGCAGCCTTCTCTCTGTCTTCAGGAGATAAGTCAACTTGCCAGTATCCAGAGGCTAGATCCATGGCTGAGAAAAACTTGGAACCACCCAGCTGCCTGAGAGTATTGTCAATTCTGGGCAAGGGGTAGGAGTCTTTCTTAGTGAGAGAGTTCAGGGGGCAGTAGTCCATTACAATGTGATGTACTCAATCATTTTTCTCGAGGATCAGTAAGGGGGATGCCCAAGGGCTCTGAGAGGGAGCTAGTAGCCCAGCGTCTAAGAGCTGCTTAAGCTCCTTAGATACCTGAGCATCCTCTACCCTACTATGGCGGTATGATTTGGCACAAAAAGGGGGTGCATCACCAGTATCAATCTGATGGATGACCCCTTTAGCCAGGCCATAGTCAGTAGGTCCAGAGGCAAAGATGTTGCTAAACTGATAAAGAAGGTCCAGCACTTCTTTTTGTTGTATGGGAGACAATTGGGGGAAGTCAGCAGCAATAAATGAGGAGAGAACTTGAGGATTGTCTTCAGGTAGATTGAAATCACTAAAAGTTCCAAAAGGGTAGAGGGATGTCATTTGTTCTGACCCCAGTATACAACCATGCCCTACAACCTGGCTTCAGGTCACCTGCATGGGAAGGACTTTCAGGTTGGCAAGCAATAATTGTACAGGCTCTTTGTGGGTTTGATCTAGAATCCCAGGACTCAGGCAGGGTTCCTTACAGATTAGGGAATCAGGTGAGTAGAGTTCCAAGAACAATTTTTCAGGTAGTTTATAAGAAATCTGAGAATCAATCACCATTTGAGAGCCCAGGGGAATGGTGATAGCCGCTGGGGCAATAAGAGGTACCCCTTCTTCTGCAGGACAGGAAGGAGGAGGGGTGCGCGTGTTAGAGGAGTAAACATATACTTGAGGAGAAGATACCCATGGGGTACTAAAGCATGCAAGTTTTAAGATGTTTTCCTGGAAGGCACGGAGGTTCCTCAAAAATTAAAGGGACCTCATATCCTAAGAGTGAAAGATATCAATCTTGTAAGTTCACAATCCTGTTATACTCTCAAAGGATTGTGTATCAACCAAGAGGTCATAGCTTTTGTTTTCAAGGACTACAGCGGGGGAAGCAATGAGGAGTTTCCAAAACCTCATGGGTAGAGAGGAGTAGCCACCAATGGCCAAAGTTTGTGCCATGCCAGCTGTGTCATACAACTAAGTGTAGCTGAGGTCAGAGGTCAGATTAAGTTTCTTCATTGGTTTTGAAGATACTACGTTGATGGGAGAGACCGTGTCCAAGATGGCTTTGATTTTAACCTTTTGGATTGATACTTCCATGCAAGTTGTATCTTTCCCAAAGGGGGGCAAGACTGTTAAAACATATTGTGCAACCTTTAGTTCTTTCTCCCATTTAGCTAACATTGCCTCAAGGCAGGGATCTCCTTATACACAGTCTTCAGTGGGAGAGATACAGTTACATTTTGGAAGAGAGCTTTGGCTAGCTTGGCTGCTTCCTCAGAACAATCAACCAAGACAGGAGGTTGATGAGCTTGAGCTAGGTAAGAGAAAGTCACCATGGCTTTGGCTTCACTTGAGGGTGCTTGAGAAGTAGTGGTGGTCTTCCCAGAGCAAAGCTTGTATGGGGCAGAGACAGTTTCCGGAACAGCTAGAACAGAAAGCCATAACTATCAGAATCTTCACTATCAGAATCTTCAGGGCCTGGATCACTGGAGAGATTGTGAAACAGATGAAGGATAGCTGGGCCAGAGGAAGAGGGAGCTTCCTTGTCAGACAGAGGATCAGGGGGAGACAGGGGAGATTGGTCAGCAGAGTGTGTCTCCGTCTATAAGCTGAATTCTCTTTTCCCGTCTGTTCCTTGGGGTCACAACCTTCCACTTGAAGATTAGTGCAAGTGCGTGAGTGGTGCCCAATTTGGCCACAGTTATGACATTCTTGCCTCTTAGCCTGTCCATCAGCACCCAGTGTCATAATGTACGTCATACAATAAGTAGTCCCAGTATTACTGGCTTTATTTTCACACACTACCATACCCTCATGGGTTAAATGCATGTCTTGCAAGAGCGTCCTAATGCTCTTCATGGAAGCAAGTGAAGCCTTGTGTGCCTTAAAGTGTAGGCATAGAAGCTGGTTCACTTTCAAAGCATTTGAACAAACTGTGTAAGCTTTCTGGGGAGTTAACTATTGACTGGTGATTAATTGTTGGCCTTTAACGTAGAAGCAATCCACAAACTCAACCAGGGTTTCCTTGGGCTTAAAGGCAATGTGCATAAATGCATCCTTCTTGGCCTCCAAGCTGAGATCTCCTCCAAACTTCTCAATAAGAAGGCGCTTCATGTCCTCCCAAGTGACAATGGAGGGGAGTTTGGGACCACCCCTTTTGGCATATGGGATGAAGACAGGTGAGGATATGTTCCTTTTTGAGTTCATCAGTAGCCCTACACATTGCAGTCTTGTGAATTTTTAGAAAGGCAGCAATGATAGAGATTTTAGGATCAAATATCTGTTTGAAGGTTGGCTTGTAATTTGGGTTGATGGACAAGGAAGAGGATTGACTGTTTTCACCTGGGTTGAGGACGTTAATGTGAGGGTTGCCCTCAAACTTGGATTCAGCAGCAGGTTGTCTAGCCCAGAGGAGTCAAAGGCTTTCCTCTAGGGTATCCAATGTAGAGCTGTTCTTTCCACCAATATCCCTAGCAGTGGCGGCAGCAGTCTCAAACTTGTCAAACTTGATTTGTTGTACTGCCAAGGTGCCAGCGATTCCGTTGAGGCAGGTGGTCAGGGAAGTGGTCTGAGCAACCAAGGGGATGACCTGTCCATTCATTGTCTTGGTAAAGCAGGAAAGGTTTTGTACCTCTCTTTCCAATGCAACCTGCCTATCAGCAACATCATTTATTACTTCTACAAGCTGATCCAGTGCACATGCACAGTTGACCTGGGGTTGGCCTTCCAAACCAGGGCAGCAACCATGATTGTTCTGAGCGGGAGTATTAATGACTTCATTTTCTTCTTCACCTTCAGACTCAGAGGTTGAGTCCTCAGAATTAGAGAGGCGTTGCCTTAAATACTCAATTTTGCCTCTCAAAGTAGCTACTTGATCAGTGAGAAAAGCAATGCAAGGGTCAGGCATAGGTTTGACAGGAGGGGGGTTCTGAACAGAAGATTGATGCCAAGTGGTAGCCTTGAGTTTGGCTATTGCTTCCCATACCTTGGCTTCAAAGTCAGATGGGACCTTGACAGGAGGAGTGGGAGGTGTCACCTCAATAGATGCTAATCTATCATCCACATAATTTTGCACCTGGTATAGAGTGTTGCCTAGTGCAGCCTTATTCAGACTATATTGATGCTGCAGATGGCAGCCCCAACTATCAACATGAGCTCCAACTAATTCAAGTTGAGAATTAATATGTTCTTGGAATTGGTTAAGTTTGCTAACCAGAGTCTCAAAATCCTGGCAATGCTTTATCAGAGAGGCCTCAATTTGTCCACGCCACGCTGCTTGATGCTCATCCAATTTGCATAGACAATCCTTGATGTATCCAGGGAGCAAGGAACAAAGGGAATTTAGTGAGGTAGGCATGTACTTCTGGGAGGCCAGCAAGTCCCGCTGGTTATTGGAAATATACGCAAAGAGACTGTGGGACCACTCTTGATATGCCATATTTTGAGCATGGTTGTTTGAGACAGCAGTGGCTACAGAATTTATAAGTTGGTTTGGGATCCTAATGCAAGTTGATGGTGAACCAGGGAAGGTTGGATGAACTGGTTGACCAATACGCCAATTGTATCCATGGACTCTATCAGCGCGGGGGGAGACCAAAGTTCAAGAGGAAGGAATACAGGTCTTCAGAAGCATACCCAGGACAGAGACCAGAGATAGTATGCATTGCCACAGTGCCAGAGTGAAGCAGGGAGAGGGCTGCAGCACAAGCTTGCTTGTAGTTGAGAGAAGAAAACTGGAAAGGGGCCCACACAGGCCTTGGGAACAGCACCAGTACCATGGGAGTTGAGGGGGGTTTGGTGATGTCTTCTTCTAGAGGAGGGCTAGAAACTTTAGGTTGTTTGGGTACTTCATAAACAAAGGGATAAGGACCAGAGAATGCGCGTGGGAACAGGGTAACCAAGGGGCTTGCAGTCCCTGTAGTGAGCACCATTTTGTTGTGTTTGACTCCTGGGGACAACATCCAGGAGGAAACAACAGGAAAAATTTATAGCAAAAATTTGAGGTTCAAAGCTAGCCTTGGGTTAGCCTTCAGGGTAAAATTAAGGGCACATACCTTAATTTCCTAGAATACAACATGAGAGAGTCCTTTTGGCAAAAAAGACAGGAAAAAGCTTGAAGATTATTAAAGCCAACACAAATGTAGATAAACTTGTCTTCTTTAAGAGAATTGATTCTACTTAAATAGTAGACAAGGGTCAGTGATCACTCATTAGATAGACAGAGTGGCCAAGGGGGTCATGTTGGGATGAGGTCATACCAGGATCAGACAAGGGAAGGTATGGTATTCTGGAATGGGTGGGATTGGCCCGGAACCATTTATGGAAAGCAAGGAATTCCCAAACTCAAAAGCAAAACCAGTTAAAACTTTGCAGTTATCATTATTTGAAGGCCATATTAAAATAGCATTAATGGCACAATTTCTGACATGAACAAAGTGTTTGCTCCGCACATAGGCAAGCATGATCTAGTCTATCTAGACAACATCATTGACTACAGCCCCTTGGTGGGACAGCATCTCAAGGACCTAGATGCAGTTTTTGCTACCCTGGCACAACACAAACTGTTGGCCAAGCCCTCTAAGTGCCAGTTCTTCTGGAAGCAATTACCCTTCCTGGGACACATAGTCTCAAAGGATAGCATCAAACCCAACAGTCAAAAAATACAGGCCATATGCAAGATGCTGCCACCCAAGGATAAGTCAGAACTCCGCACCTTCTTACAGATGGTGGCTTATGTACGCCGCTTCATACCTGACTGTGGAATTTTGACTGCCCCTTATCCGCCATAACTGGCGCCAAATCCAAGTTTGTATGGACCCCCAATGTGACCTCTGCTTTAGACGCCTCAAGGAGAAGCTCATAAAAGCACCTATCCTGCAATACCTCAAACACAATGGAGAGTTGCAGATGGAAACCAACGCCTCAGACGCATCCATTGGGGGAGTGCTACAAATCAATAACAATGATGGTGATTTCCTACCCATAGCTTATGAATCCCAAAAAATGACAGATGGCAAGTGTCAATATCCTATCCACAACAAGGAACTGCTGGCCATTGTACACTGCCTAGTCAAATGGTGTTGCTATTTGGAACAACAGGAAAAGTTCATATCATTGACATACCACAAGTTGCTCATATACTTCAAAGCCCAAGAAAATCTATCTCACTGCCAAGCCCGCTGGATGAAAATCTTGGAGAGATTCAATATGCTCATACAATACAAATCTGGCCCAGAACTAGCCATAGCAGACACACTCTTGCGCCTGTATATTTGCGCTACTAGAGGGGAAAAAGGGCTCAACCCAGACTGACCTCTCTTGGTGCTACAAAAAAAAAGACAAGGGTTTCTCTACTGGTACAACCAACATAACAAGAGAAACAGTCATCAAAAACAAACACCTATTTTCTGATGTGTGCAGGACCTTGCACAGAAAAATGTCCAACATGACTGCCATCCCTTATATCCCCACACACCAGCAATTAGACACCATCCTACGTTATCACAGAGACCTAAGTCACACCAAGAACTGCAACTTATATGGTTTCCTTAAGCACAAGGCCTGGTGGCCAACCCTGTTTTGTGAAGTTCAGGAAGTCCTAGACCAATGTGAAGTATGCAAGAAAGTTTTCTAAGAGCAAAACCCCTCTTAAATCAGTACTATTCATCTGCACACAACTACTCTTCAAGGTGTGGGCCCTAGACATTGTAGGCCCCATGCGAGGAAAGCATAATGAGAAGAAGTACATCATCACTGCAATAGACTTTGTCACACAATGGTCAGTAGCACAAGCAGTAAGAATGCACACAGGCAATGATACGTAGCAATTTATAGGAAAAGAAATAATCATTAAGTTTAGAAAGCCAGATTTATGATAACCAATGGAGGGAAAGAATTGACCTCTGAAACCACCACCATATACCTTGCTAAAAATGGGGTCAAACATACTGTGACAACACCATACCACCCACAGACCAATGGACATGTAGAGCGGCTAAATGACAGCCTTGTGTAAGCCTTAGCCAAACTCACTGCCAGGAGACCTGAAGATTGGTATAAGCAGCTATTGACTGCACTACTTGTGTGCCAAACCCAAGTAAACAGATCCACTGGAAAAAGCCCTTTTGAGTTGGTATACAGCACATAGCCAAATATCATTCAAGCATTGACAGGACCCAAACTGGAAATTCCAAGTAAAGTCCCCCTTGTTCAGACCCCCAAGTTGTAGAGGCCAACATTGAGCAAACAGAAAGGGAAAATGAACACCTGCAAAAAACCTTTGTCCCCATCAAGGATATACAAAAAGTTGGGGACAAAGTTTGGGTCATAAACATTGATAAAAGCAAACTACAACCCAAAAAAGTAGGCCCAGCAACCATATTAAATGTAAAAAATAACTCTTACCTCTTACAAGGAATCAGGAAGCGCAAGCAAGACAAAACCCTACACCATGATTGCCTGAGACCCTGCAAAGGTGACAAAAACAACACATAACTGCCCTACCTGCCACAAAACAGCAGCTAGTCCAGTATGGCGCACGGGCTCCTGACAACCTCACCAACAACCTACCCACAGAGAAGGCCTACCTTCAGTTGGGGGTATGTGTATCAAAACAGCTGGCTTGACTCACCAGCAAGGTTCCAACCAAGCAGGTTTGTGACCCGCAATCTGATTACCTGGTCACTTGAAGCCAGACTAGGAAGTCAACTCAAATTACCAAATTCAACAAAATGAACAAATGATGAGCCCTTATGGTGGATACCTTGTTTTGGCGCTTGAATCATTATCAGGATCAGGCCATCCTCTTCACCATCCAGCCGTGTGATTAACACAATCATGTTCCTGTTATCCTTAATTCACATTGACTATATAATCACTATCTCTCAATAAAGATTTTTTCTAGTTTTTAAATATTTTTCCCCTTGTAACTATGCTAAAACAGCACAGTTACAACAATATCTTCAATCCCAAAAAGTTTCTGTTTGCCAAATATAAAGACATTAATAATGTATGCAAAAGTAATCAAATTACAGCACCTAGCAACATATAAGAAGTAACACAAGGACTAAGCTGATTGATTAAACCTAAGAGCACAAAGCAAATTCCAGTCTTCTTGATGGAATATTAAATTAAAAAACTTACCTAAAAATCTAGTTATTAGTCTGAATCAATAGTAGGATTAAAACAATTAGTAATTGAAGCCTGAGTACTATTGTAAAAATTTCTGGAATGGTGGCATAAGAAGTCAAAAGTAATCATGGAGCCAAAAGATGAGTAAGATATCAAAAGAACTTAATCTAAGAATAATTTTAAAAGAAAGACAATCCCCACAGCCTAAAAAAGGACCTCTTTGGGGTGAAAGTGTTGTAACTGCTGTTTTATAAAAGTTACAAAGGAAAAAATATTTAGAAACTAGATAATATTCTTTATTGAGAGATAGGTATTATATAGTCATTGTGAATTGTGGATAACAGGAACATGATAGTGTTGATCACTTGGTTGGATGGTGAAAGGGATGACTTGATCCTGGTAATGAGTCAAGCACCAAAACAAGATATCCACCATAAGGGCTCATCATTTGTTCATGTTGTTGGATTTGGTAATTTTGAGTTGACTTCCTAGTCTGGCTTCAAGTGGCTGGGTAATTGGATTGTGGGTCACAAACTTGCTTACTTGGAACCTTGCTGGCGGGTCAAGCCTGCTGTTTTGACACCCCTAAACTGAAGGTTGGCCTCCTTTGGGGGCAGGTTGTCAGGGAGGTTGCTAGGAGCCCGGGCGTCACACTGGACTAATTGTTATTCTATGGCGGGTAGGGTAGTCTCACACTGTCTCTGTCTTGGTTTTGCAGGGTCTCAGGCAATCAAGTTGGAGGACCTTGTCTTGTTTACGTTTTCCAAGTCCTTGCACAAGGTAAGAGTTATTTTTTCCTTTAAGATGATTACTGGGCCTACTTTCTTGGGTTGTAGTTTACTTTTGTCAATGTTCAAAACCCAAACTTTGTCACTAACCTCATGTCTGTTTTGGATGGGGATGAATGTCTTTTGTAGACGCTTTTTTTCTCTTGCTGTTTGATCACCATTGGCCTCTATGACCTGGGCATCTTGACAAGGGGGAACCTTGCTTGTAATTTCTATCTTGGGTCCTGATAATGCTTGAATGATATTGGGCTGTGTGCTTTTACCAACTTGAAAGGGGTTTTCCCGGTAGATCTGTTCACACAAGTCTGGCATACAAGTAGTGCAGTTGGTAGCTGCTTATACCAGTCCTCAGGTCTCCTGGCAGTGAGCTTGGCCAAGGCTTGCACAAGGTTGCCATTTAGCCACTCTACACGTCCATTGGCCTGAGGATGGTAAGTAGATGTCATGGTGTGCTTAACTCCATTCTTGGTGAGGTATACATTGGTATCTTCAGAGGTCAATTCTTTGCCTCTTTTGGTTATCAGGAGTTCTGGTTTTCTGAACTTGCTGATGATTTCTTTTCCTATAAATTGCCACATATCATTGCCTGTGTGCATTCTTACTGCTTGTGCTACTGGCCATTGTGTGGCAAAGTCTATTGCAGTGATGATGTACTTCTTCTCATTATGCTTTCCTGGCATGGGGCCTACAATTTCTAGGGCCCACACCTTGAAGAGTAGTTGTGTGCAGATGGGTAGTACTGATTTAAGAGGGGTTTTGCTCTTAGAAAACTTTCTTGCATACTTCACATTGGTCTAGGACTTCCTGAACGTCTTTGGTGTAGGGTTGACCACCATGCTTTGTGCTTAAGGAATTTGTAGAGGTTGCAACTTTTTGTGTGCCCTAGGTCTCTAAGGTAATGTAGGATGGTGTCAACTTGCTGATGTGTGGGGACATAAGAGATGGTGGTTCTGTTAGAGATGTTTGATATAAAGTTCTGTACACGTCTACAAATAAGTGCTTGTTCTTAATGACTGTTTCCTTTATTATGTCTGTGGTACCAGGGGGAAATCCTTTGTCCTTTGTCCAAAGGACCAAGTGGGGCCAGTCTGGGTTAAGCCCATTCTCTCCTCTTGTGGCTTGGACATACAGGTGCAAGAGTGTGTCTGCCATGGCAAGCTCTGAACCAGGCTTGTATTGTATGGGCATATTGAATCTCTTCAAGAGTTCCATCCAGCGGGCTTGATGGCAGGATAGGTTTGCTTAGGGGTTGAAATATATGAGCAACTTGTGGCCGGTCAAATGCTGTGAATTTTTCCTGTTGTTCCAAATAGCAACACCATTTGACTAGGCAGTGTACAATGGCCAGCAGTTCCTTGTTGTGGATAGGGTATTGACACTTGCCATCTGTTAATTTTTGTGATTCATAGGTTACAGGCAGGAAGTCACCATCATTATTTTTGATTTGTAGTACTCCCCCAATGGATGCATCTGAGGCGTTGGTTTCCATCTGCAACTCTCCATTGTGTTTGAGGTATTGCAGGATAGGTGCTTTTATGAGCTTCTCCTTGAGGCGTCTAAAGAAGAGGTCACATTGGGGGTCCATACAAACTTGGATCTGGCATCAGTTATGGCGGATAGGGGTGCAGTCAAGACGCTGCAGTCAGGTATGAAACGGCATACATAGGCCACCATTCCTAGGAACATGTGGAGTTCCAACTTGTCTTTGGGTGGTGGCATTTTGCAGATGGCCTGTATCTTTGGACTTTTGGACTTTATGTTGTCTTTTGAGACATGTGCCCTATGAAAGGCAGCTGCTTGTGGAAGAACTGGTATTTGGAGGGTTTGGCTAGCAGCTTATGTTGTGCCAGGGTAGCAAAGACTGCCTCTAGGTCCTTGCTGTGTTGCTCTATCAAGGGGCTATAGACAATAATGTATTCCAGGTAGAATAAGGAGTACTTACCCATGTGAAGGCAAACACCTTGTTCATTAAGGTCACAAAGGTTGAGGGGGTGTTTGTCATACCAAAATTGAGTACCACACACTTGTATGAGCCATTCTTAGTACAGAAGGCCATCTTGGGGATATCTTCCTCTTTGATACAGATCTGATTGTAGCCTGCAGTTAGGTCAATCTTGGAAAAGACTATGCCACCGCCCAGGCATCAAAGAGGCCGTCAATAAGTGGTAGTGGGTAATAATTTTTGATGGTAACTTTGTTTAAGGCTCAGTAATCTGCAACTAGGCACAGGGTGCTATCCTTCTTGGCCACAAAGAATACGGCAGACCCAAAGGGAGATTGTGAGGGACAGATAAGTCTTTTCTCCAAAGCCTCCTTGAGGTAGGCACATAGGGTGTTGTCTTCATATGGGGTCAGGTAATAGATGGGCGGCGCTTTGGGTAAAGCTCCCTTGAGTTGAATGACATGTTGGATATGTTTAAGGAGGTAACCCAGGTAAAGACTCCTCAAAGATTTCTGGATGATGGGCTACAATTTTGCAATCCTGAGATGTAGTGGTATACTGTGATCTTTGAAGTGTATTATATTGTACTGGCAGGAGTCCCAGTTGATTGTCTTGAGGTTCTCTCTTTTGTTCAGGGTCTCTGTGATGCGCACAAAGACATGGTTGTGTAGGAGTTGGTCCATTGAGTCAGGGTAGATCTTGTTGTTGATACCTTCACTGCTTGATAGTCAAGACCAAAGTTGCCCAGTCCACGTGAAGGTTGTTTTTTTGTAACAAGTCTAACCCCAGTACAATTTAAACTTTGGGAAGTTGATGACAGGAACTTGAATGGTGGAGTGGAGGTTCTCAAGCATGACAGAGAAGGGGGCGGTTTCCCTTGTCACAGCAACGTGGTGTTCATCAGCCAGGACCACGTTTTTAATCTGCAAAGGATTAATGGCTAGCTTGAATTTTTCCACAAATCTGCTGTTGACTAGGGTTTGGTCCACACCCAAGTCCATTAGTGCCAAGCCTGTGTAACTGCAAATACAGAAAGGATAGGACATCAGTTTATTGGGATGTCTGGCAATAGTGTACAGTACCAGGTCCTCTGAGAGTACTTGGATTATTGGGTATTGGCCCACATCCTCAGGTTGGTACTCATCATTGGGCAAGTTGGGAGTTGTGTGGGGAGAGCTTGGCTTGCTTAATGCTCTCCCTGAGCTTTTCCCTCATCTTGATTGCCTTGCGTGGCAGTGATTTGGAAACTGGGTACAATTTGACTGGCCATTGTTCCCATTCCCGTGTCCATTTGAACCTGCAGGTTTGTGGTTTTCACTGCTGTTGTTGTTCCCAGGGGGTGGTCTGTTGGAACGCCCTGCTGGGTGAGAATCTTTGGGTTGTTCTCTTTTTCCTGTTTGTGCTTTGTGGAGAGCGTTGGACATTTTCTCTGCTTTCTCTGCCTTGCAGTATAGGCTTTGCAGGTTGTTTACTTGATCCAGGTTCACATGTCTCATTACATGCAACTTGAGCGCATTGTAGTACATGAGGAGGGTGGCTGGAGTGTCAAAAGCCATGTCAGAGGGGGTGCATAGTTAGAGTTCCTTGTAAGCTCAGGTGAGCTCCTTTACAATGTCAGTCTGGGTTAAGTTTTTCTCTTGGCGGATGATCATGAATGTGGTGTCTTCAGAACAAATCTTACCAAGAAGTCTTGTTTGAATGTGTCCAAATTCTTCTTGGTATGTTCTTCATGCCACTTTTTGCACCAGGTGCCAGTGTTGTGAGTCAGTCAAATGGAGATTTCTGAAATCCAGAATCTCTGTGGGCATTCCATCTGAGCTAGCTTGCTTTGGGCAGATTGGATCCATACTGCGGCGTTATTGAGGTTGGCTCCTGCAAAAGATTCAGGGAAGCACTTTGAAGTCTTTGGGCTACGTAGGCTGGCATGGTACTCTCATCAGTTGGATGAGGCATAGCGGGGGTATCCTGGAAGAACCCTTGTTCAGAAATGATGTTGAAGGCGGAGAGCGGGATCATTGTGTTTTGATACAGGACAAAGCTATCAGGTATCTCGGTACCAGGGGTGTATGGGGTCCAGTCAGCAGAAGGCCAGACATGATTCTGTCAAGGATTTGTTGGCTGCAGTGATTACAGGCAACAGGTGGAATTTTTTTGGGGGGGGGGGGGTAAAGTAGGATGGAGAACCTACCTGTGCTACCAATGTTGTAACTGTGCAATTTTAGCAGAGTTACAAGGGGAAAGTTATTTAGAAACTAAATAATAATCTTTATTGAGAGATAGTGATTATATAGTTTTTGTGAATTGTAGATAACAGGAACATGATAGCAGTGATCACACAGTGGGATGATGAAGGGGGTGGCTTGATCCTGGTAATGAGTCAAGCGCCAAAACAAGGTAACCATCATAAGGGATTATTATTTGTTCATGTTGTTGGATTTGGAAATTCAAGTTAACTTCCTAGTATGGCTCCAAGTGACAGGATAGTCAGATTGCAGATCACAAACCCGCTCACTCAAAACCTTGCTGGCGGGTCAAGCCTGCTGTTTTGACATAAGTCAAACAATCTCAACTTAGAGTTGAAAGAGGAAACTCAAGCAATTTATTCTTGCTTAAAATTGAGGTAAGATAACTGAGTCTAAGGTTTAACCTGGAGTAGTTGAACTTATTACAATGGGAAAGCTTTAAGGATAAGGTCAGCTATAGACTCCTCATGGGGTGGTACAATAATAGTATTAACTTAAACAAGGTAAATAGCTTGGTAAGAGAAGACAGCATAATTGAGTTACAGTGATGACACATGATAACAGAAAACAAAAAAGAAAAAACCAAAAAGTAAAGGGAAAACCTGTCCAAAGGACCAAGAGCAAAATTAAAAGTAAGTGAGATAGTAGATATATACTATTTTTCAAGTGTATAGGTACAGAGTTTAAGTCCTGTGGCAGGCAAAGAGGTAAGTTTAAATCTGAATTTCTAACTTAAATAATGAATAGGAGACCATATTGAATTGAAAGGGAAAACAAGTGATACCAAGTAAAACCACTGGTTCTAATCTTGTCCCAAATGTCTTTGAGGAGAAGATTGGTATAATAAAAGTTGCAAAAGGTAACTACATAGTAGCATAAAAAACAGATCCCAACATTTTAAGTCTAAAATTTCTTTCCAATGTTTTTATACTTGGTTTGTTTTGGATTTTAGATCCTTTTGTTTCATATCTATAGGACAAAAACCTTATAAGCAACAGAAGGGCACCAAGTGTCTCTCAAAACCCATCAGAGGTCAAAAGCAGAAGGCTACATCCTCAAAGAGGGCTTCCTCTAAAACTCCGCCCAGAAAGGAGCCCTCCCAAGTCCATCCCTGAACAGAGCTCAGCTCTTTCCCTGGTGGGTGAAGAATCAGATGGGTCTCTTACACACCATATATTTTAAAGCTCTGCATCATATGAAGAGACTATCAAGAAGCGCCACCAGTGTCGTAAATTGCGCAATTAATGCTATTTTGATATGGCCTTCAAATTGTGATAGTTTCAAAGATTTGGCTGGGTTTGATTTTGACTTTGGAAATTCCTTGCCTTCTGCAAATAGTCTGGTTCAATATCCACCCATTCTGGATTATTGTACCTGTCTGTGATTGATCCTGGTATGACCTCATCCCAAAGTGACTCCCTCAGCCACTCTGTCTTCCTAATGAGTGATCACTGTCCCTTGTCTACTATTTAAAGTAGAATCATTATTCCTAATAAAAACAAGTTTATCCACATTTGCATTGGCGTTTATAATCTTCAAGCTTTTCCTGTTCTTTCTGCTAAAAGGACTTTAACATCTTGTTTTTCCAGGAAATTAAGGTACAAGTCCTTAATTTTGCCCTGAAGGCTAACCCAAGGCTGGATTCAAACCTCAAATCTTTTGTTATAAAGATTTCCTGCTGTGTCCTCCAGGATTTTGTCCCCTGGAGCCAAACACAACAAAATGGTGCTCATCACAGGGGCTGCAAGCCCCTTGGTTATCCTGTTCCCATGTACATTCTCTGGTCCTTCTCCCTTTGTTTCTGAAGTACCCAATCAACCTAAAGTTTCTAGTCCCCCTCTAGAAGAAGAAATGACTGATGCTCCCTCAAATCCTATGGTATTGGTTCTGTCTCCCAGGCCCATGTGGGCCCCCCTACCTGCTTTCTCTCTCAACTTAATCAAGCTTGTGCTGCCGCCCGCTCCCTTCTTCATTTTGGCACGGTAGCCATGCACTCTATCCCTGGCCTCTGTCCCGGGTACGCTTCTGAAGACCTGTACTCCTTCCTTTTGGACTTTGGTCTCCCCTGCGTTGATGAAATCCATGGATGCTATTGGCGTGTTGGTCAACCAGTTCATCTAACCTGCCCTAGTTCACCACCAACTTGCCTTAGGGTCCCAGAATCAACTATTAGAAGCTGTAGCCACCGCTGTATCAAGTAACCATGCTCAAAATATGGCCTATCAAGAATGGTCACACAGTCTCTTTGCTTGTATTTCTGAAAACCAGCACAACTCATTGGCATCACAGAAGTACTCAACCGCCTCCCTGAACTCCCTTTGTTCCTTGCCCCCTGGATACATAAAGGATCAACTATGCAAATTGGATGAACATCAGGCAGTGTGGTGTGAGCAAATTGAAGCCTTTCTGCTAAACCATTGCCAGGATTTTGAGACTCTGGTTAATGAGCTTAATCAGTTCAGAGAGCATTTCAACTTGCAACTCAAATTGATAGGAGCTCATGTCAATAGTTGGGGCCGCCATATACAGCATCAATACGATCTGGATAAGGCTGCACTAGGCAACACTCTATACCAGGTGCAAAATTATGTGGATGACAGGGTAGTGTCTATTGAGGTGACTCCTCCTGCTCCTCCTGTTGAGACCCCATCTGATTTTGAAACCAAGGTATGGGAGGCAATTGCCAAACTTAAGGCTACCACTTGACGCCAAGCTTTTGTGCAGAATCCCCCTCCAGTTGATCCAATGCCTGACCCTTGTATTGCCTCCCTCACTGATCAGGTGGCTACCTTACAAGGTGAAATTGAGTACTTAAGACAGCGCCTCTCTAACTCTGAGGATTTGTCATCTGAATCTGAATCTGAAGAGGAAGAGAAAGGTGAAGTTGTTAATGCTTAGCTCATGACAATCATGGTTGTTGTCCTGGTCTGGAAGGTCACCCCTGGGTCAACTGTGCGTGTGCACTGGATCAGCTTGCAAAAGTAACAAGTGATGTTGCTGATAGGCAGGACGCATTAGAAAGAGAAGTCCAAAACCTTTCCCGCTTTACCAAGACAATGAATGGACAGGTCATCCCCTTGGTTGCTCAGACCACTTCCCTGACCACTTGCCTCAACGGAATTGCTGGCACCTTGGCAGTACAACAAATCAAGTTTGACAAGTTTGAGACTGCTGCTGCCACTGCTAGGGATATTAGTGGAAAGTACAGCTCTACATTGGATACCCTAGAGGAAAGCCTTTGACTCCTCTGGGCTAGACAACCTGCTTCTGAATCAAAGTTTGAGGGCAACCCTCACATTAACGTCCTCAACCCAGGTGAACTCAGTCAGTCCTCTTCCTTGTCCATCAACCCAAATTACAAGCCAACCTTCAAACAGATATTTGATCCTAAAACCTCTACCATTGCTGCCTTTCTAAAAATTCACAAGACTGCAATGCGTAGGGCTACCAACAAACTCAAGAAGGAACACATCCTCACCTGTCTTCATCCCATATGCCAAAAGGGGTGGTCCCAAACTCCCCTCCATTGTCACTTGGGAGGACATGAAGCGCCTCCTTATTGAGAAATTTGGTGGAGATCTCAGCTTGGAGGTCAAGAAGTATGCATTTATGCTCATTGCTTTCAAGCCCAAGGAAACCCTGGCTGAGTTTGCAGATTGTTTCTACATTGAAGGCTAACTGTTAATCACCTGTTAACAGCAAACTCCCCGGGAAGCCTACATGGCTTGCTAAAATGCTTTGAAGATTAACCAGCTTTTATGCCTACACTTTAAGGCACACAAGGCTTTGTTCACTTCCATGAAGAGTATTAGACTCTCTTACAAGACATGCATTTGACCCATGGAGGAACAGTGGTACTCAAAAATAACGCCAGCAATGCTGGAACTACCTCTTGTACGCCGCGCATAATTACCCTGGGTGCTGGTGGACAGGCTAAGAAGCAAGAATGTCTTACTGTGGCTAAATTGGGCACCACTCACGCACCTGTACTAATCTTCAAGTGGAAGTTTGTGACCCCAAGGAACAGACGGAAAAAGAGAATTCAGCTTAGAGACGGAGACACACTCTGCTGAACAATCTCCCCTGTCTCCCCCTGATCCTCTGTCTGACAAGGAAGCTCCCTCTTCCTCTGGCCCAGCTATCCTTCATCTGTTTCACAATCTCTCCAGTGATTCAGAGCCTGAAGATTCTGATATTGAAGATTCTGATAGTTATGGCTAATCCGTCTTGGCTGTTCCGGAAACTATCTCTGTACCATACAAGCTTTGCTCTTGGAAGACTACTACCACTTCCTGAGTACCTGAAAGTGAATCCAAGTCTATGGTGGCTTGCCCTTACCTAGCTCAAGCCCATCAACCTCTCATCTTGGTCAACTCCTCTGAGGAAGCTGCCAAGCTAGCAAAAGCTCTCTTTCAAAATGTGACTGTATCTCTCCCGCTACAGACTGTATATAAGGAGATTCCTGCATTATGGTGCATTCTAGAAAAATGGGAAAGGAGCTAGAGGCTGCACAAGATGTGTTAGCAGTCTTGCCCCCCTTTGGGAAAGATACAACCCTTATGGAAATATCAATCCAAAAGGTTAAGATCAAAGCCATCTTGGATACGGGTTCTCCAGTCAACATGGTGTCTTCCAAACTAATGAAGAAACTTAAGTTGGCCCCTGACCTCAACTACACGCAGTTGTATGGCACAGCTGGTATGGCACAGACACAGGCCATTGGTGTCTACTCTGCTCTACCCATGAGGTTTGGGAAACTCCTTTTTGCTTCCCCTGCAGTAGTCCTTGAGAACAAATGCTATGACCTCTTGGTTGGTACGCAATTCCTCCAAGAGTATAATGGGATTGTAAACTTACAAGATGGATACCTTTTGCTCTTGGGATATGAGGTTCCTTTGATTTTTGAGGAGCCTCTGTGCCTCCCAGGAAAACGTCTTAAAACTTGCGTGCTTGAGTACCCTACGGGTATCTTCTCTCTCAAGTATAGGACCCACTCCTCCAGCATGTGTACCCCTCCTCCTTCCTGCCCTGCAGAAGAAGGGATACCTCTGCTAGCACCATCCCCCGGGTTCTCAAGTGGTGATTGATTCCCAGATTTCTTATGAGCTACCTGAAAGTTGTTCTTGGAACTTTACTCACCTGAATCCTTAAGCCATACAAAACCCTGCCTGTGTCCTGGGATTTTAGATCAAACCCACAAAGAGCCTATACAGTTGTTGCTTGCCAACCTCACGGCTCTACCCATGCAGGTGACCCAAGGCCAGGTTGTGGGACATGGTTGCATACTGGGAGCAGAACAGGTGGCCTCCCTATACCCCTTTGGAACATTCAGTGATTTTAATATACCTGAGGACAATACTCAAGTTCTCTCTTTGTTCACAGCTGCCAATTTCCCCCAACTGTCTCCTATTCAGCAAAAAGACGTGTTGGACCTACTCAATCAGTTCAGCAACATCTTTGCCTCTGGACCTACAGACTATGGCCTAGCTAAAGGAGTCATCCATCAGATTGATACTGGGGATGTACCCCCTTTTTGTGCCAAACCATACCGCTGTAGTAGGGTGGAAGATGCTCAGGTGTCTAAAGAACTCAAACAACTTTTGAAAGCCAGGTTACTAGCTTCTTCCTAAAGCCCTTGGGCTTCCCCGTTACTGATTCTCAAGAAGAAGGATGGCAGACATCACATTGTAATGGACTACCGCCGCCTGAACTCTCTCACTAAGAAAGACTCATACCCCTTGCCCAGAATTGACAATGCCCTTAGACGGCTGGGTGGTTCCAAGTTTTTCTCAGCCATGGATCTAGCTTCTGGATACTGGAAAGTTGACTTATCTCCTGAAGACCAAGAAAAAGCTGCGCTTATCACTTCAGAAGGTCTTTTTGAACCCACTTGAATGCCCCAGGGACTCTGCAATGCCCCTGCCACATTTCAATAGGATATGAACTCCATCCTACAAGACCTAAAGCTCTCTTGTGTCCTCATATACCTTGATGATATCACCATGTTCAGCGCTACCTTTACTGACTATTTGGAACACCTCAAGGCTGTCTTCATCAAGAATTGCAAAGCTGGCTTGAAACCCAACCCCTCGTGTGCTTCTTCTTCAAGGAAAGTTTTGAGTTCTTAGGCCATGAGGTCACTCAAACCAGAATCCTCCCCATGAATAATAAGGTGGAAGACATTGACAAGATGCTACCTCCCACAAATCTTTGGGAGGTTCAAGTGTTCCTTGGTATGATGGGCTACTACCAACAGTTCATACCTGAATTTGCTGAAATGAGTGAACCCCTCTTCCAACTGCTTTGCAAAATCCCCTTTGAATGGACTGACAGCCAACAACAAGCATTTGAAGCACTGAAGGCCAAGCTTAAGGAGGCTCCTATCTTAGTCTATCCTGACTATGATAAAGAGTTCATCTTGTATACTGACGCTAGTGGAGTAGCTGTGGGTGCCATCCTTGCCCAACTTGACAATGAAGGTGTTAATTGACCTATAGCCTACTTGTCAAGGGTCCTCAATAAGCAGAAGAAGAACTACAGCGTCACTGAGAAGGAATTTTTGGCAGTGCTGCATGCAGTGAAACAGTTTTGGCATTACATTTATGGGACCCACTTCACAGTGGTCACAGATCACTCCTCCCTCAAATGGCTGCAGCAGTTAAAGGAGCCTGAAAGTCAACTAGCATGAAGGGCTCTGCATCTACAAGGGTACAATTTCACTGTGATACACTGTCCTGGGGCCCAACATCAGAACACTGATGGCCTATCCAGAATGCCAATCCTAGCTATCCATCCCGCTGACTCTGATTGTCTATACAAGTTAATATGGTATCCTGACTCTTGGACCACTGAGCCAGAAGACTTCTGCTTGGCACTACAGACCCTATCCAAGGACACTGTTATTTGTGATAGACAACTCTTCAAGAAGGTTAACAATGCCTACCTACCCTATGTTTGCCCTAGCATGAGGATAGCCATCATCCTCAAAGCTCATATTGACACTGGCCATGGAGGCATAGCCAATACTTGTGACTGGTTGTGCAAGAACTTCTATTGGGAGAACATGCGCCTCCTGATCCCTGATGTCCATGCTTCCTGTCATTCCTGTCAACTCCAACACCCTCTCTTGTCCCAACACCAGTTTAAACTCATCCCCCCAAAGCATGCCTTCCACACAGTGAGTATTGATGCTGTTGGGCCTTTCCCTTGGTCTAGGTCTGGATGTTGATTCATCTTGGTTGCTGTAGACCACTTTAGCAAGTGGGTTGAAGCCAGAGCAACAAAATATATAACTGCTACAACCACGGCTACTTTCTTGCTGCAAGATATCTTCTACCAACATGGCTGCCCTCACGTTCTGCTTTTTGATAATGGCACCAACTTTAATGCTTGCCTCATCACGTCTATTGTCAAAGCTATTGGTACCCACCAATCTTTCTCCGCATCATATAACCCCTCCACCAATGGAACTTTTGAATGAGCAAACTCCTCCCTGGTGTCCATAATGAGAAAGCTCACGCTCTCTGACGCTGCCAATTGGGATATGTTCCTCCCTGCTGCCCTCTTTGTTTACCAACTCAGTAGGCATTGCGTGACAGGCCAGTCCCCTTTTGCCATACTGTATGGACGTGAGGCGGCTACCCCCTCAATCTTGGGACCCCCTTTGATCAAATTTGATATGTCTGCAAATCCTGAAGCCCATGTTAAAGACTTAACAAATCATATCATTGACATCCAGGCAACAGCTTACACTACTGCTTACAAGGTTAAGGCCCTGGAGCCCACCCTGTCCAATGCTGCTAGAGCCCCCCTCCCTGAGTATCAAATAGGTGATCTAGTTCTCTACTACCAGAATTGTACAGGTGTTAGAGCCCATAAGTTGGATTTCCTCTGGGTTGGGCCCTGTGAGGTCACCTTTAAGAAGGGTGTTGAGTATACAGTGAAACTACTGTCTTCTGGACGTCCTTTTGCCTGTGTTTATTCCAAATTTATCCGCAAATATCATCTACCTGTGTCCAATCTTGAATGGGGAGATGTCATAAATTGCGCAATTAATGCTATTTTGATATGGCCTTTGAATCTTGATAGTTGCAAAGATTTGGCTGGGTTTGCTTTCAACTTTGGAAATTCCTTGCCTTCCACAAATGGGTCTGGTTCAATATCCACCCATTCCAGATTATCATACCTGTCTGTGATTGATTCTATTATGACCTCATCCCAATGTGACCCCCTCAGCCACTATGTCTTCCTAATGAGTGATCACCGTCCCTTGTCTACTATTTAAAGTAGAATCATTATTCCTAATAAAAACAAGTTTATCCACATTTGCATTGGCGTTTATAATCTTCAAGATTTTCTTGTTTTTTCTGCCAAAAGGACTTTTACATCTTGTTTTCCAGGAAATTAAGGTGTGTGTCCTTAATTTTGCCCTGAAGACTAACCCAAGGCTAGCTTTGAACCTCAAATCTTTTGTTATAAAGATTTCCTCCTGTGTCCTCCAGGATGTTGTCCCCTGGAGCCAAACACAGCAACCAGGCCAAAAAGACCCCCAAGGATAAGTCTCCCACACATGAAGAGTACCAGAACAAGCCCCCTTCTTCTCTCCTGCCAAGCTCTTCCCAAACCAGCTTGTCAGGGGCTGATTCTATGCCACACCCTGATTACTTCCCTGGCTTTAGCCATGCTTTTGTTGGCCCTGGGATCCACATGTGGCCCATAATATCTAAAAAGTTGATGGCAGATTCAAGGCTTCTTCCTCCCTTCAAAAGTATTTTCATATCATGAGTATGAAGGGTGGGCCAGCCATGATGGTCAATGGGTACATCTTTTCCTGCAAAACAAACTGGGGCTTCAAAAGCTGCCATTAACCTGTCAGTACCTGTGACTTTACAACAGCACTGTTGAGTATTTAGCCAAATAAATACTCTAAAATATAAAGTTGCTCTGTTTTTGCTGCTTGTTTTATGTAGATAGGTTTGGGTGGAATTCTTCAGATAAAGATTCCTGGAAACTTAGTATCTAAATTCAATAAAAGAACAGAAGGTAGTTTTGTTAGTTAGGCTGTACTAACCAACAAAACCAAGGCAATATTAGTCAATTCAATCTTGGAGACTAGACGTCTCAAAAAAAATCAATTAACCAGGAAGATTAATTAATAAATATGTGGGAATATAATTAATGAGGATTTAATTATATTGGTTAGTTGCATTGACTGTGTCAAGAAGTTTGGTTAAGGTTAACCATAAGTAAACCCCCAAAATTTGGGTTAAAAGCGCTGTTTTGGCAAATTCATTTAGGATAGAACCACCACTGCGCTGCCCAGTGAATTATTCAGGCGCTGGGGCGCCGCCTGGTTCAAGTTTCAAGGCGTTTTAATGGGTTTTAAGGCAAAAAACCATTAAATGCAAAGAAAACTAAATAAAGGCAAATATATCTAGGGATTAAGGTTTGATCAGCTGGTTCCCAGTTGGAACATTGATAGCTGAGTTTTGGAATGTGTATAATCCACAGGGTTTTGGCATCAGGCGCTGAGGAAGCTCCATGCTGAATTGATACATTGAGATGAATGGTGTCAGGTGACTCCTTCTCATTGTAGGTTAATTCTCATAGGCTGAGAATTATAGAAGATCTTTTAGATAAAGATCTAGATTTGGATGACACAAATGTCATAGACCACATGATATGAATCATAGGTTGATTCAAGAACCAGAGGGGTTTTCAGCCAAATATGCCCCAAATGGTATATTAGAAAAACCAGCTAAAATTTTAATAAAGATATATTGTTGACTTTGACGCTTTCCCCTCAAATACTTTTTAATTGTCATGTATTCTTTGCTATCATTTGAAAGAGCAAAATTTGGAGTACTTTGTGTAGAGACCGCTGCTGCTAGGAAAGAAGTTCTCACCAGTTTGCTTAAGGAAGCTTGGGCAAGTCTAGAAGTCTCTAAGATAGCGCCTGAGGAATCTTTGGTAGAAGTGAAAGCAGCCTTTGAAGAGCTATATTCTGATTATTTTTGCCAAAAATGGAACCCCTGTACAAGAAAACAGAATTTATGCATGGAAATCCTGGAACTTGCTGTTGGTTTGATGAAATTTTACAACAGATGAAAGACAGAGCCAATCCTGAAATTGAGGCATTGAGAATTAGGGAGGAGAAGAGTTTCAAAACTATGGCCTGTTGGCAGGATGAAAATAAAGTGTTATATCATAAAATTGCCTCCCTGGAGGCAAAGCTCCTTGAAGCTTTGTCACAGTAAGATAACAGTAATAATGTTGCAACTGAACCAATGAGGATTCAGTATTTGAGTTGGGGAAGACAACAGTCCAATAGAAAGGACAAGTATGAATAGAATAAGGTATTGTTATTTGTAGAATATTATCATTAATATACCATGTGGGGAAAGCCACAAGGCTACAAGGGGGTGGCATAGTGGCATGTTCCATGTAAGGTTCAAAGCCAAGGAATAACTTGTGCGGGGATCAGCAGGTCAAATTGGTAGCGCTCCTAATTAGGAGGAAGTGCCCACCATTTGACATTGCCATCAAACAGGTTCATGTTATTAGACTGTCAAGGGGTGACTCATCAAGCGCCCCCTGTGTATTGTAAGATACATTAGCGGGAAATTCTGGAAACTTGGTTGTAACACCCCCCCTTGCCCCCTGCTTGTCGTCAGACACCAGGATTGGAGTCTGCAGAAGATCTGGGAAGATCTGCACAAACAACCTTTGTGTGGGGATGGCGCGGCAGGGGCGCAAGCAATCATGATGGAGCTTCTTGGTATTCCCTTAGGCATCTTTGAGTTAATAGGTGTGGTTGTCATAGACCGCGGCTATCTTTAAGGACCCTAGGTGGTTGGATTCTAATTTGGCTGAATTGGGGTTGAGGGTGTAGATGGGATCACCTACAGCATATCTTGCCTCAAGATGCTTTTTCCCTCCTTCAATTTGAGTGTGTTCAATCTCTCAGGCTTTGGCACGCCATTGGTCCAGGGATGGAGTTGTCAACAGGGGGGTTTCCTGGGAACTGTAGACCATAACTTCCCTTTTTCAACTCCCATCAAACTGTCAGGCGTTCCAAAGGCCAGGGCGCTGGGGCTGAACCTGGTGCCTCTGTTAATCCTTGCTTGTAAAATAAGTAGAGCAGTAGGCAGGTGTTCAGTCCATGCAGTATTGGGGTGTTCCTGTGAGAGCTCGGCAATCAGTTGAACCAGTGAGCCATTTAATTGCTCTATGCGTCCATTGGCTTGTGGATGGTATGGGGTTGTGAATATCTGTTGGAGTGCATTCTTGGTGCAGTACGCCTTCATGACATGCCCAACAAGTTTGGGGCCACCATCTGTGATGAGGCGTTTGGGCTTCCCAAAGCAGGCCACAAATTCCTTGCCAATGAAGCAGGTGATGGCGGTGGTAGTGTGGTTAGTTGTTGCCCAGGCCACTGGCCAATGGGTGAAGTAGTCAATGGCAGTTATGATCTATTTATTTCACAGTCTGTCTTTTGGGGAGGGGTCCCACAATGTCAAGGGCCCACTATTCAAAGAGTTCCATTGCTTTGATGAGCAGGAAAGACTTTGGGGTTGCAGGTTTAGATTATTCTTTTTGCACAGCACACATATTTTAAGGAGATCCAAGATGTCTTGACGCATAAGCGGCCACCAAACCTTTTGTTTCATGATCTCAAAGAGGTTAAATCATCTGATGTGACCCAGGGTTTGGTGGTAATGCAGTATGGTGTCACCTTGTTGTGTGGTGGGAATGTAAGGAGTCTTCTCACCTGTCTCCCCCTGGCAGCAGACGTTGCCAGCATCCATGGTGAACTGACTCTTGTTGTCCTTCAGCTTAGAGATGGTTACTGAGTTAAGGCCTTTGTAACAAGTTGCTTCAGGGCAGAGGTACAACATTGGCCAATCTGGATCCAAGCCATCACCCCTGGTGATGGATGCTACGTAGAGGCGTGAGAGGGTGTCAGCTGTGACAAGTTCCTTCCCAGGCTTGTACTTGATGTGCAACTGATAGGGGGATAGGGGCTTGACCCAGCCTGCTTGGCGGCATGTCAAGTGGGACTGCGTGTTGAAGTACTGGAGTGACTTGTGGTCTGTCAGGACGCGGGGTGAAAGGTAGTCTCTTCCAGGTAACAGTGCCACTTCTTGGCGCAGTGCACAATTGCCGCTAATTCTTTATTATGAATAGGGTAATATAGTTCCAAGTTGGTAAGCTTTATGGACTCATATGCCACGGGAAGGAAGGCGCCATTGTCAGTTTCTACCCGTAGCACACACCCTATGACCCTGTAAGAGGCGTCAGTCTCAAGTTTATACTGGTGGTTTTGGTTAGAAAACTGCAGTACGGGTGCTATTATAAGTCTCTGATTCAATATCTCAAAGGCTTGATCTCTGGAAGGGGTCCAATGGAAGCACTGTTTGGTGTTGAGGAGCTCAGTGATAGGTGCAACTAGTTCCCCACAATTGGGAATAAACTTGTGCACATAGGCAACTGTCATGTTCTGAGGCGTGGCACAGACACACAAAGGGAAATCCTAACCTTAGGATTGGATTTGTACTAAGTCTTGGTTAGATGACAGGGAAGGCTATGCAATTACCTTGCGGCCCTGGAAGAATAATCTCTACTAGTTGTGGCTAGAGAGAGGCGCAGAAGTACTTAAGACACAAGGACAAAAATGTGAATAGAACTTAATTTTTATTGGTGAATATGAAATGGAATATATAGTGGTTAGGAATACCCTAAAAAACTACCAGGACGGTAGGATCACTTGCCACCAGCGTGAGTGGGGCAAGTGAGTTGCTCAGGATCAAGAAACCAAACAATTGTATTTCCTGATTAAGTCATCAACTCATTTTGAGAGGAAAAAGCAAAAGCAAGAGATTTGTCTTCAAAATGGCCCACCAAAGGCAAAATTGACACATGGTGAATAGCGGTATTCACAACAGCAACCATGCCTAAGAAGTTACATACCTGGCCCACATCAGTGGGAGGCGGCATGCTGGTGATTGCCTTGATTTTGGCAGGGTTGGGCTTTATCCCTTGGGCAGAGATGGTATTCCCAAGGAATAGCAACTCTGACTTGAGGAACTCGTATTTAGAGGATTTAGATTTTAGCTGATTTTTACAAAGGGTGTCAAGGACAGCACCAAGGTGTTAGAGGTGCGTGGTTTGATCTTGACTGAAGAAAATAATGTTGTCAAGGTACACAACCACACATTTTATAATCAGTTTCTCAAATGCTTTGTTAATCAACATGGTAAAGGTGGAAGGAGCATTAGTCATTCTGAAGTTCATGACTCAACACTCAAACAACCCATAGCGTGTGAAGAAGGAAGTTTTTGCCTCATCCCCTGGTGCAATGTGGACCTGGTTGTACCCCATGGTGAGATCAATCTTGCTAAAGACCTTCACACCCGCAAGTGTGTCAAACAGGTTGTCAATCAATGGCAGGGGGTACTTATTCTTAACAGTCACCTAATTTAAGGCACAATAATCTGTGACCAGGTGAAGGGACCCGTCCTTCTTGGCTACAAAGAAAACAGCTGCTCCGTATGGAGAGAGCGAGGGGCAAATGAAGCCCTTTTCAAGCGCATCCACAAGTTGCTGGCAGAGAGTCTCCTCTTCTTTGGGTGTAAGACAATATAAGGGGTGTGACTTAGGTAACAACCCTTGGAGTTGTACAGCGTGCTGGATCTCTTGAGTGGGAGGTAGTTGGTCCAGTGTTTTGCTGAAGACGTCCTTTTACTCCTAGAGGAGTGTAGCAAGCGCTGGTGGGGGTAAAGTGGTCAAGGGAGGGGCTGCCAGTGGTTCTGCACAGATAACTTTGACTGAGAAGTGGTTGAAGTCTAGTTACCCCCCTTGAAGCCATAAGAGCATGTCTCTGTTATTCTAATAAACACAGTATTGTGGAGTAGCTTGCTCATTTCAACAGGATAAATATGGAAGCCTACCCCATTTCTATTAAGGATGATGACAGAGGTATTCCAGTCAATGTAGGGACAGTTGTGCTAGGGCCAGTTGAGGCCAGCAATTATGTTGTGGCTGAGCCCTGCCATGATTGGCCCAGAGAGCTTAACCTGGATGTTCCCCATTCTCACAAAGAAGGGTACTATCTCATGGGTAATTGCAACTCTACGGGAGTCAGCTACTCTTACTGCCTTGAATCTCTAGGCACTTGGTCCAGTTGTTGGGAGTCAGCAAACGCCTGGTCCACCATAGTGTGTTTGGCCCCGGTATCTACCAGTAACTTGTGGGTGTTCCCACGGAAACAGAAGGGATAGGATAAGCGGGTTACTTTATTGGAGGAGTGGCTTGCTTGAAGCACAGGGTTGTCACTGTGGACTTGGAAGACGTCCAGGGTTTCAACTTTGTGCACATTATAGTCACATGAATTTTTGGCAAGGAGAGATTGAGAGTGCGGTCAGCTGGGGTTGTGGGACCTCTTGTACCTACAACCCCCAGGCTTTTCCCAGGTCCTCAATTCAGGCTAGCTGGAGTTCCCCCTTGCGCTGGCGTTTGATATCATTCTCCTGCTGGCAGAGCTGGTGGCAGCCCACTTGTTGTGGCCACTACCAGGTGTTGCATGAGGTTGAGGTGGAGCATCACTAGTACGGCAGAAGCCTGTCAAAGCCTGATTGTTGGCCTCCACAATGGCCTTGTAACAGTCATTGATGGAGGTGCAACAACCCACAGGGACCCACTTACAGATATGGGGCTTGAGCCCATTGGTTATTAGGGTCAGAAGCATGGCATTCCCGTCAGTTATGGCTTTAGGGGCGGCAGCAAAAGCTTGCTGCCAGACAGCAAGGTACTTGAGAACGGATCCAGTCTGTTTAATTGCTAAAATGAGAGTTCCCACCACAATAGGCGAGAAGGTTTTGCTATAGCAGGATCTTGCGGTGTCCCAGAATGCTTCCCAGGTGACTTCAATTTCCTGACTGGCTCATTTGGTAAATCATACAGCGGCGGGCCCTGTGAGGCGCCCCAATGCAGTGGCAACCCACATGGGTTTGGAAACATGGCAGATACAAAGGCAGGTCTTGGTGAATTGAAGCCAACTGACAATGTTGTCCCCTTTAACTCCACCTGCAAAGGATTCCAGCTGAAGATTGAGCATACATTGTGAAAGGTCTGACTGGGGAGAGGTGACGCTGGCATCACGCTGCCCAAGGCGGAGCCAATTATACACACTTGTAAGGACTAGCTGGTCTTGGTAAATAACTACTTGCCGGGATGTCCCCTTGGGATTGGCAGGAAATTTTCTTGATGGGGAGTAGCCATACGGCCTGTACTCCACCCTTTCTTAGGGGGAATTTTTGTTCTAGGTAGGTTGTGAATCTACCACTGCTACCACTGTTGCAACTGAACCAATGAGGATTCAGTATTTGAGCTGGGGAAGACAATAGTCCAATAGAAAGGACAGAATAATAAGAAAAAGGTATTGTTTATTGTAGAATATTGTGATTAATATACCATGCGGGGAAAGCCACAAGGCTTGAAGGGGGTGGCATGGTGGCGTGTTTCATGTAAGGTTCAAAGACAAGGAAAAACTTGTGCAGGGATCAGCAGGTTGAATTGATAGCGCTCCTAATTAGGAGAAGTGCCTGCCATTTGACATTGCCATCATAATGGTTCATGTCGTTAGACACGTCAAGGGGTGACTCATCAAGCGCCCCTTTTGTATTGTAAGATACATTAGCGGGTGCGGCTGAAAACTCGGTTGCAATAATAAGAGTCAAGGGCAAGATAATGGTAAGTTTGACTGGTTGGACCTGGATCTCTCACAGGACTGTCTTATCCAGTGTATCTCAAAACCAAGCACTGGGACCAGGGGTAAAACATTGATAGCAGGCACACTTGCATTATGCCCATCACCACCATAAACCGCCTTCTTAAACAGTTTCTGTTGCAGATCATGCCCACCTCCAAGGATCTTACCCCCACCCAGATGGCTGTGCTTGCATACAAGAACCTCCCCGCTATCAACTTGTAGAGGGTGCCAACCCACAGCTGGTTGGCTGATTCTTGAGCAGTGGATGTCAAGACTCAAACCCCCTGGCCAAGAGCGCCACCATCATCAAGGAGACAGAGGGAAGTGAAATATTCCTGCTCCATGGAAATGGGCCAGAGGTGTAGGTGGGATTATAGACTGCGCCACAACCCAAACCCTGGAGCAGCTGCATGATGATCCCACCTGGCAGTGAGGAAGCACAGTTGCTACATGCCCAACCCACCCCAAGCAGCTTTGGATCATATATGGGATGTTCAATGCCCAGGCTATCCCATTGTCCTCTTCCTGGTGTGTCCCGGCTAATACCACAGTCTGGCTGGACCTTCACAGGAGAGGCAGTCTGGGCCTGGAAGGCCATGTACACAATTGGGGTAGTCCTGCAAGATAGTTTATAGCAGCGGCCCAGGGATACCAGCTTTCAGGGTGGGGTACAACCAGATTGGCTAGCCCCAACACTGTGATATAGACGGACCCCATCTTTCTGAAATCATGGGCAGGAGGCACATTGGGAAGGAGAGTGGAAGGAATCTCCTTTATATATTTGTAGTTGTCACTCTAGAGTGGCCAGGAGGAAGATCCAGGTGGTGAGGGAGGAATAACCCCCAAGTCAAGGGTGCAAGATGGCTTAACCAAAGTGATAGTAGCAGATCCAGGAGGGAACAGATAGGCCTGGCTGTATTGTGCAGTGGATTCCCAAATAGATGCAAACAGAACAATTATATTGGTGCAAAAATAGATAATCCCTGCAATCAAATTGTGGGCCCTGGGCATAAAGACGTTCATTATGATCATGTCAACAGTGAAGAAGGCTTCCGTTCCCCACCACTTATACTTACTGGGAATAGCTTAGTTGTTTGTTTCACCAGAGGTCTGGTGACAATATCTTCAATGACATCAACAATTTTTTGAAACCTGCATGTTGGGGCCTAGGGATGGGTGCACATTAGCTGCTTCCTCATAATGATGGTTTTGGCTGCAGCCTGCCAAGATGCCACGGCCATCAATAAAACTGGCAAGGAATTGGTTGCTGATTGCCTGTACAATTGACCATTTCCAATAAAAGGGAGAGCCAATCTTGTGTTTAATGTTGATCTCAGGGCTTTGCGGCATGTGGGCCTCAAAAACCCTGGCCATCTGTGATTGAAAAGGGGTTCCTCTGGAGAGGAAATTGGTAATTGTTTCCACATAGTTTGTGGTGATGCAACCTGGAATGCTAGATGGTTGTCTGGGGCATTCTGGGCCCTGAAATGGTGCCTGGTGCCAAGATTGAAGTGTATGCTGGAGCCTTCAAGATCCTCTGGGATGCTCTAAAATCCCTTACAGCCAACAAGCTCCCCCTCCATCCCAGGCTACTGGAGCAGAACCATCCTCTGCTGATAAGGATGAGTCTGCCCAGGTTGCTGAGCAGCTAGCTCATGCCCGTTTGCTTGGGCCAGTGGGGATGATGGTGGTCTTTGAGCTTGATAGGTTCAGAGCTGCTGAGGCCACCTTTTACGGAGAAGCTCATGGCTACCTCTTCCATTTCAGGTGGGCCCTGTTAAGAGTCTCAGGAGCAGTAAGGAGCTCTTTGAGAAGCACCTGGATGGTGGTACAGGCAAGTGATGATTTTTTATGAGCTGGCTTAGTGCTTTGGTCTTTTTGAAGCGAGAGCATAATGGGCTTGAATTTTGGGATTTCTGGGATGATGCTTATGTCATGAAGCCCTTGGTTATCTTCAAGGGCTATCTTGAGTACTTCAAAGAGCAGTGGGTTGACAAGAAGGTGACTGAAAGAAGAGGAAAGAGTGGGTCCATTGCCCCTCAGAACTGTTGAAGGTCCTGCCTGGATGGGGAGATGAAGATGACATCTAGCCTTAAGGGTTTGTGCAAGCACCTCAAGGCTAAGTTTGAGGCCAAACCCAAGCTTAACGAATCCTTCCTGAAGCTGCAGGAGGAGCAAGCTGGGAATGCCTCAAAGTTCCATGGCCTGGCCAACTGAGTGGCCCTGAAAATGAAGAGGAGAAATACTGCCAGGAGGAGGTACAAAAGGTAGGTAAAGAGAAGTATAGGATGGAGGAGATCAAGAAGTTCCTTGAAGATGTTGCTACTTCCCTTGCTGGTGGCTTTGATTGGACAATGAAACTTGCTTTGTGTTGCCTGTATATTTTTCTTTTAAACTTTTAATTCTTAATCCATCTATAAATGTCAGGAACCAATTCCTGACATCATTAATTATCCTTAAGGGATTTTTAAATTGTTCACAATTATGATATAGGATTTCCTAAGGACATCTCAACAAATTCCCTGATTATTCAATTCATTCAATGATTGTTTCACCTCCAGGGTATTGTGAAACTCTATATTGCTTATCACCAAAATCCAACTGTAAGGTTTCATGCTTGTGATCAACCCTGAGCTCAACTGTTTGCCCCTGATACGTAACAGAGATGTTTGAGATCCCCTGATATTAGACCTTATGGTTATTTAAGTGGATGATTACCTTCCTTAATTCTTGTTTGGTTAATAAAACCTTTATCCTGTTCCCAATTCCCAGATTTACTGTGTGCTACAATAGTTTGAAATAGGAAACTTAGCTAGTGCCTAGAACACTTACTACTAATATTGGTGGTGGATTGGGAGCATTAGCTTTGCTACTATGTATGACTATCTTTTGGATCTCCTAAAACACTGAATTTGCCCTCTTGGTTGTGATTTCTGCTATAAAGAATGCAAGCACTACTGCTGGGTTGATTAAGATGGCCACCTTGCCTGAAATCAATATGGAATACTGGATGGAGTACAGAGACCTGGTCCCTGTGAAGTGAGTCCCTGACAATAAAGTACTGATCTTTTTGTGTATAAATAGTAAATTTCAGGTATAGTTTCAAGGTGGTGGTATAAGGAATATCATATATCCTGTTAATTTGTCTGTAAAGGATGAGATATTCTCAGTTGGGCTTATATGAAGTGTAATGAATAAACATTACAGTTTTCTTATATTCTGTACCTATAATATTTCATCTTACTATATTTTTATTTCATTGTAATTTTTAATTTTTTTATAGTAAAGAGTGTTTTTTACATGGTAAAATGAAAAATAATTGCTTATATCTCCGTATTCATATTGTTATGGTATTCTTTATTGCATCTTTGACCTCTTGGAGGTTGCTTTAGGATAATATAGTAGGAATAATCAATTTTTTATAATAAAAGTATTCAGGGTAAAGTGTACTGTATTGGGAATTTTGTCCGAGAAATGATGCCAATTATGACAAAGCTCACAGATTAGGATTTTAGCAACTAACTCAATAGATATAGCAGTAAAAAAATCAGTGATGCTAATTATGATGGAGCCTGCAGATATGAATTACAGCAGCCAAACACCATATATTGGTAGTATAAAATACATGTATATTGGACCAGCAGTAGTCTGATGACCTGAACTATAAATCAGCCAATGATAAGCGCCACCACAGCGCTTAATTGATACATGATTTACCGCTGCACCACTTGGAAAAGCTACAGGCGCCGCTGCACCACCTTACTTTTACATTGAGTGCTGAGGCGCTAGGTTTAATTCCCCATAATCTTGAATTCCCATATTAATTAAATTATTAAGCATTAAGATTGAATTATGTCAGGATAGTAGGAAGTTGTAATGCCAATTTACAGATATCAGATATTCAGAGAATATTCAGCTTACAGGAGAACAGGTACAGTCAAGCCATCAATAACATTAACGCCAGTCAGGCAGAACTCAAGGCAACAACAGTTAAAGAGACTAAAATTAGAATCAAAAACAAGTTACAAAAAGAAGAGATGTTTTATTATCAGGAGCCAGGCACAATTTAAAGCTCACTGATAAGTGTTATCTTTTATTGGATATCAGTGATCAGAGCTTATAACAAAATTGGCATGACAAAGTGATCCTGAAGCAACTAAACTATTCCACGCCAGCAAGGGCCACCTGTGCTAGGTGAAGATGAAAAGATTCTATTGGTTGATGTGTGATAAGCGCCAAACTTAGATTAGTAGTTACCCAAATTAGGAGCATGTTATAATGTCCTAGAAGACATTGCTAGCAGCCCAGGAATTAACCTTTGAGAAGGTATAAGAAGAATTAATCAATTGTAATAAGTTCCTATTTTAATCTGGTTGACCCTTATCTTAATCTTTAAGTACTTCTGTGTGATCAGAAGCCATTCCTTGAAATAATCATGCTTTCATTGGATCCTGACTCTTCTGGTACAATACTACTCATATCCTCATATATGAATGTATAAAAAAATGCCCTGTGCCCTATAATCTCAAATAATTGTGGCGCTGTGATGCAAAAAGTGTGACATACTGTTAATTAAAAAGGGTTACATCCAGAAGACAACATTATTAAAAACTTAATTTGCACTTTACTATAGTGTTGACATGGCCACTGTCAAAATGGGCGCTGTTGCTGTTTTGAAGATTATGCCTGGGCTTTAAAGGTGAGATACAGATCATGATTGCTAGCGCTGCATCTAGTTCCACAGGGATACTCCGCTGCTTAAACCGTGCCAAGATCTCAGCTGGTTTCATGACTAACAATGTTTGCCAGCAGTAGGGTTGCGGCGGACCAAAAAGTGGTGATTAAGGCATTTGCCGTAATCATCCCGTCCACCCTTCCCCGTAACCTTCTTTCAGATTCCCCTACACTGGGGGAATCTGAAATCACCAAAAAAAGAAGGTGGTGGAAGGCTTTTCGCTTTCCAGATTTGAGTTAATTTTTTAAAAAAATTCGCAATAAAATTTATTTTTTAAAGCTTAATAAATTTCAAATTTGCTTATTTTAAATTTTAAAGAATAGAAATTTTCAAAAAAATATATTTTTTATTTTAAAGAAATAAAACCCGAAATAGAACACCCTTCTGAGGGTGTAGAAGGAAACAATTATGAGAGAATCTTCTTTGAGAAGATTATCTCATAATTGTTTCCAGATTTCGGACGGGTTCTTTTTCTTAAAAGGAGCCACCCGTCCAAAATCCGACGCAGCCCTAGCCAGCAGGATGGCCACCAAATCTTTAAGTTTGATCTCGATTGTCCAATCCATTCCTAGTGCACTGATCTCACCAAAGGCGCAGCGATATTTGTTTTGGTTGTATTTAAATATTTAAAATAGGCAAAACTGGCTAGGAGATCGATTTTCCCGCATCAGAAAGAACACAATGCTAGGGGATGGTTCAAATTTACTGGTAAAGAGTGCAAATCAGGAAAGGTGGTAAGAGCTACAAATCTTTACCCCATCAGATATAAATGCTAAATCAAAAACTTGTGATTGAATCCATGTGTGAATACGCAGCAGCCCAGTGGCAGAGGAGATTTATTCAAGTATGGGTGGTGAATTAGAGTGAATTTTTATATAGCCGCGGGTTGAAGCATCCAACATCATGGCTAAGCCCATATCGAAATGGCATTTTTTAGATGCTAAACGCTATGCGCTTTTGAATCATGGGGTGAAATTCTGGCGTCTTAATCGATGAGCGCTATGCGAGTTCGCAAGGGGAAACTTGGATATTGGCGCGAGTTGTATGCTGGTGGTCAAGCTCATATAATAGCCCTTTGATACGCTGGTGGTTCCGGTACTGGAACAGTTAGAAAGGGAAGAGAAGCGTGGTTACCGTTGAAACAATAGCCACAATGAAGAGCAAGGTTACCGTCAGACCAGCATATATGTCCAGGTCCTCGCAATTGAACTTATTAGGCGGCTTTACAAAGCACCTCATCTTGTACGATTTGGAAAGGGAAACTATCAGGGTGCCTACCCCCAGCGATATAAAACCATATTCAACAACGTAGAAGTACGAGTAGCACTTGACTGCCGTGTAACTCGACTAAAGGTTAGCCAAGAAATATCACCGCTTACTTTTCTCACACCGAAATAAAACCAAGTGTCGAGGCCACAGAAAAGGACATGGATCCCAGCAAAGATATAAAAGATGCGGTACAGGGGCAATGTTGCTGCAAACATATAGACGCCGCTGAACAGAACCTGGGCAAATGCATCAAAAACAATGAAATATTTTGTCCAGGAATGGGCGGTCAAGATCAATCCCCGCGACTGTGAGCTATCCATCAGAGAAAGCCGCTGCCTAGCTCGCGTGAGATTAAATCATCTTCAACCAGCAAGTTCAAAATCTAGATCTGCCAGTTAACCGTTCACTGTCCAGCGGTGAAATTTCAAAAGCGCCAAGGTCACCTACATGTTCCCACGACCGATAACCAAGGATCCATTTTTGCCCATCTGCAAATAATGACGCCACTCCAGCTTCCCTGTAACCGATGCACTATTATCCATCCACCTTGCTTCTGATTCGCTCAAAGCCACACTGTTCCCATCCCAAGTAATTCCTTAACAAGCGTAAATCCAAACTTGTTGGTTTAAACAGCATCTATAAGAATCTCATAAGATGCCAGGAGCTGGGTTCCACCCATCAAATATAAATCCTAAACCAGATCCCATATTTTATGAAGCAATCAAACCATGGAGCTTGTACAACCCCACATTTTTCACCCCAAAAATAAACTCTAAACAAAGTTCGCGTTTTGAATCCTACAACTAAACCCATGCAGCCTTCAAAATAAAACCACTCGCAATGCTGTGCTCCATCCATCATAGGCTGCTACTCCAAGGGTTGGCACCAGCACAGCTCTATATAACTGAAGGCAGTAACTCAAAAACAAGGGTTGAGTACTCTTATATCGATATGGATATCTATCCAATCCCCGATATCATTAACGCCCCAGCACTACTATCTTTGGATGAGTTTAAAACAAAAGCTGATACCGTGGTAATTGGCATCCATCTCACATGTTATCCTCGACCCAAACCAATAAACTCTATTTCACTCCATTTTATAAAAAATAGACTAGATATTTATTAAAGTTTACCAGAGCGGCGATAAAAAACCACAGACTTAGGGAAATTGAGAAAATGTGGGCTAATTTAATGCTTTCAAATCATTGGATTATCTGACCAGCCCATGCTGAAGAACTCCAGATACATGTAAGATCCAACCAATAACATCTAAATGGAGGCAGGGCTAGGTAACAGTCCCAAGAATCGAACCTGGGATCCATGGGGCCAAGTTAGAATACCTCGACCAACTCAAGCACACCAGACTCCCCGTTTCATCCCTACACGCTACAGCCTTTTTACACTATTCCCTTTACAGGATCACCTAACCTTGAACACTCACCAATGTAAGGGCTCTGGATCTGAGTTTGGGAAAGTTTGTGGCACCCTTCTATCCAGATCCCAGGAGATCCCACCAGCCAACACCAACCTTGTGAGTGCTGATGTAAGGTCTTGCCCATAATGGTGCAAAGTTATAAACTAAAGCATTTAAAGCATTAGAAAAAGATTCAGAAGGTATAAAAAGGTAGGTACAGTCTGTAATATAATTTTACATAATCCTGCTAAAAACTTGTACTGGGTTACAAAAGGTGTGATAAAGTTTAAGAATCCTAAACAAAGGAGGTAAAACAAAGTATTTAATAGTGAACAATTAGTAACTAAGGGAATGTCAATATTGGGATACTCTCCATCAGCAAACTGATACATGTAACTATTAAAAGATTCCTTAATGGAAAATAATGGATACAAAAAGCCTAAGGCTTGTTGTTTTACAACTTCCATTCTTTAACTAGGAAAAAAGAAAAGAAAAAGGCTTAGAACCAATCACTTAACTATAAATTTAAAAAAATCTTAAAATTACATATCTGAGTTAAGAATGATAAAAGATTGAAGGGAAGAAGTCACTTAGAATTTTGGCTTAAAGCCTACTCTTCACAAGCTCTTTATTTATAGTTAACTTTAATTCAGTTTGCAATGGTAGGCAGAGGGGAAACAGCAAGAAAAGGAGAAACTGGAGAAAACTGCAAGAAGAACCTGGAGGAGAAGAGGAAGCAGAAGCCCTGTGTAGACCACAGATCAGCAACGTAAAACTGGGGAAGAGCAGCAACAACGTAAACAGGAGTTTTGAAAGGTAACTAGTTGTTAAAATCTTCTAACCTTAAAGTAGAAATATATATTCTATTTAAATAGCTATGAAAAAGGAGGACAGCAACAATAATTTGAAAGCAAACTGACATAAAAATAAGGCTATTAAATTATAATACTTAATTATTAAGTTCTAACTTAAAATTACAATATTAAAAACTAAAGAAAGATTAAACTAAAGCAAAAATAAAAATACAATCACCAAAGAGCCTGCCCTTTGGGGCAGGGCATGGCAGCTGAACAGCTCTGACCCCTTGCAATCCGGTCCACTTCCCACCTCATCCATCCCATCTGTTAATTCAATATACTTTCAATACCAAGCCTGATCCCCCAGTTTTTAAACCCAGAACTTAACCCATCTCCCATTTCAGATACCAAGCTTAAGCTCCAGCAACACTTTTGGACCCGATCCAGCTTCCCTTGACCCATAACCCAGCCAAATGTACCAGGGGATGGGAAAGGATAGCAACCAGTATACACCCACCAGCTTATATACCTGCCATAGGGCTTAAACCTGGGGTTCACTACCCACTCATCCCAAGGTACCCAACCCTGGTTTAAATAAGTAGTACAGGAACCAGTCCTAGGCTTCCTTCACCCCATACCTGTACCCTACAACTGTCACCTGGAGCGGCCGGCTGGATAAGATTGCTAGCACATGTTGAAACTGTACAGTAGTTTTCAATACTGTTGAGATAAACATATATTAGCCAGTTTAGAACGCATGGGCTCAGTCACAAAACAGATTTCAACTCGGTAGATCTAAATAGAAGATAATTTCACAGAAAATGAGCGCTAATCAGCAAAAATGTCCAACCATGCAACGGCTATTCAAACTGGGGCAAATGCTTAACAATTCAACAACAAGTGTAACAAACACTAGAAGGCATGAGTTTCAGCCACAGAACACATCTACTATGTTTACTATTGCCGTAACTGTACTTTTTTAGCAAAGTCACAAGGGAAAATGTTTGGAAACTAGATTATATTCTTTATTGAGAGATAAGTATTATATAGTCACTATGAAATTGTGGAAGGTAGGAAAATGATAGTGTTGATCACACGGCAGGATGGTGAAGGGGGTGGCTTGATCCTGGTAATGAGCCAAGCGCCAAAACAAGCTATCCACCGTCAGGGATCATCATCTGTTCATGTTGCTGGATTTGGAAATTTGAGTCAACTTCCTAGTTTGGCTTCAAGTGACTGGGTAATTGGATCACAGGTCATAAACCTGCTTACTTGGAACCTTGCTGGCAGGTCAAGCCTGCTGTTTCAACACCCCTCAACTGAAGGTTGGCCTCCTCTGGGGGCAGGTTGTCAGGGAGGTTGTCAGGGTCATGGGCGCCATATTGCACCAACTGTTGTTTGGGTGCGGGTAGGACAGTATTGCATTGTTTTTTTCTTGCTTTGCAGGGTCTTAGGTGATCATGGTGGAGGACTTTGTCTTGTTTTTGTTTTCCAAGTCCTTGTACGAGGTAAGTGCTATTTTTGTTTACCTTTAGTATAATGGCAGGGCCCACTTTTTCTGGCTGGAATTTTTTTCTTGTCGGTATTCATTACCCAACTTTTGTCACCAACTGCATGTCTGTCTTGGATGGGGATGAAGGTATTCTGTAGACGTTTTCTTCCCTTTCTAGTTGGTTGCTATTAGCCTGTATGACTTGGGGAACCATGTGGGGTGAAACTTTACTGGGCGTTTCCAGCTTAGGTCCTGATAGTGCTTGGATGATATTGGGTTGTGCGCCATAAACTAACTCAAAGGGGCTTTTCACAGTGGATCTGTTCACATGGGTCTGTCATATGAGTAATGCAGTTGGTAGCTGCTTATACCAGTTCTCAGGTCTTGGCAGTGATTTTGGCCAGGGCCCACACTAGGCTGCTGTTCAGCCGCTCCACACGTCCATTGGCCTGAGGATGGTAAGGTGTTGTCACTGTGTGCTGGACCCCGTTCTTGGTGAGGTATATGTTGGTATCTTCAGAGGTCAATTCTTTGCCTATGTTGGTTATCAGGAGTTCTGGCTTTCAAAACTTGCTGATGATTTCTTTTCCTATGAATTGCCGCACATCATTGCCTGTGTGCATTATTACTGCTTGCTGTTGTGAATGCCGCCATTCACCATGTTTCAATTTTGTCTTTGTTGGGTTATTTTGAGGACGGATCTCTTTCTTTCACTTTTGCCCTTTGAAATAAGGCTGGTTCCGCATTGAGAAATACAATTGTTCAGTTTCCTGATCCTGTGCAACTCACTTGCCCCACTTGTGCCTGTGACAAGTGATCCTACCATCCTGGTATTGTTTTGTGGTATCATAGACCACTATATATTACATTTTTTATTCACCAATAAAAATTAAGTTCTATTCATATTTTTCTTTTTGTGTCTCCAAGTACTTTAGCGCCTTTCTCTAGCCACAACTAGTAGAGATTATTCATTCAGGGCCACAAGGTAATTGCATAGCCTTCCCTGCCATTCTAACTGAGACTTAGTACAATCTAATCCTAAGGTTAGGATTTCCCATTGTGACTCTGTGCCACACCTCAGATCACAACAAAAATGGTGCTCACTACAGGGGTTGTAAGCCCCTTGGTTACCCCCTTTGCAACTATGTTTTCAGGACCTTTGCCTCAACCTATTCAAGAACCAACTTTGCCTGAAATTACCAGTCCTCCTATTGAAGAAGACATCACCAACCCACATATTGTCTCCACTGTGCTGAACCTTGGGAGTGGTACCTGCCTAGTGGTATACCCTTTGGTTACCCCTGACTTGGAACAATTCATGGCAGTAGCCCTTGGGATAGCCTGTGATGGGGCCATCCCTTGCCTCTGGCTTCAGTTCAATTGGGCAGAATACTACAAATTGATTGTAGCACCACAATTTCCCCAGCATCTCCTCTTGGCAGCTGGCTCTGTTGAACATCTGTTGTTCTCCTTTGTACAACCCGCCTTAGCCCATCATCAAATGGTATTAGGGATTCATGTTCAGGAAATTTTGTTGTTGCAAGCTGCTGTCACCCATCACTGGGATCAGTTTACAGCCTACCAGCAGTGGATTCATTCCCTGTTTTCCTTAGTATCTGGCAATCAGCGCGACTCTGTCACCTCCCAGTCTTGTTTGGTCACTTCCATTGAGAGAATGCGCCAATCCATCCCCAAGCATGTCAGAGAGCGCCTTCATGAGTTCCACCAACTGACACAGTCTTGGCGTGCCCAAGAAGACTCTACTTTAAACGCCTATCTCACCAACTTTGAAAAACTTGTACAACAACTTTTACAAGCTCAGTGCTTATTCCTTTGACCAATTGCAGCAAGTAGTGGTCCATGCTGAAAAGGGCCTCTGAAAACTTGGTGAGGAATTTGACCAAGAAAGGGCTGCTACCGCTACCACTATCACCAAACTCCAGACTCAAGTAAATGAGCTGTCTGCCTCCAAAGCAGATGTCCCGCCTTCTCCTCCATCTGATGAGATAACAGATAAAGAACTGAGGCTCTGGGATGCCATTTGAGATTTAAGAGCATCTACCTGCAGTCAGGATTGCCCCCAAAAGTCCCTCAGCCTAATCCTCAAGTGCTTGCTCTAACAGCTCAGGTTTTTGACTTACAACAAGAGGTTGTTACTTTGCGTGAGGTAATAGCGTCTGTAGTTAGTCCACCTGAAGCTATGAGCAAAGATGGTTGTTGCCCTGGCTTGTCAGGGGCTCCCTGCATCCATTGTGCTAGAGAGTTGATAGCACTAGCCAATGAATTGGATCTCCTGAAGCAATATCACTCTGAGCTTGATAAAGACGTACAAGAACTAAGTGAAGTAGTTGATTCAGTAGATGACAGGTTTGCCCCTTGCCTTTTTTGGTAAGCCCGTCTCTTACTTCCCAACTGGCTGAGATTTCCTTGGTAGTAACTACACAGGATCAGCGCCTGGATGTTACTGAGCAGCAGACCGCCCTCGCCAATAATAAGGGCACCCACACTGCTGACACCTTGACTACCCTTGAAGATAGTGTTTGCCAGCTGTGGCTAGGCAGCCCCCCACCAATTCAGAAGCAGAATTCTCCCCACGTATAAATGTACTCAATAGCAACAATGGTGGCCCAAATCCAGAAACACATTTCAAGCCTACCTTTAAGCAAGTTTTTGACCCCAAAACCTCAACCATTTCAGATTTCCTAACTATCTATGAAACTGCCATGAGAAGAGCCTTGGATGAAGTCAAGAAGGAACACATCCTGACCTTTCTACACCCGACTTGCCAAGAGGTAGTTGTGCCAGAGCTGCCCACCATTGAAATCTGGGAAGATATGAAGCAGCTTCTGATTGGCAAGTTTGGTGGTGACCTTAGTTTGGAGGTGAAGAAAGAAACCTTCATGCACATTGCCTTCAAACCAAAGGTGACCCTAGCTGAATTTGTAGATAGATTCTATATGGAAGGACAACAGCTGATAAAAAGCCGCCAGTTGACCACACATGAGGCTTATATGGCTTGCTCTCAAGCCCTCAAGGTTAACCAGCTCCTGTGTCTTCACTTTAAGGCCCATAAAGCCATGCTTTCTTCTATGAAGAGCATAAAGACACTTTTGCAGGATATGCACCTTACCCATTCTGGGGCAGTTGTGCAAGAGAATCTTGCTGCCTCTACCTCTGGTTTGTCTTCACATGGCCCGCGTATCCTTACCATGAACTTGCAGAATCCCCTTTGACAACAGGGTTGCCATAACTGTGGACAAATAGGTCACTATTCCAAGGTCTGCACTAATCCTCAAGTTGAAGGAGCTGATCCCAAGGAACAGGCGGGAAAAGAACAGTCAACCTAGAGGTGGAGACGCTCTCAGTTGACAATTCTTCCCAGTCTCCTCCAGTTTCCCCCTCCATTGCTGACTTGGAGCCTACTGACAATGAGGCTACTCCCATTCTGTTGCTATTCCACGACATATCTGATGACTCTGACATGGACAATTCTGATGTAGAAGATCCTGATGCCTATGGGTACTCTGTCCTGGCCATCCCTGAAACTATTACAGTTCCTTATAAGCTACGTTCTGGGAAGATCACTACAACCGCCAATCCTCTGCCTGAAGCCAAGGAGGTTGTCTCTTGGCCTTACCTCACCCAAGCCAAGAGATCTCCTGTGCTTGTTGAGTCTTCTGAAGAAGCTGCTGAGGTTTCTGACGCTGTGTTCAAAAACGTCTCCGTCTTGCTCCCTCTCCAGATGGTCTATAAGGAGTTCCTGGGCCTCAGATGCATGATTGAAAAGTGGGACAAAGAACTAACAGAAGCTCAAGACATTCTGGCTGTCTTCCCTCCCTTTGATTGCACCACCACTCATGTTGAAATATCCATCCAAAAGTTGAAAACTAAGGCTGTTTAGACACAGGGTCTCCAGTTATTGTTGTCTCATTGAAGCTGGTCAAGAAACTCAAACTCGCCCCCAACCTTAACTATCATCAATTGTATGGCACAGCTGGGCTGTCCATGACTCGCGCTATAGGGGCTTATTCCGCTCTGCCCATGCAATTTGGCAAGCTGCTCTTGAAAGCGCCTGCTGTTGTCCTGGAGAACAAGAGCTATGACCTGCTAGTTGGTACTCAATTCCTTAGGGAATATAATGGGTTCATCAACTTAAGGACAGCTTCCTCTCTATCTTGGGATATGAAGTCCCTCTGATCTTTGAAGAGCCAGTTAAGTTCCCAGGAAGCACCTCAAGACATGTGCCTTGAAATATCTCACTGGTGTTTTCACTTTAAAATACCAAACCCATTCCTCCAACATGAAGTGTCTTCCTATGGCTTGCCCTGCATCATAAGGGATTCCTCTCTTGGTCACTTCTGCTGTGACTATTCTGCCTGGATCTCAAACTATCCTAGACTCCCAAATATTGTATGAGCTGCTTGAGTATATGTTCCTAGAGTTGTACTCTCCTCCTTTACTAGGATGCAACAAGCCCTATCTCTGCCCAGGAATCTTGGATGCCTCTCATAAAGACCCTGCTCAACTTCTGGTTGCCAACTTGACTGCTCTCCCCATACACGTGTCTAGAGGACAGGTTGTTGAATGCTCCTGATGTTATATCTCTACATCCCTTTGGTACCTTCCAGGACTTCAACTTACCTGAAGATGAACCACAGGCCATATTGTTGTTCACTTCTCAAGGCTTCCCACATCTATCTCTGGTTCACCAGAAAGAGCTGCTTGACCTACTGGATTGGTTTTTGGATATCTTTGCTAAGGATAGCACTGATTATGATTTAGCCAAAGGCCTTGTTCACCAGATTGATACTGGTGATGCTCCCCCCTTCCATGCTAAACCCTATTTCTGTAGTCAATTAGAGGATGCTCAGGTGTCTAAAGAGCTCAAACAACTTTTAGACGCTGGACTGCTTGCTCCTCCCCAAATTCCATGGGCCTCCCCCTTGCTCATACTGAAAAAGAGTATGGAGGTCATTGTATTGTGATGGACTACTGACGCTTGAATTCCTTAACTAAAAAGGACTCCTACTGTTACCATGCATTGACAATGCTCTCTGCCGCCTTGGAGTCTCTAAGTTCTTCTCTGCCATGAATATAGTTTCTGGATACTGGCAAATTGAGCTCTCTCCCAAAGATAGACAGAAGGCTGCACTCATCACTTATTAAGGATTGTTTGAGCCCACTTAAATGCTGCAAGGACTCTGCAATGCTCCAGCTACCTTCCAACAAGCCATGGATTACATTCTTTGTGATCTGAAGCTCTTGTGTGTTTTAGAGTCTTTGATGATATAACTGTCTTCAGCACCACCTTCACTGATCACTTGGCCCATCTCAAGGAGGTGTTCATAAAGATTTGTAAAGCTGGACTTAAGTTAAAACCATCTAAGTTTGCCTTCTTCAAGGAACACCTTGAATTCTTGGGCCATGAGGTGACTCAGACAGGAACCTGCCCCATGACTAAGAAAGTTGAAGCCATTGATAAAATGCTTCCATTCACCAACCTGTAAGAAGTCCAAGTCTTTTTGGGAATGATGGGATACTATAGACAATTTATCCCTGATTTTGCTGACACTAGTGAACCCTTGGTCCAGCTTTTGCGTAATGTCTCTTTTGAATGGACCGCCAGTCAACAACAAGCCTTTGAGACCCTCAAATAAAAACTCAAAGATGCCCCCATCCTAGTATATCCTGACTACAATAAGGAATTCATCCTATATACTGATGCTAGTGACCTGGCTATTGTAGCTATCTTGGCTCAATTGGATGATGAAGGTGTGGATCACCCTGTAGCTTATACCTCTTTTGTCCTTAATAAGCATGAGAAAAACTACAGTGTGACCAAGAAGGAGTTCCTTGCTGTGCTGCATGCCATCAAGCAGTTCTTCCATTACATATATGGCACCCATTTCACTGTGGTTATTGACCACACTTCACTCAAATGGCTACAGCAACTCTAGGAACCCAAAGGACAACTAGCTAGATGGGCTCTCTGATTGCAAGGGTATGACTTAACTGTGCTGCACCTCCCCAAGATTCAACATCAGAATGCTGACAGACTGTCCAGACTGTCCAGAATGCCCATTCTTGCTCTACACCCTTCTGAAGCTGACCAGTTGTATGAACTAATTGGATACCCTTTGTCATGGGAAAGCAAGACAGAGAAAGTTTGAGTCGCCTTTTCTAAGCTATCTGAAGACACTCTCATTTATGACAATCAACTTTTTAAGAAGGTACAAGACCACTACTTGCCCTATGTAAGGCCTAGTATTTGCCTTTTGTTGGTGCTGCAAGCCCATAAAGAGATGAGACACAGAGGCGTTGCCAAGACCCATGCCTGGCTCCAGAAGAATTACTTCTGGGAAAATCTTTGCTTGATGATCCCAGATGTTATTGCTAGTTGCCATGATTGCCAGCTCCAACGTCCTAAAGCCGCCGCTCATGAGTTCAAGCTAGTCCCCCCTCAACACACATTTCACACTGTCAGCATTGACACTATAGGGCCACCCCCCCGCTTTTGCTCTGGTTACCAATTTATCCTAATTGCTGTTGATCATTTTAGCAAGTGGGTAGAAGCTCCTCCTGCTAAAGACATCACTGCCAAGACTACTGCCGCCTTTCTGCTGCAAGATGTATTATTCCGCCATGGTTGCCCTCAGGTGTTGTTGTCTGACAATGGGACTAAATTCAACGCCAAGTTAGTGACCTCAGTGGTTGAAGCCTTGGGATCTCACCAATCTTTCTTTGCCCCTATAATCCTTCCACCAATGGGGCAGTTGAACACGCCAACTCAACTCTGGTTTCTATCATGAGGAAGCTCACCTACTATGACGCCACCAACTGGGATCTATACTTCTCTGCTGCTCTCTTTGCCTATTGCCTTAGCAAGCATTGTGTCACCGGGTACTCCCCTTTTACTATGCTGTATGGTTGTGAAGCCACTACCCTGTTGCTCCTGGGGGCCCCTACTCTCCTCTGATAAGGCCATGAACCCTGATGAGCACATCAAAGATCTAGCCAACCACATCATTGATATACAGGCTACTGCCTACATGTCTGCCTATAAGACCAAGCTGCTGGGGCTCTCCCCTGACAATGCCAGGAGATTCCCCTTGTCTGAGTTTACCCTTAGAGACCATGTTCTGTATTATCAACACAGAGTAGGAGGACAAGCTCATAAGCTAGACTTTTTATGGATTGGGCCCTTAGAAGTGACCTTTAAGCAAGGAGCAGAGTATATGGTAAAGCTCCTCTCTAGTGGTCAACATTTTGCTTACATGCATGCTAAGTTCCTCTGCAAGTATCACCCCCCTAAGGCCAATCTAGAGGGGGCAATGTCGTGAATGCCACCGTTCACCATGTTTTGATTTTGTCTTTGATGGGTTATTTTGAGGACAAATCTCTTTCTTTTGCTTTTGCCCTTCAAAATGAAGCTGGCTCCAAATTAGAAAATACAATTGTTCAATTTCCTGATCCTGCGCAAATCACTTGCCTCACTCATGCCTGTGGCAAGTGATTCTACCATCCTGGTATTGTTTTGTGGTATTGTAAACCGCTATTTATTACATTTCCTATTTTCTAAATGAAATCAAGTTCTATTCAAATTTTAGTCTTTGTGTCTCCACATACTTCAGCGTCTCTCTAACCACGTCTAGTAGATATTATTCATTCAGAGCCACAAGATAATTGCATAGCCTTCCCTGTCATTCTAACCAAGACTTAGTACAAATCCAATCCTAAGGTTAGGATTTCCCGTTGTGACTCTGGGATGCGCCTCAGATCACAACATTTGCGCCACTGGCCATTGAGTGACAAAGTCTATAGTGGTGATGATGTATTTCTTCTTGTTGTGCTTTCCTAGCATGGGGCCCACAATGTCTAGGGCCCATACTCTGAAGGGTAATTGTGAACAAATAGGTAGTACTGACTTAGGTGGGGTATCACTTTTTGCAAATTTCTCAATACTTTGTATTGGTCTAAGACTTCCTGGACATCCCGGTATAGGGTCGGCCACTATGCTTTGTGTTTGAGGAATTTGTAGAGGCTGTAGCTTTTTGTATGTCCTAAGTCCCTGTGGTAAATCAAGATTGTGTCAACTTGCTGATGTGTGGGGACATAGGATGGTGGTTTTTTTGGCCATTTTTTGAAGTAGAGTTCCGTACACATCAGCAAATAAGTGTTTGTTCTTAATGACTGTTGCAATGTGCTAGAATGTAATGGATTTGATGGAAATTAGGTTCAAAATCAGATTCTAGAACACAATTACGCATAGGCAATTTATTGACCAATCAATTGAGAATAAGTGGTTTCAAGAGCATTCTAGATTCCACTTGAATCCTTTTAGTAATTCTGCAACTCAGAGGTTACACCAAGAGGCAACAAATAAGGCCTTTAATTGTAGAATCAAAGCGCCTATTTGGCACTTGAGTCTGGAAATCTAAATGGAAGTAATATCAACAATCTGATTGCCTAATTGATCCCTACTTCTGGGTGAAAAATCAATATTACATATTGATATTGATATTTTGATTATGGCATTGATGCCAATCCTGGCCTAATTCTCCGGCCTCCCATTCCAACAATTTTTCATCTACCAATTTACCACCTCCCTATATATACTTGGTTTCTATAGAGAATAAATATAAGTTTTTACCCCTACATATTGTTCACTCTACTTTGGATTTACTACCCTGAATTCAGGTATAGTAATTGAACAGTTACCAGGGCTAATAATTTGTTAGCTATACCTAACAGTCACAATGTATGACATTTGGCGCTCATGGCAATTTTTGAATAAGCACCTGGTCCTTCCTACCCCCGCAATTCCTTCTTGGTGGAGGAAGAGGTGTCCTGGCCTATACCTGCGGCCCTTGTGGTGATCCACATGTGTATAGTTTTACAGGCGAGGGTTGATTTGGCTTCAAATAAAGACAATATGTTAGAGAGTGACAATGTGTGGTTAGCTAATGACACTGTGAGCTAGTAGGTAACATAGGACTACTAGGGGTAAGTAAGGCGAGCCTAGTAGGTAACATAGGACTACTAGGGAAAGTAGGGTGAGCCTAGTAGGTAACATAGGACTACTAGGGTAAGTAAGGCCTGGCTGGTAGGTAACAAAGGACTATCAGAGGCAGATGTTACCTCCACCCAGCAGAAGATATTGGCTGCTTTGGGCTATAGTTCTTCACCTAGCAGGGAACTGTGGCTGCAAAAGGGTGAAGGCTGAGATAGCAAGAAGGGAACTTTGTCTGTCTGGGGGGAGAAGGTTTTTGACCCCTGGCGGGTAACGCGGGCTGCCAGGGAGGGGAAGAGCTCTGAGGGCTCAACGTACCCTAGTACACTTACAGGAGGTCTGTGAGCAAGCATCCTACCTAACAGACTGGTAGGGTGTCCTAGTTTATGCCCCTATGGGAGCTTTGGGGAAACCCAAGGTGAGCATTGGAGGGTATAGGCATGCTCAGAGGTGTCACCAAGATGGCTTGATTGGGGAAGCAAGCTGCAGAACTTGGTGTGATCAGGCCTCTGGGAAGTAGATCTGATTACTCTGCAACTGAAAGCCCAGACTTCATCACCTGGGTGAGTAAAGACAACACATAGACATAGATTTATGGTTGAATGGCCTAAGTGGATTACAACTTGCAAGGGCCCAGTCAAGCACCAGTTCAATGTTGACTCATGCCTGGGTCTACAAGTTCTGGTAATGGGGGCTGAGATAAAGAACCGAGGTGGTTCACAGAATTAACAGAGAAAACTAGCAAGAGGGACTATTTGGTCACAGTGAAGGCTAGTTGATGGACTGTTAATTCATATTTAATTTTGGAAACCAATATGGTTCAGTGTGTAGAACAAACAAAGGAGGTTCCTAGTGAGGATTTGTTGAGGAACTGGTTGAGGAGAAGTTGAAGGACAAGAAGATTATGATGCAGGACTAGCTGATCATGATGCAGGTTGGCCAAAGGACCAGAAGATTGTGTTGCAGGACTGAAGAGTTAAAGAGGATGTGAGTGCAGGACCAGGAGATAACCTGAAGGAACTAGCCAGACTGGATACAGAGGCTAGAAGAGCTGATTTTAGTGTCTTTTGAGAGGAAAATGGATAAAAAGAAGCAGTTAAATAATAATTAAATACTGCCTGATTATGATTAAAAAAGGATTAAATATCAGATAATTAAAAAGAAAGAGGAGGAAAAATGATCTACAGTTTGTTAAAACTGTAAATTTATTTAAGAAGGAGAATTGAGTAAGAAGGGAGCAAGAAAGAGGCCAGAAATAGGACAGAGAAACTGTGAAGGCAAAAGAACAAATTTTGCCAAGGACAACTAGGAGAGGTGAGAGGACAAGCAGCAAGCAGGTTCAAAGTTGCAAAATGTTGGGGAAAACACGGAGAAAAACAGAGAACCATTGTAAAATTGAGGGTCAAAATTTGCCCAAGTAAAACATATGTGGAAGCGCTTGAGATTTGCTGGGGAAACATTACGGGAATCACGGCAAAACTGTTTGAAACGCGGAGCAGTTGTTTACCTGGAGCAAGACAGCCTCAGGTTTGAACCAGGGTCAAGAGCAAGTCATCCGGGGAAACCTTTTTGGCAAAACTGTTGGATTGAGGCGTATGATTGGCTGCAAGCCAAAGTCTGTTTGATCAGTGTTTTGAGGGCTTTAACTTAAGAGTTAGAGCCTAAAAAATGATGAGCAGAAGCAGAAAATTCAGGGCTTTTATTGGCTGAAGTAAGTTTTAAAGTCTAATATATTTTAGAAGGAAAGAAACAGGATAGTTTAAGCTCTTGAAAACCAGAGTTCTAAGAGAGGTTTTTGTTTTGAAACAAGGGGCTGTAAAGGGGGAGCTATCTGAGACTCTTGAGGGACTGGTAAAAGTGGATTACAAAGGCCACAAGAGCTACAGAAGGAGTCAAAGACCAAGAGAAGGAAGACTGAGCTGGAACAGACCACAGAAGCCCAAGACCAAAGCACAGGAGCCCAAGACCAAGGTGCAGAAGCACAAGACCAAAGTAAAGGAGCCCAAGACAAAAGAGCAGAAGCTAAAGACCAAGTACAAGGTGTCCAAGAGATTGTCAAAGGACTCCAAGTATTGGCACAAACCCTCATTGTTCCTTATACTAAGGCCATATATCAGAAGGTTTCTAAAAGGATATTCCTTCTGACCGTGAATAAAAAGCCTATTACAACCCCTATCCAAATTTCTTGTGATAAAAGGATATAAGCTCTATGAGTAACTTACCCCACATCTTCTACCCTAACCCAGGAGACAAAGAATCCTATTGCCTAGGTTGTAGAAAATTTGTCTCTAGTAAGTCTGCCCAGGAGGAGTATGAAAAGGTGACAAGGCATCTTGAAATGACAGATAGAGAAAGAGAGTTTATCAAGGGAGAATTTGCTAGATTATTACAGGATTGGCATTGAACTACAGAAGGGCTAGCACCTGCTGAAGTGCAAGTGTATGGTGGAGAAGCTTGCCTGGTAATTGGGAAGGTACTGGAAGAGTTTGATCTTATGCAGGCCAAGTATAAGCTCCTAACCAACCACTCACCACTGTTGGGGAATGAAAACTCCTCCAAGCTGGTCCCTGGTTATGACCCAGGACACACTTTGGGGACTGGTGACCAGGAACCCCACAGCTCTTTCTGCTCAACTCACTCTAGGATCAAACTTCACTGCTTCTGGCTCTCTATCTGGTGGAATTCATGGCTCTTCCTATGGTCAGCCAGGACTAAGCCAGTGGTTGCCTAACTGCCAACAACTTTCAGAAGTTGTCAGCTCCCAGTTAAGCATGATCTCCTGGATTAAGTCCACTGAAGAAGCCCTTGCCTCCTTGATACCAATTCAGCTCAACCCCATGCCTGAAGCAACTGGCATGAACCACATCTCCTGCTCCTTGAAGCCTTCCTTGGTGAATAAAGTATGCTGTCTATATCCTCCTCCTTCTCCTTCTGGTTGTTCTTCTGATAGAATCTCCCTTAATTCTGGCCCCCAAAACCTCGCTCAAAATATATCAGAAACTGTTCAATCCCACTCTGGAATGGCTTTATGGATGAGCAAGATAGAACATGCCCTTTCTTCCTTGGTACCTACCCAGATGAAGCAGCATGATGCCCTGGAGCTCTATGATCATCAACAGAAAACTCCCAAGTTGGAAGACATTCATAACAGCTGCACCATGGAATTATATGCTCTTCAGGATACTATAAAGGTTCAAGAGAGACAGATGGGTTTTCTGGAGGAGGAATTAGTTCTTGCCTTTCAGGAAAAGAAAGAGTGGCTAGATGAGTTGAATGCTCAATGTGCTCTCCTTGACTCCCTGCAGTACCAACTAATCAAGCACCTTGAAGATGCCTCAGCATATAGTACCTCTGAGACTCTAATGGGATTGCATGAGAATGCTAAAGTTGATAGTTCCCCCTCTCAGAAGATCCATATTCCATTGGCCCTTCAAGACTCCCATCACTGTCACAGAAGCAATGAAGAGGATGACCCCTCAAGTGCACCTTCAGAAGATACCCTGGAGTCCCCCTAGAAACCTGATAGCAATTCTTCTATCACTTCTAGTGGTTCTGAAGCAACTAAATCTCAGGCTATTCAAAGCAAGGAAGAATTCACTGATGATTCTGGCACTGAGGAGGACAATAAGGATCACTCAAAAAACTACTAAGCAGCCAGGACAAGGAGAAATACTTGGCTGCATTTGTGGTTTTACCTCCCCCCCAATAAGCCTGTGCCTGACCCTGGCACTTGTTGTTCCTTTACAACAGAGCCTTCTGATGACCCTCTGCTGGTTGACTTTTTCTCTCAATCAGAACCTGTGGATTATTGCACTTTGAGAATGAAAGAAGATCATGCCTACTGGTTCTCCACTGTTGATAATCAAACTTGCCTCATACATCCTTTCTCTGATATGAACTTCTCCCATAAGATCCAACAGATGGCCTTGCTGAAAATTAAAAAGCAGCTGACTTAACCTGGGATTAAAATCACGCCTGAGAATGACGTTAGTCCAGCTGTCAAATATGCCAAGGCTACCTTCTTGAAAAATTTTAAAGAGCTGGGAGTACACCAGGATTCTAAGGCTATGGTGATCAAGGAAGACCATCAATATTAAATGTATCTCAACTTGGCAACAAGAAAGCCCCATGGGCAAGCTATCTTCAACTTGGGAGCTCCAGGTGTTATCAATTCTTCCTACCTGGTTAAGAAGTTGAAGTTAGCATCAGACTTGACCTATCACAATAATTCTTATACTGTTGGCCCCCAGACTACCAAGTTCTTCTTGGCCATGGACCTGATATCTGGTTACTGGCATATTGAACTCCCTCTAGCCTACCAGGAGAAGTGTGCCATCATTACTGACCAAGGAATTTCCCAACCCATAAGGATGCCCCAAGGCCTATCCAATGCGCCAGTCACCTTCCAGGGAGCCATGTATGCAGTGATGGGAGATCTAAAACTCTCCTGTGTCCTAGTATATCTTGATGACACCAATGTCTTCTCCTGAACCTTTACCAAAAACTTGGCCCATCTGGAGGAGGTTTTCAAGTAGCTCTTAGCTGCCAATCTAAAGCTGAAGCCACGCAAATGCAACTTCTTCAAGGAGCACCTAGAGTTCTTGGGTTTTATCATCAGTTGCAATGGACTCTGCCCTGTCCCTCTCAAGATTTAAGCCATTGAAAAGATGCAGGCGTCTTCTATCAAAAGGGATGTCCAAGTCTTCCTAGGGATGATAGATTATTACCACCGCTTTATCTCCAATTTTACCACACTGGGGGATGCACTCTTCCAACTCATTTGCGCCAATGTGGACTTCTTCTGGAGCTTGGCGTGCCAGACTGCATTTGAGGCCTTAAAGAAAACTCTCACTGCTGCACTTGTGCTGGCCTACCCAGACTTTTCCAGACCCTTTGTAGTGCACATGGATGGCAGTTTGATAGCCATTGGTGGTGTGCTTTCTCAGCTAGATGCTGATGGATTAGAACATCCAGTGGGTTACTGCTCTTGCACCCTCAATGTTCATGAGAGGAATTACACGGTCACAGAACGTGAGTGCTTGGCAGTGATCTACTCCTATCAACAATTCAGGGTGTACCTTCATGGAGTACACTTCACAGTTGTCACAGACCATGCTTCCTTGCAATGGCTAAAGACACTGAAGGATCCTAAAGGTCAGCTAGCACTTTGGGCCATCAATCTACAGGCATATGACTACAAAATCATTCACTGAGCCGGCACAATCCACCAAAATGCTGACTGCCTCTCCCCTCTGCCTACTGCCGCCTTAGTCTCTCCCATGGCTGACATTCTCTATGATAAACTTACAGAGGACCCTTCTTTGTGGGGGGGAGGAACCGGCATAAATACAGAAGGCCCTCAAGAAGCTAGCTGTTGACACCAAGGTCTCTAATGGACAGCTCCTAAAGCTTTGCAGGGATTCCTGGCTTCTGTATATACGTCTATCTCTGCGCATGGACTTGGTGGTAGCTGCACACAAGACTACTGGGTACAGTGGTATTCAGAAGACACTAGCAATGCTACAACAACATTGCTTCTGGGGAGGAATGCACATAGATGTGGTGAAGACTTTAGATTTTTGCCATGACTGTAACATTGAGCGTCCCAAGGTAGCCAAGTTCTAGCACAGACTAGTCCAACCAGGGTTTGCCTTTCATATGGTGGCTATTGACGTAGTGAGTCCCTTTCCAGCCACCAACAGCAAGAACAAGTTCATTATTGTAGCTGTGTATCACCTGACCAAATGGATAGAGGCTAAGGCTATCCCTAAAGAGTCCGCCCTGACCACTGCTATGTTCATACTGGAGAACATAATATACAAGAATGGTTGTCCCTAAGTACTGTTGACAGACAATGGCACCAACTTTACCAGCTATATGTTCCCCCACCTGAATCAACTGATGAGGATATGTGGTATGCTATCTACTCCCTACCACCCACAGACTAATGGTATGGTAGAACACACAAATGGAAGTCTGGTACAGATACTACAAAGCTTAGTCATCAACAAGAGACAGAATGTGATAACTTTCTTCCTGCTGCAACCTTCACATACAATATTGGCTATCATTGGGCCACATGAAAGCCAACCTTCCAGCTACTCTACAGGCTTCAACCAGGACTACCACCCTTGCTATATTCATTGGTAAAACCTAGCCTGGCAGTATCCCCAGACGCCTACCTCAATAAGCTGATACAGAAGTTGATACAATTACAAGCTGAAGCTTACACGGTTAACCTTAACCACAAACTCCAAGACCTTGACCAAGCTAGTGCCAAGCGTCCCCCTACAGTCCTATGTGGTTAGAGATGAGGTCTACTTTTTCAACAACAGAGGTTATGGGTGAGATTCCAAACTTGCCTCTCTCTGGCAAGGTCCTGTTCAAGTCATCCAAAATACCGGCCCCAACTCATATACATTGAAGAAGCCATTTTCTGGGCAATTGATTACTATAGTGCATGCACAATATATGTGTGCTGCTCCTAGTTGTCAAGAGTAAGCCCCAATGAGGACAACAACCCAAAAAAAAGAAAGCCTGATGAAAAAAATCCATGGGTTGTTGCCCAGTTTGCCAAACCCAAAGAATATATAAGAAAAAGAAATACGAAGATCTTTATTGTTGAGATACCAGGCCTTGCATATACTGGATCAATTGAACCAAGGCCTGAACTGAGGCCAAGTAACAAGCTGGTTTCCAGAGTCCGCTCTCTCACCACTGGAGTCCTTTTGGCTCAAGCTGCCTTGGCTTGGTCTTGTCTTCTCTTAGGGATGACCACCTGAACAGTCTGTCTTTTGGGCTGTGGATATCTTAAAGTATAGGAATGAACCATACTACTACCTGGGGTCCTGTAGGCGCTTTTAAACCCTGTTATCTAATTCAGTGGCAGGAAATGTTGCAATGTGCTAGAATTTAATGGATTTGATGGACACTAGGTTCAAAGTCAGATTCTGGAACACAATTACACATAGGCAATTGCTCAACCAATCAATTGAGAATAATTGGTTTCAAGAGCGCTCTAGATTCCACTTGAATCCTTTCAGTAATTTGGCAAATCAGATGTTACACCAAGAGGTAACAAATAAGGCCTTCAATTCTGGAATCAAAGCGTCTATTTAGCACTTGAGTCCGGAAATCTAAATGGAAGTAATATCAACAATCTGATTGCCTGATCAATCCCTACTTCTGGGTGCAAAATCAATAGTCCATATTGATATTAATATTTTGATTATGACATTATTGCCAATCCTGGCCTAATTCTCTGGCCTCCCATTCCAAAATTTCCCCTCTTCCAATTTCCCACCTCCCTATATATATACTTGGTTTCTATAGGAAATGGATATAAGTTTTTACCCCTACATATTGTTCACTCCACTTTGGGTTTACTACCCTGCATTCAGGTATAGTAATTAAACAGTTACCAGGGCTAATTCTTGTTAGCTATACCCAAAAGTCACAGCATACAACAATAACTGTTTCTTTTTTATGTCTGTGGTGCCAGGGGGAAGCCATTGTCTTTTTTCTGGAGCACCAGGAGAGGCCAGTCTGGGTTAAGCCCATTCTTGACCCTTGTAGCCCTGACGTATAGGCGCAAGAGCGTGTCTGCTGTGGCAAGTTCTGATCCAGGATTGTATTGTATGACCATATTGAACCTCTCCAGGAGTTCCATCCAGTGGGCTTGATAACAGGAGAGGCTGGCTTGTGGTTTGAAGTATATAAGTGACTTGTGGCTGGTCAATGGTGTGAATTCCTCCTGTTGTTCTAGGTAACAAGGTCATTTGACCAGACAGTGCACAATTGCTAACAACTCCTTGTCATGTGTGGGGTATTGGCACTTGCTGTCTGTCAGTTTGCGTGATTCATAGGCTATGGGCAGTAAATCACCACCATTGTTTTTGATTTTTACTACTCCCCCAATGAATGCTTCTGACGCATCTGTCTCCATTTGATATTCCTCATCACGTTTGGGGTATTGTAGGATGCCCAGGGTTGTGAGCTTCTCCTTAAACGTCTGAAGCAAAGATCAGGTTGGGGGTCCATAAAAACTTGGACTTGGCGCCAGTTATGGCAGACAGGGGTGCAGTCAGGACGCCACAGTTGGGTATGGATTATTGTACATGGGCTACCATCCCCAAGAATGTGAGGAGTTCTGACTTGTCCTTTGGAGGTGGCATTTTCAAATGGCCTGGACTTTCTGGCTGTCAGGATTGATGCCATACTTTGAAACAGTGTATCCCAGGGTGGTCAACTGTTTGCAGAAGAACTGATATTTGGAGGGCTTGGCTAGCAGCTTATGTTGTGCCAGGGTAGCAAAGACTGCCTCCAAGCCCTTGTGGTGTTGTTCTACCGAGAGGTAATAAACGATGATGCTGTCCAGGTATACCAAGGCATGCTTACCAATGTGGGGGGTGAATAACTTGTTCATGAAGGTCACAAAGGTTGACGGGGTGTTTATCATATCAAAGTTGAGTACCACACACTTGTATGAACCGTATTTAGTGTGGAATACCGTTTTGGGTATATTTCCTCCTTGATACAGATTTGGCTGTAGCCTGCGGTTAGGTCAATCTTGGAGAAGACTGTGGCGCCACCTAGGGCATCAAAGAGGCTATCAATAAGTGGCAATGGGTGAAATTCTTGGTAGTAACTCTGTTTAGGGCTCAGTAGTCTGTGACTAGGCATAGAGTACCATCTTTCTTTGCCACAAAGAATAAAGCAGCACCAAAAGGAGACTGTGAGGGGCGGATAAGACCTTTTTTAAACACCTCCTTGAGGTAAGTGCGTAGGGTGTTGTATTTTTTTGAGGAAGGTGGTAGATAGGTTGCGCCTTAGGTACAGCTCCTTTGAGTTGGATGGAGTGTTGGATGTGTTTCTCTGGGGGCAACCCAGGTAGAGCCTCTTTGAAGATTACTGGATGGCGGGCTACAATTTCACAATCCTGAGGCGTAGTGGTATCTTGGTGGTCCTTGAAGTGTATGATCTGGTATTGGCAGGAGTCCCAGTTGATTGCCTTGAGATTCTCCTGTTTTTCCAGGGTCTCTGTAATGCGTACAAAGACGTGGTCAAATAGGAGCTGGTCCACTGAGTCAGGGTAGATCTGGTGATTGACGCCTTCTTGTTTAATGGTCAGTACCAAGGTCGCCCAGTCTACATGGGGTTGTTTATTTGCAACCAGTCTAGTCCCAGAACAATGTCAACCTTGGGAAAATTGATAACAGGGCCCTGGATGGTGGAATGCAGGTTCTCTAGCATGACAGAGAATGGAGCAATTTCCCTTGTCACGGAAATGTGATGTTCATCAGCTAAAGCCACGTTCTTAATCCACAAAGGATTAGTGATCAGCTTGAACTTGTCTACAAAGCTGCTGTTGACTAGGGTTCAATCTGCACCCAATTCCAGGAGTGCTGAGCCTGTGTAATTGCAAAAGCGGAAATGATAAGACATCAATCTATTGGGATGTCTGGTGATGGTGTAAAGTACTGGGTCTTCTAGGGTACTTGGATCATTAGGCATTGATCCACATCCTTGGGTTAGTACTCATCATTGGGCAAGTCAGGAGTTGTGAAGGGAGAGCTTGGCTTGCTTAATGCTCTCCCCAGGCTTTCCCCTTGTCTTGGTTACCTTGTGTGGCAGTGATACGGAAATAAGTATGATTTGACTGGCCATTGTTCCTGTTTCCATGTTATTTGAACCTCAAGTTTATGGTTTGCATTGTTGCTGTTCCCAGGGGCTGTCAATTGGAACTCCCAGATGGGTGAGGATCTTTGGCTGGCTCTCTCTTACCAGTTTGCCCCTTGTGGAGGGTGTTGGACGTTTGCTCTGCTTTCTCTTCCTGGCGGTACAGACTTTGTAAGTTGGTCACTTGGTCCAGGTTCCGTATCATATCACATGCGACTTAAGTGCATTGTAGTATATGAGATGGGTAGCTGGGGTGCCAAAGGTCATATCAGAGGGGGCACATAGTCAGAGTTCCTCGTACGCTGGGGTGAGCTCCTTCACTGTGCTGGTTTGGGTTAGACTCTTTACTTGATGTATAATCATGAGTGCAGTATCCTTCAGCACAAATCTTGCCAAGAAGTCTTTCTTGAAGGTGTCCCAATTCTTCTCAATGTGTTTTTCATGTCACTTGTTGCACCAGGTACCAGCATTGTGAGTCAGTTGGACGGAGATCTCTGCAATCCAAAACTGTTGTGGGCATTCCATTTGGGTCAGCGTGCTTTGGGCTGATTGAATCCATGCTGCAGCGTTATTGTTGTTGGCTCCAGCAAAAGGTTCCAAGGCTGTGCTTCAAAATCTCTGGGCTATGTAGGCAGTCAAGGTGCTTTTGTCAGTTGCTTGAGACATGACAATGGGTGCTTGGAAGAATCCTTGTGCTGACAGGGCATTGAAGGCGGAAAGCGGGATCACTGTGTTGTGGTAGAGGACAAAGCCATCAGGTATCTTGGCACCAGGTGTGTATGGTGTCCAGTCTAGCAGAAGGCCAGACATGATTCTATTGAGGATTTGTTGATCGCGGCAAGTGCAGACAACAGGCAGAATTTTGCGAGATAAGGTAGGATGGAGAACCTACCTGTGCTATCAATGTTGTAACTGTGCTGTTTTAGCAAAGTCATGAGGGGAAAAATATTTGGGAAATAGATCATAATATTTATTGAGAGATATAGATTATATAGTCACTGTGAATTGTGGATAGTAGGAACATGATAGTGTTGATCACATGGCGGATGGTGAAGGGGGTGGCTTGATCCTTGTAATGAGTCAAGCACCCAAACAAGATATCCACCGTAGGGGATCAGCTTCTGTTCATGTTGTTGGATTTGGAAATTTGAGCCAACTTCCTAACTTGGCTTTGAGTGGCTGGATAATTGGATCACGGATCACAAACTCGCTTACTTGGAATCTTGCTGACGGGTCAAGCCTACTGTTTTGACAGCCTATTGTGTAAATTTGTTTTGGGTACTTTGAATCCGGAGGTTGGCATTTCTTTGGCATAGTCCTGAGAAGGTTCCAATTTCTGCTGAGTATAGACGTTGGAATATGATGTTGGGTATTTTGGTTGCATCAGGGACTGGAGGTGGATTCAGGACTCCTTGAGTACTTATAAAATTGTACTGTTTGGTTGATACAAGGATATTGTTGAAGATAGTGAACCCTTGGGGATGTCCTGACCTTATTCATATTGTCTCTGGTTGGTGGGGAGTGCCATCTGCTGGGTTCTTTTCTTTGGAGGAATTTTTCTTTTAAGTTATGTAGGTGTGGATAACCTACCTGTGCTACCACTGTTGAGTATATACTTCTTGGAAGTATAATAAACAAGATAAAATGGGAAATTAAGAAGAGAATGATACTTTATTAGATATGAGGTTGGAGTATGAAATAGTATCATGAGAATCCACATACTGGCCATGTACGTCATGGCAGTCATGGGGCTTGACCAAGTAGTGTTCCTCTTAGGACTTGGAATGTTTGATCCCCATAATAGATGGGTGAATGATAAGAGTGCCACCAATTTAATGATTAGTCAGGGAATCATTTGGAGAGTCACTTGGGGAATTACTTGCCCGAGGGGGAGTAATTGAAGATGTTGTGCCAATACTAATATCCAAAAGATAAGATTGGTGATGCAGGTTGAAAAGGGTAGTAATGGTTCATTTAGGGGTGGATTGGTTTAAGATGAGTAAATTGCTACCATTGCTTTGGATACTGATTCTTTTTTATTTGATAGCCTTGGTGCTGAGGATGAGTTGGTTTATGATTGAAGTGCTGCAGCCTTACCAGCCTTGATTCCCTTGCCCTAGTTAGCTTTCGATCTGATGTTATTCGATTTGGTTGAGTTCGATTTAAACTGTAGAGCTATATCGTGAAGGAACCGAACAAACCCTCACTGCAGAAATCGGCATCGATTTAGCTAGTTCTTTGACGAACTTGATTCGCTATTGCAGGAATAGGGGTAATCGGTAAACAACTTGGAATTTTATGCTTTGGTTCTATAGGCTACTGAAGCATACTTGCTGGTGGTTAAGCTTAACTTTGCTGGGGGTGTTTTATAGGTTTATCTCTGCAGGATTGTTTAGGTTTCCGTGCGAGGGTAGAAGCTTGGCGGTATGGTTGGTTTCATCAGTTAACGGGATAGTTTTGTCAGCTTCGTTATTTTGAAGCGCTGTTTAAGACTTGGTGGGAAAGCGTTGGGTGGAAATAGGAGTTTATTTGGATGATGGGAGCCAGATATGATAAATTATAGTTTATATGGGTTCAGATTCTGAACGGTTTTAAAGAAGTATATAATGGCTTGAGATGAATAGAAGCATCGGTAGTGGGATTAGAGGGAAAAATGAGAAATATCATAGCTCTTATGGCTGGGTATGGCTTTTGATGATTTGTTTGCAGGCCGGCAGGGAGAATGTGCGTCGGCGGATAAAGATAGAGTTTGGTTCGTCATCTACTTCTGGGTAGTGCGTGAAGTCGGAGTCAATTGAAAGGACGGAGTCGGCCCATACCGGCTGCGTCAGCATTTGAGGCGGAAGAAGGCGCTGAGGCTTCTTCCGCTTTTTAACCACATACATGATGAGGAGCACTATGCCAAATCCAATTATCAAGCCAACCGCAATAAGCAGAGGGATCATGGAAGTGTGCTCCTTAAGGCGCATGTATTGTAAATCAATCCACTGCGTATCGTCGACCTTGTCGCTGGAGGACCCAAAGGCGTGTATAAGATTGTCTTTGTAAAAGGCTAGGCAGCCGTGAGTGCGTCCTGTGAATCCTGGGATCTTGTGGCTTGACCAAGTCAAAGTGAGGAGGTCCAAGATAAAGAGGGACGAGTCCAAAACCGCATAAGCGTGGCTTTTGTGGTAGGTGGTAGTGAGGCCCTGGACTTGTGGAGGGTGATCACCTTTTGTTTCTTCCGTGGACCAAAGCTTGGTGCGCACATCGTATATGTGAACTGTGGTGTGATCTTGACCGCTGATGATGTATAGGAACCCCTTGTTGAAAGCAGCAAAGTGGTCTTGGGTATTGAAATGCGCAAACTCAAGGGTCCACTTGCCGCGCACAGAGTCATACTCCCTTAAACCAGGCAGCGTCATGTTGGTTTGGTCGCCACCAAAGGAAATATATTCGGTGGGTATGAGATCGTTCTTGACTAGCGAAGTCCGAGAGAGGAAGCCCTTCTTCGTCGTCTTCATGGAGCGTAGTTGCTTCAACTGTAATGCCTGAGCATCAAAGAAACGCATATGAATCCCTAAAGGATCATCATCTCCCCCAACCAAGTAAAGACCACCTTCTGTAGATGCCACACTAGGATTCATACCAATTGGTTCCTTTAGTCTAAAAGAATTCCAAGTTGAACGGGATGCCAAATCAAGCCTAAGCCCAACATTTCCTTGATTGCCTCCAAGCGCGTAAAGGGTATCTCTACTAACCGCACACCCTATCCCATAGATCAAGTTCATACACAAATTGTGATTCCTAAGCCAGCTCCCCTTTCTTTATCTGTACAAGTATCACTTGAACTGGGCCTTGCATGAATGTAGCCTATCATTCCTTCTTTTAAATTTTTATATAACCCTAATAAAATCTACATTTCCATGAATAAAATATTTTACTTTGGATTTATATTAACATGCTAACCTTTCACGAGCCTAATCAAACCCCTTTGTCCCAATATGGAACACAATACTACACCTTGTTAGACATCTGAAATGATCACCTCTGATTTGCCAATATAATGACCCAAACAAGAGCCCACCAAGCTGCAGTGAGATTCCAGATTACACAAATTCCATAATTCGGCTTGTCCAACTGTAAACGAACAAGTCCATCTATAGTCAAGCTTGGTGCTGAATAGGGCTGATTAAAGCAACTCTGACCGGCGTCATGCCTGAACCCAAATCCAAACAGTTATTTATAACACTTAAATATAACGCAATCGCCATCTCGGTTACGGCGGCCCAGAGCCAGAAGCCAGCCATTGCTGAACAAACTCCTCAACTCACGCCACGATAGCAACCCAAGTGCATGGGCTACATGGGCGTGTGATTTGTAATCCACCTATCCAAAAGCATTACATTTAGGATTTATTGATGGCGATGGAATCAAACAAACTTTTTATTAAATAGAAGTTTATTAAAGCTTTTAAAGAGCAGCAGCTACTTGGTTAGTAATCTCCACCGATTTAAAGTGGCTTCGTGACAGCAACTTTCAACCCGCAGCAAAATTCATTTAATCAGTTAAGAACTCAACCGCAGTTCTCGCTACCTCATGAATAGACCAATCAACCTGTTAACCCGATCCCAAAGAAAATTCCGATCCCCCTTTGGGTAGGCGAACGGATCGGCCGACAATAAATATCTCCCGGCAAGGGATAGAAAAAAGGTTAGTGGATCCACATCCCACTCGGCATAGAACCCATGACTTGTATGCAAGCTTGCTTACATTCTAGGTAAAGCAATGGCTCATAATCCAATACATAGCTAAGCCTATCCCATCATGCTTCAAGGCGACCAGATCCCTCATATATACACAGTCCCAAGAACATCTCTGCACATCCAACTCAAGGCAGCAATCGATCTAATCAAGCATAAAATATACCTCAACCCTTTTAAGAACCGAGGTGCGCGATGAGCATACCGCAACCTGGCATAAATCAATTCACATGCCCTAGCCAATCAAACGACCATCGTATTATCAGCTATGCCAACATTTGGGTTTCCAAAAAGGGAAGGTGAACCTAGTCCCCAGCTCCCTGTAGCCAATCGATTTCCCTGCTCCCATATAAAGTTTCCCACTACGACGGTCTCAATAAATTGCTTGTAACCTGTTGGTTCGTGGAGCTTCCTGGCCAACCCAGAGATAGCGTACTTCCTCCCTGGTTGCAGTGCACCCCAGAGCAGTGGCAGATTAAAAACGTAGCAATTATGGGACCGCCATAAAGTTGTATCCACTCACCTGATTTTGGGATGCAGATCCCCTGATACGTAGCTCTGATCTTTTCAAACCTGGATCTTGGTGCAAAAGGCTTCCTTCCTCAGATGCCCAACCAACTATCCGTTATATTCAACAGTAAAGGTTTAACCTTTAAAAGCATTCCAAGTTTAACATATCTCATCGCTTTGAAGCTTGAAGCAAAAGCCCCTATACTTATTAAAGCAAGTAAAACTAAAAACGGTCATCCACTAGGGATGGAATAAGGAACCAGATGGCTGCTTTTATACAGCAGCCATTGGTTCAGATAAGCCCTACAAAAAACCAGCCTTGAGCCCAGACTTGAAGAAGATCCCTTACCTATTGAATACCAGTATAAAGTAAATACTTCTTGAAGTATATGCTACAAAATAAAGGGGATTGAAGAGGAGAATATTATACTTATTCGATATAGAAGAAGTTTTTATACAGCACTGTCACGCTTTGGATGGCAGGGCAACTCATTTCTTTAGCAGCTTTAATGGATCATGGAGGACTGGTCTTAGATATCGCCATATGCGAAGCTATGGTTAGCAGCATGTTAGAAGAGCTAAGGGGGTAGGAATAACGGCTACTTTTTGGAGACGGCTTCCGACCACACAGAAGCGCTTGCCAAAATAAAGGTTGTTCTGTCTTGATCCAAGTCGCTATACACGTCGTCCAGGAGCCAACCTGGGGTGGCCAGCCCATTGTTTTCTGAACCCCACGGGCTACAGGGTTTGCGGCCAGGGCCCACCACAGGATTGGGGCTAGCTTAGTAAGGTAAGACATTTCCTTCCCCACCCAGGACCATGGGTCAGCAGCTGGAATTATAGTATCAATCACACCAGTGAGGGTGGTATACACAATTCCAAACAGCTTATTTGTGTGGTCCAGGGGAAGTTTGGGTGCAGACCCAGGCATTAGCTTTGGGGTAATTAGCTGTTCCATCTCCAGTTGATATGCGGACAGCAAGTTGTACTTGTCTCTGAATAGACAGGGCTTGGTGTAATTCCAAGGGCCTTGTATGTTGTATCTTAATTGTGTATTTGACCAGGCCAGGGGATCCTTTTCAAGTATATTCTCAAGGGTGAATTCCTTGTATTTGGGCTTCAAATGGTATTCCATGAAGTAGACAGGACCAAATGGAGCACCAGGCTGACAATAAACTGCGGGCAGGAGGTCAGGAAAATCTTGAGCTGAACTGATAAACAGCAAGAATAAAATAGATCAATAATTGGGGAAATCAATGTCTTTAAACATTTTATTTAAAAATGTCAATAAAGCGATAAGGAGCGCCTTTGGGGGAAGCTTCAAATATGAAATTAGGAAAGAAGAGAAGTATGTTTTACAGTAGTTTCAAAAGCTATGGCAACAACCAAAAATATCTCAGATTTAAACAAAATGATTTCAGATTTAAACAAAATCCAACTCTCAGGTTAAAATATACACTCTGTTAACAGGGTTTATTGGCGTTAATGGGCAAAATGAGCCAACACAGCAACAAAAGGCTCACACACAAAGCAAAACCATTCAAAATAAAATCCAAAATACATTGATTCACAAACAAAATGGTGTGAGTTGAATTTTGGTGTAAATATGTTTACTATGTGAATTGGTGACAAAATACACCCAAGCAAGGTGTGTCAAAATGCAAACCAAAAATGAAACACAATAGCAACTCACTACGTAAACAAAATCACTCACGTAATGTGTGCAATGGATTATAATCATGAATGATACCAAGGTATCTAAAATAAGACACAATATCTGAAACATAAATTTTAAAAATATTGTGTTGGGTGTTTGAATTTGGCAGTAAAATCTAGGAAAATGGGTGGAAATCATTTTGGGTATTCAAAAATGGGTGTTGTAAAACCAGAAACAACTAATTAAGAAATAAAAATCTATAATTGGAATATTAGTGTGGAAAAACTCTAATTAAATATCCATATTCAGATAAAGGCAAAAATTAAAATTATGGAGTAACTTATTTGAAATTTATTTAATCTTTTATGAAATTTTAAAATGGAAGGAACACAGCAACCGAGTACCAATGCACCCGTTGTGCGCCGCGGTTGTGGTTGCCCCCGCGGGTCAAAGAATAGAGTTAGTGCAACCTAAGTGCCTACTCAAGGAGGAGACGGGAGAGGAGAGTTCCATAGTGACACTGCACTGACACAGCCAGTTCAAGGAGCACAAGCTGCTAGGGTGCGGAGCATAAACCCTCGGGTCCCAAAGCTGACCCAGAAGCCCACCAAAGTCACCACTACAAAGAAAGTTAGAGACAAGGAGGTAGAACTTACTTTTTATGTGTTTGACGTTGTGTACTGGCAAGAGTCAGTCCCGTCAGCCATGCTGGAGAAGGTGAAGCCTGTACTTGATACTAGCTACGAGCCCTACATCAGTGATGGCAATCAGGAGGATGATGATGAGCCCGAGTTCTATCAAACCAATGAGGGACAGCTGGTGTTAAAAAAGGTTGCAGCCTTCTATACCAAGGTACCTATGCCCTGTGTTGTTCCCAATGCCAATGAGTCAATCCCCACCGCTAAAAAGCTTGCCCAGAAGCATATCCCCGACATCAAACTCATCATCCTGCTTAAACTAATGTGGGAATCAGGTGATTACAAGGCAGCCGCAGCCCTTGTTGGAGTGGATCCCAAGTATGCCAGCAAGACCTTCCAAAAATTCATCAATACTGGACATGTCCTTGCCACGGAGAAATCCTTGCGTGTTTCTACCATGCTCACCAAGGAGCACAAATGGGCAATCCGCCAGTGAATCACCCGGGACTACCATATTGAACTGGCAAATATACAGGCCATGGTTAAATCTACTTTTGGGATTGAGGCCTCAATTTCCTTTTACTACCATCTGGTGAAGGGAATCCAATTTTCTTGGAAAAAGCTCGGGGTATCCCCCTACAACAGAAACAGCCCAGCTGACATTGTTGTCCAGAAAAACTACGCAAAGGCATGCACTGTCTTCAAAGCCAAGGGAACAATCAAATTTTATTATATTGACAAATCAGCATTTGCCTCGTCAATGCACAATGGGTATGGCTATGTCCCCAAAGGCTCCAATGACGGGATGGCTTGGTGTGCTGCAGTCCGCGCCACTGCTTACTTGATGGTGGCTCTCCTCGGTCCAAAGGGGGTTGAGCTCTACCAAATGATATTGGGTTTGCATAACAGCAGGACCTTTCTATCATTTCTCTGATTGGTCCAGGAGCACCTAAGGCGCACGAGCCCAGGCTTCACCAATGTCATTGTGTTGGACAATGTTGGTCACCACAAAGTGGCTAACATTCTTGAAGAATTTCCATCAATTGACACCAGTATTGCTGTGGGCCCCCAGCAATTGGCCATGGCAAATTTACACCTTCTCTTCCTCCCAGCTTATTTGCCTTTCCTAAATCCCATCAAGGAAGTCTTTGGGTGGCTCAAGCAAGTTGTCAAGCAAGGAACCCCAACTGGGACCAAGGACCTCTTTAATTTGCTGCAGGCCGGGATCCACACCCTCCCAGCTGAGACTGTGGCCAAATTCTATGGCCACGCTGATTTTTTCCTCCCTGTGTGCCTAGCCAAACAGCCAATCAATTAAAGGCTTAGTGTGTCCAATTTTTTTTATATTCTCTTATTTACTATTCAAGATTTATTAATTATCATTTTATATTTAGATGTTTCCACGCCCGCAATCACATTCAGAAGATCCATCAATAGATGTAAGTAATTTATTTATTTTATTATATATTATTTTATTATGTCATCTGAGGTAATCCCAAATGCTTAATACTGGATTACACAAAAGTATTTAAATCACTTTTGTCAAATACATATAAAAATAGTTTTAAAAAAATTAAATGTAAAATGGACAATTAGAAATTATTTTATTAACATATAATTTTATGCTTTTATGAAAACTGTTTCTGCAATATATTTTGCAAAACTGGTTTGCTGAAATAAAAATTGTAAAAATTTATTATAATAAAAATAATATAAATTGTAGTAAAATTAATTGGAATCATATTTTTATTGTGTGCGCCTGTAGTGGGTTCTTTGGTATGTACCCACCCCGTGATGGAGGTGGCGCACAACCTCCTGCCACACTGTGGACGGTGCAACGCCCTTATTAAAAAACTCCCTCCTGCTGGTGAAGGGGAGTAGGGTAAGGTTCAAACTGAGGAGCAGCTTTTCAGGCGGACTGCAAACCCATAAATCCCTGCCAGGACCAGGGCGTCTTGGATTACATGGTCCACTGAGTCATATCCAGGGGGGACCTTCTTCCTGTCAAGTGCAAGCCAGGCCTTGTCAATTTCCAGAAGGACCCTGTCTAGATCCTCTATGCTGGTGCTCATCCCAAAGAAGAAAAGATAGCTGAGGTAAACCACCAAGTGAAGCCTTTGCCCAGCAAAGGCTTCTGTGAACTCACACAATTTATTGCAGACTGCGCTGATCTTCTTGTTGTGCCTGGTCTTTGCAAAGGTCAGCTCCATGACTGCAGGGACCCCCGTCTCGTCAGCACTCCAGGCCAACCCAAAGTTGACAAGGAGGGTTTTTGTCTTCTTGACAGCCGTTGCATCTGCAACAGCCAATTTGCCCACCGCGCGCCCAAAGTTGTCCAGCAGGTAAGACAGGGTGTGCTCCAACGGGAAGCAGAAGCAAGCAGCCGCAGGAGCCCGGCCCATCTCTGGTACATTCTTGAATGGAAGCGTTGCCAGGACGTCCTAAACAAGCTCAATGGAGTTTACACAGTAAACTCCACTGAGGTTAACTGGGTCCAGGCGGACCAGTTGGGCATCCTTGTAGGCAGTAACTGCCCACTCAGATGCTCCCTCTCCATGTGTCAGCCCAGCCAATGCCTCCCTGGACATAGGAAAGAACCTGTGGATACAATCCTACAGCTCCCACACAACAGGGGGGGACAGATAAAATTGCTTGGCCACATGAGTGGCATGATTTGCATAAAAGGTGGCCAGGATAAAGGGGACCAGGACTTGGTGGAGTTTGCCGTCTACGTTTTCTAAGAAAAAAGGTAAGTTTTTTGATAATTTATTAATTTTGTTTTTTAGGCTACCTTCTTGTGTTTCTTCCTTGCCCACAGCCTTGGCTGGCTTGGCCATTATTGGCGCAATCAATTGTGCTGGCAATTCAGTATCCTCTGGACTGGCACACTTGGCGGGTTTGAGATGTTCATACATCTCCTGGTCATCAACCCAGACAGACAGCGCAGAAAGAGTGTATGCCTTGGATTGCAGGCCCTCTACCACCGTCTTCTGGATGTTGAGAAGATGCTCAATGGTCTTCTCTGGGGTGTCTGGCATTTTTGACATTAGTGTCTTTGCAGACACCTTGTCAATTTTGTTCCCAGTGAGGACTGCGGACTTAACTTTGGCTTTGACCTTGCGGTCAATGTCCTTGATTTTGGCAATTGCCAAATCAAGGTCTTTGAGTAGTTTTTTGAGTTCTCTCATTTGATTTTTTACTAACCTTTCCATATATTTTAATAGCTTTTTCCCCAATAAATTCTGTATTATTTTAATACTGTTGCCTCTTTTTTCATTTCTTTTTGTTTTTGCATCTACTACATTATCCCATCTTTTTACCCATTTTCTATATGTTTTACGCTCATCTCAATATGTGTTGTTTGCTTTGTGTTGGCATTGTTTCCTTGATTACCATATTATTTTTGGCGCTTGACATAGCCCCTTGTGAAAAATTAACAACAATTTGGTGATCAGCTAAATTTGAATTAGAAATTATAGTGTTAACTGTTTTGTAATAAAGTTGTTACTGATCCAAATTCAAAACCTTAATGATAAACTTTAAGCCAATTAGGAGCCAAGTGATAAAGTGATTGTTGTGACATAAAGGGTCATTCAATAATTCTTTGGTGCATGTGCACTAATTAATATGATTGGCAGGATGTTTTGTCATTGTACGCCATTGTCGCTGTGGCAAGTTGTTGATGGACTAGTGCTAACCCAGTAGCTGATTGGGCACTAGTCCATCAACAACTTGCCACAGTGGCAATGGCGTATAATGGCAAAACATCCTGCCAATCATATTAATTAGTGCACATGCACCAAAGAATTATTGAATGACCCTTTATGTCACAACAATCACCTTATCACTTGGCTCCTAATTGGCTTAAAGTTTATCATTAAGGTTTTGAATTTGGATCAGTAACAACTTTATCTAAAAACAGATAACACTATAACTTTCTAATTCAAATTTAGCTGATCACCAAATTGTTGTTAATATTTTCACAGGGGGCTATGTTTAAGTGCTAAAAATAACTGTGTTCTGGATCTAGATACAGCCATAGTAAATATATGATTTTATAGAAATAAGCTGAATATAAATAATAAAACCAACTATAAACAAAGAGAACATGAAAAATTGAATTTCAAAAAAAGATAATATAAATAGAAAATTTTTGGTGACAGGGGTTTATTGGGGCGGGGGGAGAGTGATGCCTAGGAGGCAGAATAACACAAGAAGGAAGACGTAGAGGCGGTGCTGGCCTGGGGGGTCTGGGATTGGGTGGGTTGGGCTTGCAGGTTAGGGGTGTTGGTGGCGGGGGTGGGGGCAGGAGGATATTGCGTGATGGCTGCCATATAACAATTGTTGTATTCCTCATTGGTCATTGGCTGGATGGGCTGGTAAGTGGCAGTGGCCTGAGGTGGAAAGCGCTTATCCTTACGTGATTAGTTGCCCATGTTCACATGGAAAACCATTTACGCAAACAAGTCAGCCACCATCTGGCAGCCAAAGAGAAAATTGTGGTCAAGGACCCCAAGATAGAGGTTGTTGAAAGCCTGAGGGCGGCGCTCCCGTAATGTGGATCCCATGTTGAAGAAGACAACATCAGCCAGATGGACGTCTGCATGGCCAGCAGGGTAGACTGAGGCCTGGTGCCCGCGTCCCTGGATGGCCTCAAGGGCGGTGGAGCTACCCTCCATCTAGTGGCTCAAGAAAACACTGTACTTGGAATTTGAGCCATCCCAGGAGTTGAGTAATCCACCAAGGATATGGCTGTATGAGTAGCCATTGATCAAATCTGGGTTTGTCCAATAGTAGACAAAACCCTCAGCTGAAACAGCCAGAAATGCACCAATGAAAGTCCCCTTCTTGACCTTCTTCCTTCTATTCTTGGCAGCGGCTTTTCCTTGCTTGCCAAAATCATCAAAAGCTATTGATAGCTTGTAGTAGGAGATGAAAATGACATCATTAGTTAGACTAGTCAGGCATTGGACCAGGGTTGATTTGATGGCGGTGCCATATGAGGAATCCTCAGCGCCATCCCATTGGTTGCCGGCAAAAATGGTAAGAACCTGTATGGAAGCCACTCTCCCATACATCCAGAGCTGCACCATGCGCTCAGACACCCATATGTTATGGTGCGCAAGTTGCTTCCGGGCCTGGGTCAATGGAAGCTTGGGATCCCGCTTGAGGAGGTCAAGCATGATTGGGTACACCTCAGATATTTGTGACTCAGGGGCTTTCTTGGGCTTCTTGGCTGTCCCAATCAAATTCCCCCTGTTCATCAGGCTGTTGAATTCCTGCATGATAGTAGCTTGGGTAAATTGCAACTGGGCGGCAATCTGTTCCCAGGACAGACCCTGTAGATTCAGTGCCACAGTTTCCTGAAGAATTTGGGCAGTGATGATTTGTTGCTTGGGGTGCTGATTGGGGGAGCTGAAGCCTGATTGGCTGTGGGGGGGCAGGTTGGCTGGTGGCAGGAAGTTGTTCAAAATCAAGGTTTCTATCCTTATTGGTTAGTTGGAAGGCAGCTTGTGTGGGGGTGGGTACGGAAGCAGGGGCAGAGCTAGAATCTAAGTGACTCTCAAACAAGTCAAAGCCATAGGGGTTGGTGGTCAGGTACAGGTCAGCTTACTTGTTACCCGCCACAAAGGCTTGGGTGTAAACAGGTGCCTCCACGTTATAAGCCTTGCCTCCATTGAAGCTGGTCTGGCTGCTACTGGCTTGGCTGCTGGCGCCGTCAAAGATATTGCTTGTAAAAACCATTGTAAAAAACCTAGGATAAAATCACTAAAAGTAGAAATTTTAAAATTTAATGATTTATTTTTATTATAATCTTGAGTCCATATTTGGAAGGTTCTCAAAAGCATTCCATACAAATCTGGAGCCATGAAAATGAATAAGATGCCTCTTTTCCTAAATTGGATGGTGGTTGATTGGCTGTTAAACTGTTATATTTCTATTTTAAGCTGCTCACACTACACATCTTGTGTGAGTTCATTTTGTTTTATGCTTGTGTAATCTTGCTTCTATATTGCTCAAGTTTTGTTTCATTTTAGTCCTTCTGTTGGTGCTTTATATTAATCCTGATTGAATTATAATATACTCCAGAACAGCATCCATCCATTTCACTTGTTGTGTCAGTTCATTTTGTTTGTGGTTTGAACTACACTGCTTGATGTTTGATAAAATTTTGTATAATGGGCTAGTGAAATTTTTTTTTGACAGTCCATTTATTAACTGAAATTTAATAAATTAATTGAATCCTGAATCTTGCGCAACTTGGATTTTGTTTAAATCTGAGGTATTTTTAGTTGTCGCCATAGCTTTTAAAACTACTGTATTGGGTAATACTTTAGACTTATATAGACTTGGCTGTGGTGGAGGTTTAGTTGGATCAAACCTAGGGGTCAATCATGTGCGGGATGGGTTTGAGCCACTGGATACTTGGATTGTCATGTGATATTGCTTGGTTGCTAACCCTGGTATGTCAAACCATATATTGGGAGGGCACCAAATCGGGCAATGACTGGATGTTGAGTAGGTTGGCGGTAGCCAGAATGCTTGTACATCCAGGTCCTCAACAAAAGTCTTAGCAGGGGGTCTATGGGTCTATATGGTACCCCACTGGCAAACTTTACATTTTCCAGCTGGGGTTCATCATGGGGTTGGGAAGTATGAGGCTGTGTGGCCAGGACGCCCAGGTTCAAGAGCAGCAAGATGGCCCTGCTGCTGGGCGTTCACTTGTTAGTCAAAGCTTCAGAATAGGTCACTTGATTCTTCAGTACTAAAGTTGTGGTCATGGGAGTGGGTGTCTGGTCCCAATTCTCTTCCGCTGATGGCTCTTGATTGGCCACCAGTGCAGACTTCAAACTCATGAAGCTAATGGTAGGGATTTCTTTGCCTCTGTTAGGTAATTTGTTTGATCTTTCATTTTGCGCTGCTAGTTCCAAGGGTTGGCTGGTTTTATCATCTAGAGAACCATGCTCAGTCTCAGCTCAAGGGGACTCAATACCAGGAAAGTGTGGGTGGCTGGCCCATTGGTCCTTAGGGCTTGCAGCTGGTGGGGAATCAGGGCAAGGTTTTGGATCCCGCCTTTGAGCCCAGGTTTCAAGGGGAAGAAAAATATCAATCCTGACACATATAGCCTTTCAAGGGCTACTCCCTGGACGGCTATCAATGTCTTCTAAGATATTCTAGCACCCCCTATCTTGGATATGTGACTGCACTACAGTCACATTTGCTGTGGTTTCACAAAGAGGTTGAATTGTGATGAATTTCAACCTATGAAATTCAAAACAATAGGATTGGCCTTAGAGAAATTTTCCAGCGCAGTAATGGATTACCTAGGAATCAATTAAGCTGTACTAATTGAGGGCCAAAATGAATCGTATGAACAATTCAGATTATGAGACCAGGTCTCTCAAACTAATTGATTAACTATGAAGGTTAATTAATACCTGGTAATCAATTAGGCTGTACTAATTGAGGGCCAAAATGAATTGTATGAACAATTCAGATTATGAGACCAGGTCTCTCAAACTAATTGATTAACTATGAAGGTTAATTAATACCTGGTAATCAATTAGGCTGTACTAATTAAGGGCCAGAATGAATAGTCTGAATAATTCAGATTATGAGACTAGGTGTCTCAAACACAATTTATTAACTGGGAAGGCTAATCAATTGATACCCTTGAATATGATTAATGAGGATTTAATCATAGGGCTGAAATAGACTTGACTGTGTCAATTAAAGACTTGTTGTCTTCAAACAAATTAATTAACTGGGAAGGTTAATTAATATATGCTGGGAATATAATTAATGAGGATTTAATTATGTTGTTTAATTGCCTTGACTGTGTCAAGAAGTTTGGTTAAGTTTAACCAAAAGTAACCCCCCCCCAAATTTTGGGTTCAAAGCGCCAGTTTGGCAAACTTATTAGGTTAGAAGTGCTGCTGCACCGCCTAATTGATTTATAAAACGCCAAGGCGCTGCATGGGAAAGTTTCTGGGCACTGCAGTGGCACCTGGTTCAAGTTTCAAAGCAGTTTAATGGGGGTTTAACAAAAAACAGTTAATGTGAAAAACAGCTAGATGTAGACAATGGTGTCTATCTATTTAGGATTGATCAGCTGGTTCCCAGTTGAAACAAGGATAGCTTGGATCAGGAACACATATTCCACAGGGTTTTGGTGCCAGAAGTCTGCAATGCTTCAAGCCAAATAAATACATTTCCACAGAAGGAATCAGGTGATTCTGGAATTTATTAAGGCACATTCTTATAGGTTAAGAGTGTGATGATCTTTTTGTAAAGATCAGGATTGGATGATGCTGTTATGTCATAAACCTCATGGAAGGAATCCAGGTGTGAATCAGGAACCATAGGGGGTTTCAGCCAAATATACCCCAATTGGTATATAATGGAAACATGATAATAATTAATAAAGATGCTTATTTGTGACAATAGTTTCTTTCCCCTCAATAATTTTATGCTTTATGATTTTTTTGGCTTTTAACTGAAAGAATACTACCATGTAATGAAAGAGATGGTCTGCATCTAAGACTATGGGAAGTGAAAAACGTGGAAGTGATCACCAGATGGTAACAAGTTTAACGCCAAGATTGCTTGCCTTGAATCCAAGCTCATCAAAGCTTACATAAAGGATTCCTTGTCAAACCATAAAATATTCAGACTGGGATAATGAAGAAGGAAGCATAATTTCCTGGATCATCTACAGGGTAACTAACAACCCAGGTTTGGCACCCAGTACATGCTAACCAATAGGATATGGTATTCTTCATCTAGCACAGGGGACCCTTGCTGGTGTGGGGGTTGAAAATTTTGGGATTGCTTCTTTCTATCTGGGTCCTCCTTTCAAATATGATGCTTAGAAATACAGCTAATATAGGAAGTTTGGGATTTGGGGATTTGAACCCAGTGGACCACGTTCAATGTAAAACTGTAGCAGCGCTCTGGCCCGCAAACATTTTCCAGTTGCCACTGGGCTTGGAACTGATTCCAGCTGGTGGGGCGGCGCTTTTGGTGACTATTCTATAACACATCATCTGGTTTCAATTTTTGTATCTTATGTTTAATTTATCCTGGGATTTTATGATGGCTCAGCTTACTAATTTATGCCACTGGCTTTGACATGGTTACCAATCACTTGGTTGGCCATTTCCAACAAGTACCATAGTAACCTGCACAGTTTCCAGGTAAACCCTGGCAGCCATGGGGCTTTTAAAGATCTTGATCCCATGGAACACAGATGTTTGATCCTAGTGTGATATCTGGACTGGATGCTATGACATGCTTACTCAGATATTAATTTAATTCTTGGGGAATTTTTCCCAAGAGGGGGTGTCAAGCATATACTTATTGGAAGTATGTAAAATGAGATAATTGGAGAAATTAAGAATATATAGAATATTTTATTTAATAAGATATAAAACTATATAGCATCAAATTTAGCCACATACTATCCATGTACATCATGGTAGTCATGGGGCTTGTGCAAGTATTTTTTCTCTTGGGATTAAAGATGGTTGATCCCCATACAATATGAGGTGTGACAGGAGTGCTACTGACTGTTCTGCGGGTGTGTTGTTTCTCAGGGAAGTAATTACCCATGAGGAATTGTTGATAGATGCTTAAACAAGGGTAATTGAAGATGGTGCAGCATCTGGAACTCGTTTAAATTCATCACACTATCATCTCAGATAAACTTTCTATACAGTACTTGGAATCAGGTAAATGCAATACAGTAGTTTTAAAAGCCATGGCAACAAGCAAAAACAATTCAGATTTAAACAAAATGAACTCAGATTTAAACGAATTAATTTTAAATGAATTTATATTGATTTACAAAAAATTTGGGTTCATTTCAATTTTGTTTAAATATGAATTGTTTTTGCTTGTTGCCATAGCTTTTAAAACTACTGTAGCTCAAGAAGGGATAAAGATGGTTTATAATAAGTTGATATTTACCAAGAAGGCTGAAGCTCCTTATATTGTGTGGAAAAGGCCATTGATCCATCCAGGTTGAGAATTACACACTATGTATAAAGATCACTGGGATAATTTTCATTATTGGCCATATTTTCATGGTGAAGTAGAGTGAGATAATATTTCATTAATTAAATAGGAAATAATTTCCCAAAGGAGGATGTTATTCCCAATGAGGATGAGGCATCATATATTTACTTGAAGATGATAGTCCTCAAAGAAAAGATATGGCAAATTGTAACATATCACAATATAGAGGTAGAAGACTCTGATTTGACTCACAGTCAGGGAATCAGCAGCATAGATGAGGTTGCACTCAATTTTGCAAATTCCATGAACCATTTTAGCTTGGGAGAGATTTCAGAATTTTGTAGTGGAAAAATGTAGATTCTAACAATCTTGTTACTAAAGATCTTATGGGAAGGTATCAGAATAAATATATTATTCTAAAATATATTTTATTATACAGTAGTTCTCATACCTGCTGAGATAGACATATATTAGTCAGTTTAGAACACATAGGTTCATTCACAAAAAAAAATTCAACTGCAACCAGTTGAAGGTCAATCTACTCAATAAAGCTTCAATTTATATATATCCAGAAAACAAAAATAGTCAATCATATAACAAAATTAAAAGTCAAATACTGAATTCCAAAAATGAGTCAGCAAACACATGGGAATCAAATTCAAAACGTACACAATCCAGTCACTTCATGAAGTATTCTACATCAAATTTGATAATGAGTATGTGGCAAATATGATACAAACAGAGAACACATGGGGTTCAGTCACAAAGATGATGAGCTCAAACATGAAACAGATTATTTTTTGAAAATATTGATTATTTTGGGCCTCAAATTGGTAATAGTGGATTTCAGGAGTAAATACACCAAAATCTATTCAGGCAACTACAGAATTATTTTCAATGTATGTGCTTCTACATTTGGACATTTATGTGTGAGGTTATGTCTCAAAAAGGAGCACACACTTAAATAAAATTAATTTTCTAGAAATGATTTTCTTTTCTGTTTTTGAATAGAATTTTTTATTGCTTTTGGTTTAAAATGAGTTTCACCAGCAAAGATAACTTTGACGTGTTGAGGAGCAATACCAGGAGCAATACCAGGAGCTACCCCAATCTCAGGGTGCTGATCAAAGGGAGCACAATCATTGTGTTTCCTGTGTACACCCAGTTTAATGCAAGTTGTGAGGAGGGTAGGACACGCCATTTTGAAAATGGCATCTCAAAAATTGCTATCTCAAATTACGCCATCTCAATTTTCTGCTATCTCAATTTTATAGTAAAAACAACATTTCAATTTACAGCATCACAACTAAGAAAAACATGTTTTAGATTTTTAGATTTTTTAAACTCCAAAAATAACACAAAAAATAAAATTTAAAAAAATTTCTAGGCTAACAAAAGCCTCAGGATTCTAAATCTGCAATAAAAAGAGGTCAAATAGTAGCAACAAGGTTGTGTAAAGCCCAAAAGTTTAAATATACCCCAAAACAACTATTTTCATCTATTGTAACTATAAAATATACTTTAAAATAAGCATATAATTGTACCAAATACTAAATAAAAGCAAATAATGATAAAATTAAAGAAAACAAGAGAGAAGACAAAGAAGATTTTATTGGGAAAAGGCTTAAACATTAGTTGAAAGAGCAACAGAGATGGCCTGAAGATGCTCAAGCTTTCTATACTTGGGATAGTAGGCAAGGACCACCTTGCTGATTTAATTATATTTTTTTACTGCCTTAGTTTGCTTGGGGGGTCACCCTTGGTCTTCATACCAGTCTTGAAGAGCTGGGCAGAGATGGCTTGCTGGGTTTTTAAATGCACCATTATCTTGTTGAATTTATGCTTCTGAACCTGGACTCTTGTAAATTGGCTGTGCCACCCTTCAAGAGAAGATGTGGTCTTAATCAGGTCATCTTTTGCCTGCTTATAGAAGCTCCACTGGATTGAGTTGCTGCCTTTTCTGATGTGTGCGTGCTCCTTGAAATACTCCAACCCATTGAGTTTCAAAATACTCTATGAACAGAGAAAAGGCTACCTGGTTGGCAAGGATATAGGGATGGCAGAGTAGGGCATTGTAAAAGGCATTTGTCTCCTTCTTACTCACAAGGGCAAGGGCAGAAAAGCAATTGAAATTGTCCAGGGCTTCTTTAGTGCCTTCAGAGTTGACCAGCTCATGAAGTTCAAAGCACTTTTGGAGGCGGTGGCAGAGTGCCTGCTGGAAGTGGAAGTAGTATCCCTGAGGGGAGCTCTTGAAGACTCTATTGAAAGCATTTTCCTGAGCCTGTTCAAAATCCACTACCAGAAATTTGTGATAGGGAAGGCTTTCTGGATTTTTCTTAGTTGGGGTGGGAGCGTCTTCTTCTCAGGAGATGTATTTTTTCTTGCGCCCTCTAGTCTCCTTGGGCTCCTCTTTAATAGTTGGAAGGATTTCATCCTGTTTGGCCTTTAAAATTGTGAGTGCCCGGACATAATTTTCCTGCTTCTTATTTGGGAGGAAAAAGAAGACAACGGGAAGAAACAGATTTCTAACCTGCCTTGGATATTCCAAAGCTGGCTGAAGAGCTTTGGGCAGGTTGAGAAAGTTCCATCTGCAAGCCAGGTCTTGCGCTTGAGGAGGTTGCACAGATCCTGGCTTGTTTCAAAGCAGATGATACCCTCTAAGGCATGTTGACCATCATAATGAAGAAAGAATCTCTCCTCATGGTGAGATAGTTTTTGCTCCTCAGTAATGATCAATTGGCCAATGAAGCTTGCACTGACACCTTCAATGCACAGAGCACATATCTGATCAGTGATATATCTCTGTAGTTTTGAGGTGCCACCAACAGTTGAAAGTTGGGTATCATTTAAATTAAGGAGAACATTGTTGACAACCTCAGTTGCAGTTTGATCCTTTGTGGTTGGGATCACCTGGCAAAGAAACCAGCAGATAAGTTGATAGAGAGGGTCAAAAGGCTTGGTGCAGTTGTGGTTAACAGTTAGGGCTTTGAATCTTGTAAACCCATAAGTGGTGAGCCTCACAGGGCAGCCAACGTTATCACATTAGAAGTGATGTTGGTGGATGGGTTTCTTCTCATCATTACAGCTGAAGCTGTAACCCTTGTAGACAAAACTGGCACCCTCTTTTGAGTCATAATTGGATAGCTGATAGGGTACATTGTTGGCATAGCAAAGATGCCATTTTGGTTGCATACATTGTGGATGGAGTTAAGATCCCAGAGCTCAATTGGCTCATCTGCAGGAGCACCAGGCTCAGGCTCCTGCTCCTCTTCATCCTCAGGCTCTAAAGTGGGGTCAGAATGTCAATTGAAGTTGAACAACTTCTCTTGAAGATCAGAGGGGGAGTAAACAAATGGAGAATGGGGAGAGATAGGACTGTTCCCTCTTGTTTAGGTGATGCAGTTGGGGTCTTGGGGGAGCTTTGGCCTTAGAAGGCTGCTTCTTTGGGGTTGTCTTGGCCTTCTTGGTCTTTCAAGGAGTGATATTAGACTGAGGCCTTTGTGGCCTTGGGAGGAGTGATCTTGGACTTTGAGGCCTTTGAGGCCTTGGGCGCAGCTTTAGTGGTAGGCTTGGGAGGCATCTAAAAGTGAATTAGCATCAAAATATTGGAATTTTGGGGGTTGCTTTTAAAGAGAAAAATGAAAATGTTTTTAATATTAAAGTTGTAATATATTTACATAGAATTGTAGAGAAGATCTAAAAATATATAATATCAAAATTTCAATGTTTTTTTTGTAAAAATAAAAAAAAATTAGTAACGCAAGTATGCAAAACTTTGAGTTTTGACTGAAAACTTGCAGTCAAAATGGCGTTTTTGAAGTGACGTAATCAAGGTGCTGTAGCTCAAAAACATAGTATTTTTGAGCATTTTTTATATTAAATTAACAAATTTACGGTGGAGCTACCTCAACTGGGCCAAATAGTAAAGCTTGAATTTCTCAAAAACTAGCTTATACAACTGAGAAAAAAAAGTACCCAGTTGTTTAGATAAGGCAAAAATATATATTTGCAAAGTTTCAGTGAATTTCTTACACTTTTTAATACTATGGTTTTTAATATGAAAATTTACTTTTTAAAAGTGAAAAGCAAGAATCACAACTGGGAAATCAATATAGCGTAGCCTGGCGTTATATGTAATTCCCCCTTATTTTTCCCTATCCATCGTGCGCATTGAATCTATTGGGTGATATGAAACTCAGTGGAACTCAAAGTAATGTAAATTGAAATGGCGTAATCACCCCCTTCCTTATAAAATCACTATTAAAATATTTTTATTAAGAGATCCCTCATCAATGTATCCATGTATAATAAAGTTATAAATTACATATAAAAAACAGGTTTTTTACCCAGTAACAACAATCACTAGAAGGACTATCATAGTGGTGTTATTTTAAGTTGATTTTGGTATAAGTGTCTTAGATTAATACTATATGAATATCTTCTGGTACTATACAACAGGCTTTATTTTAGTTTGGGTAAAAGCTTATTTTAGTTAAATATAAATAGCGTGATTTGAAATGACATAAAGTTGAGATTGCGTGAACACGCCCCACACTAAGTGATTTCATATGTAAATAAAGTTAGCAAAATAAGATTTAATTAATCTGACTTGAAGTGATGGAATTGAGATGGCGTAAATTCAAGATGTTGCATTATAAAGGTATATGTAAATTTTAACTATTTTATTGTTTATTTTATTTTTTTGTGATTCAAAATCACTAATGCAAAAAACGCCATCTTGAATTAAATTTGAGATGGCGTAAATCAAAGTAAATTTTTGAAATGGCGTGTTCTGCTGTGAGGAGGATGAGTTGTATGTGTCACCAGGCCCATCCACAGGTGGCTTTTCTGACCTCCAGTATGGTGCTCCCTGTTGTAAATTGCACTATTAATTTTATTTCAATATGTCCTTCAAATAGTGATATGTGCAAAGATTTGGCTGGTTTTGCTTTCAATTTGGATATTCCTTGCCTTCCTTAAATGGATCAACTCTAATGTCCACCCATTCCAGATTACCATACCATTCCTTGACTGATACTGATATTATTTTAACCCAACATTACCCCCTCTGCCACTCTGTCTACCTATTGAGTGATCATCAACCCTTGTCTACTATTAAGTAGAATCATTTCTCCTAATAAAGACAAGTTTATCCACATTTGTGTTGGCTATAATATTCTTCAAGCTTTTTTCCTTTTCTTTTTTCCAAAAGGAATTCCTCATTTTTTATTCCAGGAAATTAAAGTATGTTCCCTTAATTTTGCCCTGAAGGCTAACCTAAGGCTAGTTTTGAACCTCAATATTTTATAAAGATTTCCCGCTGTGTCCTTCTGGATGTTGTCCCCAGGAGCCAAACACAACACTTCCCAAGACCAGGCTCAACCTGCATCTGTTCCACATTCTGAAGACTGGGCAACAGTGGCCCCCTCAAATACAATTCAACCATCACTCAAGAGTTTGATCCAATCAGAGCAAGCCCTTCCTAATCTGGGTCCCCTTATTTCTCAAGTACCACAAAAAAGTTGAATCATAACCAATGAGATGATATAGGAGATTGTGAGCCTAAAGCAGAGTGGTGTAAATTTTGCAGAAATTGCCAGTTGGCTTCAATTTACCAAGGTATTGATCAAGCGTGAGTTCTGAGCCCTTTTGAAGAGAGGTGGTGCAAAGCTGATCAAGAAGCCAAAGAAGCAATAATATTCCCATATCAATGATGCCTATCCTCTAATAATTGACATCTTCCAATGGGACCTTTACCTCCAATTGACTGAGGTCTGTTGTCTACTCAGGTTCCAGGGAATTTTCATTGCCAGCTGCACAGCGCAGCTCTGAATGCATGGGCTTGTAGTTAAAGTTCTGATTCTGGCCAATTGGCTGACTGATGAGTTGGATTATGGATCTGATTTGCCCTATGACCCTGTGATTGGTGCCACCATCACCTGCTGCCTATCCTCCATTTTGGACAATGTAATCTTTACATCCTACTATATATTGTCATTGCAAGTCAATGATTATGACACTTTGAGTGAAAAAAAAACTCCCAAGGGCAAAAAGAAGGAATCAGGGGGGATTGTGATTGGTGCGTTCATTGCAGTTTCCCCAAAAGGGACTGTATTTTACTGAACCACAACCAATTACACTATCAAAACAGCAGGCTCAACCCGCCAGCAAGATTCCAAGTAAGCAGATTTGTGACCTGTGATCCAATTATCCAGTCACCCAAAGCCAAGTTAGGAGTTGACTTGGATTTTCAAATACAATAACATAAACAGAAGCTGATCCTCCCTGGTGGGTAACTTGCTTTGGTGCTTGACTCATTACAAGGATCAAGCACCCCCTTCAATATCTCACAGTGTGATCAACGCTATCATATTCCTGCTATCCACAATTCACAACAACTATATAATCATTATCTCTCAATAAAGAATATTACCTAGTTTCCAATATTTCTCTCCTTGTAACTCTGCTAAAACAGCACAGTTATGACATTGGTAGCACAGGTGGGTTTCCCATCCTACCTTATCTTGCAAAATTCTGCCTGTTGCCCGTACTTGCCTTGGTCAACAAATCCTTGATAGAATCATATCCAGCCTCCCGCTAGACTGGACTCCATACGCACCTGGTACCAAAATACCGGATGGTTTTGTCCTGTACCAGAACATGGTGATCCTGCTTTCTGCCTTCAACACCCTGTCCTCACAAGGTTTTTTTCCAAATGCCCACTGCCATTCCTTGAGAGGCTGACAAAAATACTATGCCCGCCTGCGTAACACAGAGACTTCAAAGCGCTGTCCTGGAACCTTTTGCTGGAGCCAACAACAATAATGCTGCGGCATGGATCCAGTCTGCCCAAAGCAAGCTGGCCCAAATGGAATGCCCACAATGGTTTTGGATTGCAGAAATCTCCATCTGCTTGACTCACAACTCTGGCACCTGGTGAAATAAGTGGCACAAAGAACATACCAAGAAGAATTGGGTCACCTTCAAACAAGACTTCTTGGCAAGATTTGTGCTGAAGGACACCACACTCATGATCATCCACCAAGTGAAGAACTTGACCCAGACTGGCACAGTAAAGGAGCTCATCTGTGCTTACAAGGAACTCTGACTATGTGCCCCCTCTGATATGGCCTTCAACACCCCAGCTACTCACCTCATGTACTATGACACGCTCAAGTTACATGTAATGAGACACATAAACCTGGACCAAGTAACCAACTTGCAAAGTCTATATTGCAAGGCAGAGAAAGCAGAACAAACACCTAACGCTCTTCACAAGGTAAAAACAGGAAAGAGAGTAACCCAAAGATTCTCACCCAGCTGGGCATTCCAACCAACTACCCCCTGGAAACAACAACAGCAATACAAATCATAAACCCACAGGTGCAAATGGATATGTGAATGGGAAAAGCAGCCAGTAAAACCAAACCCATTTCTGTATCACTGCCATACAAGATAACCAAGACAAGGGAAAATCCCAGGGAGAGCACTAAGCAAGCCAAGCTCTCCCCACACAATTCCTGACTTGCCTAACAATGAGTACCAACCCAAGGATGTGGACCAGTGCCCGATGATCCAAGTACCCTAGGAGGACCTGGTACTTTACACCATTGCCAGACATCCAAATAAACTGATGTCTTACCCTTTCCTCTTTTGCAGTTACACAAGGTCAGCACTCCTGGACTCAGGCGCAGACTGAACCCTAGTCAACAGCAGCTTTGTAGATAAGTTCAAGTTAGCCACAAATCCTCCGCAGATTAAAAACATGGTTTTAGCTGATGAACATCACATCACTGTGACACAGGAAACTGCCCCCTTCTCTGTCATGCTAGAGAACCTATACTCTACCATTCAAGGTCCTGTAATTGACTTTCCCAAGTTTGACATTGTACTGGGGCTAGACTGGCTACAAAAGAACAACCCCCATGTATAATGGGCAACCTCTGTACTGACCATCAAATGTGAAGGCGTCAATTACCAGATCTACACTGACTCAGTAGATCAACTCCTACATGACCATGTCTTTGTACACATCACAGAGACCTTGGACAAAAAAGAGAATCTCAAGGAAATTGACTGGGACTCTTGTCAGTACAAGATCATACATTTCAAGGATTTCCAGGAACCACCACTCCTCAGGATTGTGGAATTGTAGCCTGTCACCCAGAAATCTTCAGAGGCCCTAACCAAGCTGCCTCTAGAGAAACACATCCAACACTCCATACAACTCAAGGGAGCTGTACCTAAGGCATGACTCATATATTGCCTTACCCCAAACAAGGACAACACCCTATGTGCTTACTCAAGGAGGCATTGGAGAAAGGATTTATCTGCCCCTCACAGTCTCCTTTTGGTGCTTTTGTATTCTTTGTAGCAAAGAAAGATGGTACCCTGCGCCTATTCATGGATTATTGGGCCCTAAACAGAGTTGCTATCAAGAATTGTTACCCACTACCACTCATTGACAACCTGTATGATGCCTTGGGTGGTGCCATAGTCTTCTCCCAAAATTTACCTGACTGCAGGCTATAACCAGATCTGCATCAAGGAAGAAGACATTCCCAAAAAAGCCTTCTGCACTTAACTTGGTTTTTTCAAGTGTGTGGTACTAAGCTTTGATATGAGTAACACCCTGTCAACCTTTGTGACCTTCATGAACAAGGTGTTTGCCCCCCACATTGATAAGCATGCCTTGGTATACCTGGCTGATATCATTGTCTACAGCCCCTTGGTAGAACAATACCACAAAGACTTGGAGGCAGTCTTTGCTACCATAGCGCAACATAAGCTGCTAGCCAAGCCTTCCAAATACCAGTTCTTCTGTAAGCAGCTGCCCTTCTTGGGAGAGATAGTTTCAAAAGATGGCATTAAAACTGACAGCCAGAAAATCCAGGCCATTTTCAAAATGCCACCTCTAAAGGACAAGTAAGAACTCTACACGTTCTTGGGGATGGTTGCCTACATATGACAATTCATACCCAACTGCGGCATCCTGACTGCACCTATGTCCGCCATAACTGGCACCAAATCCAAGTTTGTATGGACCCCCAACGTGACCTCTGCTTCAGACGCCTCAATGAGAAACATGCCACAGCACCCATCCTACAATACCCTAAATGTGATGAAGAGTATCAAATGGAGTCAGACGCCTTGAACACATCCATTGGGGGAGTACTACAAATCAAAAATAACAAAGGTGACTTCCTGCCTGTAGCCTATGAATCACGCAAATTGCAGATGGCAAGTGCTGATACCTTATCCATGACAAAGAGCTGTTGGCAATCATGCACTGCCTGGTCAAGTGATGTTGCTATCTAGAACAGCAAGAGGAGTTCACAACATTGACCAACCACAAGTCACTTATATACTTTAAACCACAAGCAAACTTATCCTGTCATCAAGCCCGCTGGATAGAGCTTCTGGAGAGGTTCAACATGCTCATACAATATAAGCCTGACCCAGAGCTTGCCATGTCAGACGCGCTTTCCCACCTATACGTCAGAGCCACAAGAGGCAAGAATGGGCTTGAACCAGACTGGCCTCTCCTGGTGCTTTAGAAGAAGAACAAAGGTTTCCCCCTGGCACTAAAGACATAACAAAAGGAACTGTCATTAAGAACAAGCGCTTATTTGCAGATGTATATGGAAATCTACATCAAAAAAGGTCTGACAGAACAACCATCCCATATATTCCCACACACCAGCAAGTTGATACAATCCTACATTAACACAGAGACCTAGGACACACAAAAAGCTACAACCTCTACAAATCCCTTAAACACAAAGCATGGTGGCCAACCCTGTACCAAGATGTTCAGGAAGTCTTGGACTAATGTGAAGTATGCAAGAAATTTGCAAAGAGCAAAACCCTATCTAAGTCAGTACTACCTATCCACACACAACTACCCTTCAAGGTGTGGGCCCTAGACATTGTGGGCCCTATGCTAGGGAAACATAACAACAAGAAATAAATCATTACTTCAATAGACTTTGCCACAAAATGGCCAGTAGCTCAAGCAATTAAAACACATACTGACAACAATGTACAACACTTCATAGGAAGAGAAATTTTCAGCAAGTTTGGAAACCCAGAACTCCTGATAACCAACAGAGGCAAAAATTGACCTCTAAAGATACCAACGTATACCTCACCAAGAATGGGGTCCAGCACACAGTTATAACACCTTACCATCCTCAGGACAATGGATGTGTGAAGCAGCTGAATGGCAGCCCTGTGCAAGCCTTTGACAAGCTCATTGCCAGGAGACCTTAGGACTGGTACAAGAAGCTACCAACTGTATTAGTTGTATTCTGGACCCACGTGAACAGATCTACCAGCAAAAGCCCCTTTGAGCTAGTTTATAGAACACAACCCAATATCATACAGGCGCTATCAGGACCTAAGCTGGAGATGCCAGACAAGGTTCCACCCCTCTCCAATACCCAGGTCATACAGGGCAATAGCAACCAATCAGAAAAAGAAGAAAAGCATCTACAAAAGAACTTTATTCCCATCCAAGAAAAACATGAGATTGGCAACAAAGTTTGGGTCATGAATATCAACCAAAGTGAATTACAGCCAGAAAAAGTTGGTCCTGCCATCATCCTAAAGGTAAACAAAAATAACTCTTACCTTGTGCAAGGACTCAGAAAACAAAGACAAGACAAAGTCCTCCACCATGATTGCCTCAGGCCCTGTAAAGCAAGACAAAAGCAACAAGAGACTGTCCTATCCTCCACCAAACAACAGCTAGTTCAGTATGGCGCCTGGGCTTCTGACATTCTCCCTGAAAAACCTGCCCCCAGAGGATGCAACCTTCAGCCAGGGGTAGTGTCAAAACAGCAGGCTTGACCTGCCAGCAAGGTTCTGAGTAAGTGGGTTTGTGACCCATGATCTAATTATCCAGTCACCCAAACCCAAGTTAGGAAGGCAACTCAGATTTCCAAATACAATAACATAAACAGAAGCTGATCCTCCCTGGTGGGTAACTTGTTTTGGTGCTTGACTCATTACAAGGATCAAGCCACCACCTTCAATATCCCACAGTGTGATCAAAGCTATCTTGTTCCTGCTATCCACAATTCACAACAACTATATAATCATTATCTCTCAATAAAAAATATTATCTAGTTTCCAATATTTCTCCCCTTGTAACTCTGCTAAAAGAGCACGGTTACAACAACACAAATTGTTACTGGTACAGAAATTCCCCTCTGACCTGCTTGCCACCTGGAGCTTGGCCAATTACAGCTTCAAAATCTTCCTGAGTCACCAAATGGAGTGCGCTGAAGTGGCCTCCAAGAAAATATAAACAGGAGTCCACAACATCTACTTTTTCCCTGCCGGCCATGCCAATCTTCACTTGGGGATATGTTGTTCTTTAACATTGGGGATACAAGGTCTCATGGCCTGGGGAAGATGGGTGTAAACTAAAGCTTGTAACCCAGTTATATTTATGTTAGTCAAATACAAGAATGTAGTTAAATTCTGCAATAGCAACTTTAATAATGCTCCTAAAAGCTTATAAGAGGTAAAATATGGACTGAGGCAGTTTAATAACCCTAAGAAATAAAATAAAGTCCAGTCTTAATGACAGAAAATTTGGTCAAAAAGTTGATTTCTAAGTCTGGGAATTGCTCAGCACTAGAAGGAGGATTAAAGCTCTCAACAATCAAATTGTGGGTATTACTATAAAAACTACCTAGCTGGTGAAACAGAAAGTCAAAACAAATCATAAGATCAAAGATTTAAAACTTAAACTAAAATTGGAAATAAAACACAATCCACAAAACCTAACAAATACCTTTTTTAGGTGAAAGTTAAACAATCTCAACTTGTTGTTGAGACTGGTGAACCAAGTCTTTTTATTGAGCTTGGAAAAGTGAGGTGCAAATTGGAAGTGAAAGTTTAACCTATAAAGGTTAGCTGGTCATTTGGAAGGAAGAAACCATATTTTGTGAGCCAACTACTTGAACTAGCTTTAAAAAGTTAGGTTGGCATAGAGGAGATTTCAGGAGGAGAAAGCCGGTTAAGGCAAAGCTCTGCAGGTAAAAGCAAGCAAAAAGTAAAGGAAAACCCAGTCCAAAGATTAGGAAAGACATAAGTGGACGTATAGTTAAAGTAAGTCTTTTTGGAGCCAACTTCTGATCTTCCCTGTGTAGATCCAGGGTTTGAAACTGGGTGTCAAAAGGTAAGGAGTTTTTGGAAATAGTCTTAATAGTGTTTAGATTGTAATTAGGCTTTAACAAGACTAAAATGGACTCCAAATATGGAAAATGAAGGGGAAAGACAGGGAATTAAGAATTAAGTGAAAGGGAACAATATTGATAATACTTAGAAGCCAATGAGGCAAATGATATAAAACAGAGTAGCAGCTAATAAAAGGTGAATCCTGATAGGAGACACAATCTGTGAATGCAACCCCACAACCTTCAGCCAGGTAGTTGGTGCAGCCAATGACCGCACCATGCTATTTCCCTGTCAGAAGATTGCTGACATGTTCACAAAGATGACCCTGAATGCTCACAGCAGCAGCCAATCACCAAAGGATCCCCAGCTGCCCCCTCACAATTCCCTGGCGTACAAGCCAATCACCATCTTCCCCCAGTTGGAATATGGTATCATGCATCATGAATTCCTCCAAGCTGCTCAAGGCACTCAATTGCCTCTGGGACTTCCCTAGTCCTCATCCAATCCTCCCAGGTGACCAGCACCAAACCCCAGCCAATCAAGTCCTCTCCCCCACAATCCAGCCCGCCAACTAGTTTGCCCCATCCACTCCCACATTTTTGCCAAATAAACCTTTCCCCCAAAAAATTTTAATTATAATACATATATTGGTTTAACTTTTTGTATTTTTATTGTGATAAAATATATTTTACATTAATTACAATGATGATTGATTTTAATAATGCCTTAAGTTTAATTCAGTTGCTCTAGTATTTATTAATTTTATTTATTTCTATTATAAATTTAATATTTTTGAAGCACTACAATCAAGTGAATTTAAGAAGCTAAAAGTGAAAATGACCAGAAAAAAATAATTCACATTAATTTTTGGTTGTCTTTGATGATTGGCTCAGACAAGGCTAGCCTCAGTTATCACACCCAGTTTAACTTAGTAAAATAAGTCTGTTAAAAATAAAACCTGTCTTTGTTTTCAAATTGGCACACCAACTTGTGGTCAATCTAGCACCCAATCACTGGCTTTTCTTGTGCTGTATTAATCACAAATTAGCATGTCAATTGTCAAACACAGACATTTTTTCCAACATGCTTAATTTACTAAGTTAAACTGGGTGCAATAACAGAGGCATGTCTTGTCTGAGCCAAGCACAAAGATAGCACAAATGTACACCAATTCAATTGGCTGGTCTGTATCATTTGTAGTTTTTAGATTCATTTTATTGTAGCACTTCAAAAATAATAATGTTAATTAGAAAACAATAGAATTGATAAAAATAATCCATCACACCGCATATGTATCTGAACTATATGATCTACATATAAACCCTGAGTGTGATTTTTTTTAATAAATTTGTACTCTGCACATAATTAGCATACCAAGTTAAGAAATAAAAAATTACATTATATTTGGACTAAGCATGTATATGAACAAAATATGCTGTCCATGGTACTAAAAATGGGTTGGTTTACGCGCTCTGAATATATGATCTACATATAACCTGTAAAAGGGGTTATCTTTTAATAAATGTGTACTTTTGGTCATAATTAGCATACTGATTTGAGTACAAACCTATTTCACTTGGAAAAAACATGATGTTAATGATACTTGGAATGGGTTGGTATATACAAACAGTATTCAGAATATTAATATCAACTGAATAGTATTACTTAAAGCTAAAAAAATTCATAATTAAAATCAGATAAAATTATTAAATCTTTATTAGAAACAATATAATAGATATAGTTTATTAGGATATTTTATTGGTATAAAAGGTGTTGGGGTAAGAACAAGGAAAGCATGTCATAATTGGAGGTGATGATCAAGGAGTTGGACGCGGCAGTGGCTAAAATCAAGAGGGTCAATCAAAAGGTTAAGGACATGCTAAAGGAGGTGGTGTTAGAAGGCAACAAACTAGACAAAATTACTGTGAATGATGTAAAGAAGAAGACACCCAATAATATCAAAAAATTGCAACCAGGCTCCTAAATGTACAAAAAGATGTTCTTGCTGATCTAAAGTTCAAGCCACAGGGGTTCACAACTGCAGAGGCGTGGTCAAAGGACCCTGAGATGTTTGAGCAGCTAAAAATAAAAGGAAACATAAGCCAACACAAGACCAACAACTAACTAGTGACAAATCCTGTGATGCAGCCCCTGTCAATGTTGCAACCAATTTTCCAGACTTCCTGCCAATGTATCTTATAATACGCAGGAAGCGCTCAGTGAGTTGCCCCTTGATGTATCTAACAACATGAACCAATCTGATGGCAATATTGAACTACAGGCACTTTCTCCTAATTAGGAGCGCTACCAATTCAATCTGCTAATCCCCGCACAAGTTATTCTTTGGCTTCAAACCCTATATGGAACATGCCACTGTGCCACCCCCTTGTGGCCTTGTGGCTTTCCTCATATAGTATATTAATCACAATATTCTAGAATAAACAACACTGTATTATATTCATTTTTGTCTTTTCTATTAGACTGTTATCTTCCCCAATCAAATATTGAACTCTAATTGGTTTAGTTGCAACAGTGGTAGCAGCAATAGGTTCACAACCTACAAAAAAAGTCCCCCCAAGAAATTACAGAGTACAGGCTGTATGGCTATTCCCCATCAAGAGACTTTCCTGCCAATCCCCAAGGGGGACATCCCCAACAGGTATATCATCTACAAAGATCAACTGGTACTTACAAGCGTGTATAATTGACTCCATCTTGGGCAGCACAACACAAGAGTTACCCTGCCCCAGTCAGACCTTTCTCAGTGCATGCTCAATCTCCAGCTTGAATCTTTTGCGGGTGGTGTCAAAGGGGCTGACATTTTAAGTTGGCTCTACTCTACCAAGACCCGCCTCTTTATCTGTCAAGTACCTGATCCCATGTGGGTTACTACTGCGTCTGGGCGCCTCACAGGGCCTGCCGCTGTGTGGTTCACCAACTGGGCCAGTCGAGAAATAGATGTCACTTGGGCGTTGTTCAGAGACACTGCAAAGTCCAGTTGTAAAACTTTTCACACATTGTGGTAGGGAATCCCATCCTGGCTATCAAACAAACTGGGTTCATTCCTGAATATCTTGCCATCACCCCAGAAGCCGTGACTCATGGGAATGCCATGCTCCTTACCTTGATAGTTAATGGGCTCAAACGGCAACTGTGGTAAGTTTGACTCACTGGTGATCAACTCCCTGGTACTTGACACTTTGTCAAGTACCAGGGAGTTGAGTACCGCATATGTGAATCTATTAGTATTTTTGGCTTAACCAATTTTAAGATAATTTTTACTAGTAATTTAGGGGTTTGAAACCAAAAACCAAGGTTAAATCTACTTGAGCTTGACTCTGTTTAATAATTCAGTTAGCTAAAATACCAATTTAAGGGGCAATTTATAAGTAAATTTATTAATAGAAATGAAAAAACCTGTGTTCAACACTCTAAACCAAAAAGTGACCAGTTCAACACTTTTTAAGCCGAATTCTAATTTTATTAATAAAATACATATGCACTTATATAAAATTTATTATTTACTATTATGTTTTTATTATTAGTGTCCATAGTTGTTGATTATGCTCCCAAGCACCACTATACTGGATTTAGTGGCATAGACATTAATCAAATACCCCATTTGTTTTACATTATGTCATTACCAGGTTTTTGGATTAAGTGGCGCCACATAAATTAAGCCCAATTTATTAATAGATTTCATATGTAATTTATAAAAAACAGAAACTCAACTCCCCCTCTGTTTGACTCTATCCACTTGCCACCTGATTGGTTTCAGATTTAACTAATCAAAGGCTCAGAATTAAGGCTAAATTAATATGTGACACACTATGAGCACCACTCAACACTCACCCACTTGACACTTTAACTTAGGGATTAGTACAGAGAGCTTCTTAATGTTTTAAACAACACTATGGTAAATAATTCACTCCCAGCTCCTCCCAGCATACCTTAATCACTAATAAACACATTTCCACTCATTTACTTTTTTAACTTATGTTGTATTTTTTTTAATTTTTGAGCATATGATACTGCCTTGCTTTTGGGTTAACTTTTGAACCTGTTTTAAATTTAAGCAAGTTTTATATGTAAAAAACAGTAAATTTGATGTTTCTGCTAAACTCTGGCATACTCAACAGTGAGAATTCAGTTTTTCTAGCTGATCAACAGAGCCAAACTTGACACTTTTGTAAGAATAAAGTGGCAAGCAGAACTGTTTAAAGATAAATGATGAGGATAAATCAAATAAATTGTCAACTGCTTTAAGAGTACCAAGTCAAATTGGTAGGAGGGGCTGATTGATTTCACGCCAAAATTTGTATAGAAGAACATCAATATGAGCACAGAAATGAGAAACAGCATTTTGAGAGGTAAATCATAAAAATGCAACAGTTGCAAAGCCAGGTACAGGGCAGACCACTGCACGGTGAGGGACTCTGTAGTCAACGTCAAGAAGGAGGTGATTAAACTATCAACAACTGGGACCAGAAGGCCAAAGTGGTCTAGCATAATGGATTTTTGGGAAACTTGGGTGATTTTATTTTTCTCAATGATAATAAGCTATCTAGAAACAAGTTTCTAGAGTGGGATGAGAGAAGTCTTAAGGTGCTTCAGGATGGGGGTGGTGGGGTTTTTCAACATCTGATTGGTTACCAAGAATATTTTCAGCAGTGGGAGGTCCTGCATTGGAAGTTACTTCAATGATGTCATAATTTGAAAAATTTGGGCAACCAGCAGTCCAAGCGCTGCCATTTCTAAATAGTGTATAGCACGTAATTTTCTTGTCATAATTATTTAGATGAAAATAAGGCAGATCCAGATTTTCCAGGGCTATTTGAGCAACCCCAGCTTTGACCCATTTTTTGTCAATAACGGCATTTAAGTTGTCTATTTCTCTCAAGGGTTTAGCAGTGGTTCTTTGCTGGTTTCTGGTTTTGCGAGAGCGCACTATCCCTACCATTTGATTTTCTACAGTAACAACTTTACTATGTTTTGAATTTTCAACTCCCAATAAAAAATAATTCCAGATAATAAATATTTTTTTTCAATTATAATCTACTACTCTTACTGCTACTCTCCATATAGCTGCTATATAATTTTTATTTATTTTAATTATACTTTTATATTGATTTAGCACTAAGATGCTATGCTAAATCTAACATCTTTGATGCTTCATCATAAATTCACTTATTTTATTTTTTAACCTTTATATCTATACTTTGAGTTTTTATTTTGCTTCTATTTACTTTATGTTTTTTCTTGATAAATAAAACTTTATTTGCATACTTTCATTTAACTTTTGCTTTGCTTTACCTCTTTGTGTTTCATATCTTTCATACTTTTTTATTTACAAAACCAAACTTTTCTTTAGACAAGATCAAACAACAGCCAACAGCCCAAGCGCCAAGCCTACAAGGGCTCCAAAGAGCCTGCCTCCACTCTCAAGCCTGCAAAGGCAAAGTCTCCAACCCCATCTCCTCCCACTCCATCTCCTCCTACTCCTCCCCCCTCCACCCTAATCTTCCACATCCCCTTCAACTTTGCCCAAGAATTCCTCCCCAATAAATCTGATAGTGATCTTACCAATCACTCCTTTTACCACTCAGAGGCCAACTCCGAGCCCACCAAGGAGCAACATACCAAGAAAGTAAGAGCTGCCAAGGAGCCCACCTCTTCTTCTGGTAAGAAAAAGGAGGCATCCAAGCAGGTCTTGTAGAACCCTTCCCCTCCCCCTCCTGATGGCTCTTCCCCCCTTCCCTCATCTGATCCCTAAGATGAGCCAGAGGAGTACTCCAAGAAGTTCAAAGCTTCTGGTCATGTGGCTTGGGATCCACTGGCCATCCACAATATCTGTAATGTGGACAGAGAGCTTAAAGTCCCCAAGAGCTTTCCCCATTACTTCCCAATCATGTCCATAAAGGGCAGCCCTGGCTATGTTACTGACAATTACATTTTTAATTGTAAAAATCAAAAGCGCCAAACCAAGAGCAAGCACTTTGTCTGTGAGGATAAGACTTGCGGGGCCTGGCTAAACACCAAGGGCTGGGAGCAAGTAATGGCGGAGAAGGGGGAGCACACTTGTGAGCCCCCCAATCATCTAATCACTTGGATGTTAAAATGGTACCTTGTTCAAGTAATACCCACCTCCTCTCACCTCTGGGCTTCTGATCTGGCCATAAAGGCTTTGCAACATCCCAAACCCAGCAATCTTAAGTTGGTGCCAACTCAAGAGCAGCTGTTTAAGTTCATAAGAAATAAGCGTATTGCCGCCAATCCCCCTCCCCTCATGGCTTCAGACGTCCTCTTGTATCTTACACTCACCCATGAGCTCAAGCAGCTTCCAAGTGGGGTGCGCTTCCTCCTTAATGACAATGGGTCTGCTGCCAAGGACCGCATAATCTGCTACTCAACCCAGCAGAACCTGATGGAGTTGAAAAGGGCGTCAACCTGGCTAGTTTATGGTACCTTCACTACTTGCCCCCGGATGTTCAAGCAGCTCTGGATGGTTCATGCCCAGATTGATATCCAGGTGATTCCACTTGCGTTCTGTCTTCTTCCTGGGGCCACCAAGGCCATTTATACACATGTGTTCATAATCCTCTGCCAAGAAATTGCCCTCCTTCCTCCTTCTGACAATGAAAAATCCAAGAAGACTCCCCCTACACCCGCGCCAACCCTCCTGCCGCTGACAAGGACCAGGCCACCCTGAACTCAGAGGAAAAGGCAAGGCTAAGAGCTCTTGGGCCTCACATGTGCATCTTGGACTTTGAGCCTGCTCAGTTCAATGCATTTGAGCAGCTGTTCAGTGGGGAGGTGCAGGGGTACCACTTCCACTTCTGCCAAGCAGTTGCTTGTAACGTACAAGCCAACGCCAAGCTTAGTGGATTGAGCTGGAGGGATAATTTGGACATCTGCAGATTTGTGCTGGCACAATTCAGTGCCTTGGTTTTTTTAAAGCCAGAGCATACTATGCAGGGGTTTGAGGTGCTCTCAAAGGATCCCTACATAGTGAAGCACCTGGAGTTCAAGCCATTTCTCAAGTACTTCAAGCCCCAGTGGATTTGGAAGGCTGTCACGCAGAGGCAAAGCAAGGCCCACACCAAGGCCAGCTGGAACGTGTACCAGGCGGCCATCAACGGGGAGCTGAAGACCACTTTAGCATTAGAGGCTTATCATAAGCATCTTAAAGCCAACTATTAACTTCATCAAAAGTTTAATAATTTCCTCTCTCTCCTTCAGCATGAGGAAGAGAAAACAATCTCCAAGCTCTGAGATCTCTCCAACCGCGTCCCCCCACCAAGCCAACCACCCGCTGTACCCTCTTCACCAAGGCCATCCAGGGTGCGGCCAAGCATAAGTACAAGGCCTCTGAACTTAAGCAGCAGCTTGAGCTTATTGCCACTGCTCTCCTGGAAGGGGCTAAGATGAAATGGGGAAAGAATGATGAGTAATAAACTTGCTTTCTTGCTCAGTTATATGATTTTCACTTTTCACTTTTAACTTTTAACTTTTCAACTTTAATTTTTTACTTATTAGCTTTGATAATTTAGATTTTAGTTTTAATTTTTAAGTTTTTTTAATTCAATTAGATAGCAGTGATTTTTTTATGTATGCATGGTAAGTTTGAGATGAATATTTATAGTTGAAAGTAAGTGAAATATCTTAATTTTTGTTAATTTCCAAATAAAACAAATGGTATTCACAGTTGTGCTTATATGAACTATATCAATTAAATATTAATATTTCTTCATATTTTGTATAACTTTATTTGAGTGTTTTTGTTTATTTTTGGTTCATTGGAATTTTAATTTTTATGGTAATAAAAATATTTTTATAATGAAGAGTGTAAATTACATAGTAAAATGATAAATAATTGCTCATTTCTCTTCTTTCTTATTAATTAAGATACTGTTTTATTGCATTTTTGAGCTCTTTGGGGTCATGTTAGTATACCATAGCTGTAAGGTTTAATTTTTATATTAAAAGTTTTCAGTACATTAAGATCTGTTAATTAAAAAAGTTTCAATTTCCAGTTGTCAATCAGGGCAAAAGCTGAATTCTCACTTTACTATAGTGTTGACTACCAGGGAGTTGATTACCAGGGAGTTGAACTTACCACAGTTGCCGCCCAAACCCCATATCTACAAGTGGGTTCCCATAGGTTGCTGCACCTCCATTAACAACTGCTACAAGGCCATTGTGGAGGCCAATAACCAGGCTTCAATGGGCTTCCACAGATCCAATGACTCACCACCCCAACCTTGTCCTGCACCTGGCAATGCCCACAACCAAGTAGGCTGCTGTCAGTCCCGCCAACAGAAAAATGGGGTTAAGCGTCCCCGCAAGGGGGAACTCCAACTAGTGTAAATTGAGGACTAAGGAAAAGCCTGGGAGCTGTAGCTACAAGATGTTCTACAACCCTACTTGACTATCACTCTCAATCACTCCTTGCAAGAACCCCTGCAATTACAATGTGCATGAATTTGAAACCCTTGATGTATTCCAGGTCCACAGCAACAAACCCATTCTCCAGAAAGCCATTCTTGAAATAAAGTAACCTGTTTGGCCTATCCCTTCCATTTTTGTGGGAACAACCACAAACTATTGGTAGATACTGGGGCCAATCACACTATGGTTGACCAGGCGTTTGCTGACTCTCAACAATTAGACTGGGTGCCAAGAAGATTCAAAGCAGTACAAGTAGCTAATTCTTGTAGAGTGGCAATTACCCATGAGAAAGTACCCTTCTCTGTGAGGATGGGGAACATCCAGGTCAAGCTCTCTGGGCCAATTATGGCAGGGCTCAGTCACAATGACATTGCTGGCCTTGAATGGCTTTGACACAACCGTCCCTAAATTGACTGGGATACATCTGTAATCACCCTCAATAGAAATGGGATGAGCTTTCAGATATATCCTGTTGAAATGAGCAAGTTACTCCATGATACTGTGTTTTTCAGAATAACAGAAACAGGTTTGTGTGATTTCAAGGGGGAGAAACTAGACTTTAACCAATGCTCAGTTGAAGTTATCCGCACTGAACCACCTGCAGCCCTCCCCTTGACCACTCCACCTCCACCAGTACTTGCTATACTCCTCAAGGAATATAAGGACGTTTTCAGTGAAACACTGGACCAACTACCCCCTCCCTAAGAGATCCATCATGCTGTACAACTGCAAGGATTGCTTCCCAAACCACGTCCCCTCTATTGCCTGACACCAAAAGAAGATGAGACCCTTTACCAGCACCTTGTAGACACACTCAACAAGGGCTTCATCTGCCTCTTGCTCTTGCCATACGGGGCTGCGGTCTTCTTTGTAGCCAAGAAGGATGGGTCCCTTTGTTTGGTCACAGATTACTGCGCCTTAAACAAGGTGACTGTTAAGAATAAATACCCCCTGCTTTTGATTGATAACCTGTTTGACACGCTTGAAGATGCAAAGGTCTTTAGTAAGATTGGTCTCACTGCAGTGTACAACCAGGTCCACATTGTACCAGGGGATAAGGAAAAGACTGCCTTCTGCACACACTACAGGTTGTTTTAGTGTTGGGTCATGAACTTTGGAATGATCAACACTCTTTTCACCTTTGCCATGTTGATGAACAAAGCATTTAAGGATTTGATTGGGAAATATATTGTTGTGTACCTTGACAACATTATTGTCTTCAGTCAGGATCAAACCACACATCTCTCACACCTCTGTGCTGTCCTTGACAAACTTTGGAAAAACCAGCTAAAGGATAAGCCTTCCAAATGTAAATTCTCAAGTCAGAGCTCCTGTTTCTTGGTCACATCATCTCTGCCTAAGGGATAAAGCCTAACCCCACCAAAATCAAGGCAATCACAAGCATGTCACCACCCATTAATGTGGTCCAGATGTGTACATTCTTAGGCATGCTTGCCTACTTGCGCAAGTTTATTCCCAATTGTGGAGAACTAATTGTACCTCTCACTGAGCTCCCAAACACTAAACAGCGCTTCTATTGGACCTCTTCCAGATATCAAGCCTTCAAGACGTTGAAGCAAAGACTTACAACTGTGTCTTTATTGCAATCACCCAAATGGAACTGCCAGTACAAACTCAAGACTGATGCCTCTGACAGGGCCATAGGGGGCATGCTACGGGTGTAAACTGACAATGGCGTCTTCCTCCCTGTGGCATACAAATCCAGGAAGCTCACTGACTCAGAACCATGTTACCCCATAAATGATAAAGAATTAGCAGCAATTATGCACTGCATCAAAAAATGGCGCTGTTGCCTGGAAGGGGCCACCTTTCCACCCCGCGTCCTGACAGATAACAAGTCACTCCAGTACTTCAATACACAGTCTCATTTGTCACGCCGCCAAGCAGGCTGGGTTGAGCGCCTATCCTCCTATCAGTTGTGCATCAAGTACAAGCCTGGGAAGGAACTTGTCACAGCTGACGCCCTCCCAAGGCTCTATGCAGCGTCTATCACTGGGGACAATGACTTGGATCCATATTGGCCTATGCTTTACCTCTGTCCTGAAGCAACCCTTTACAAAGGCCTCAATTTGGTAAACATCTCTAAGCTGAAGGACAACAAAAGTTAGTTCACCACCAATGCTGGCAGCTTCTGCCACCTGGCAGAGACATGTGAGAAGACGCCCTACATTACCACCACACAACAGGGCAACATCATACTTCATTACCACCGCACCTTGGGTCACATCAGAGGATGTAACCTCTTTGAGATCATGAAACATAAGGTTTGGTGGCCGTTTATGCGCCAAGACATCTTGGACCTCCTCAAAACATGTGTGCTATATGAAAAGAACTTGTCTAAGCCTGCACTCCCCAAATCTTTCCTACCCATCAAAGCCATGGAACCCTTCAAGCAGTGGGCCCTCAATATTTTTGGGCCTCTTCCTGAAGACAGACTGGGAAAGAAGTACATCATAACAGCCATTGATTACTTCACCTGTTTGCCACTAGCATGAGCAACCACTAACTACACCGCCACTACCATCACCTGCTTCATTGGCAAGGAAATTGTGGCCTGCTTTGGGCAACCCAAACAACTCATCACAGATGGTGGCCCCAAGCTACATTGGACATGTCATGAAGGCGTACTGTGCCAAGAATGCCCTCCATCAAATAGTCACAACTCCCTATCATCTGCAAACCAATGGGTGAGTAGAGCAATTAAATTACTCACTGGTCCAACTGATGGCCAAGCTCTCACAGGAGCATTCCAATACCGCATGGACTTAACATCTGTCCACCTCCCTCCTTATCTTACGGGTGAGAATCAACAGGGGCACTGAGTTCAGCCCTAGCACTTTGGCCTTTGGAACACCTGACAGCTTGGCAGGAGTAGAGCAAGGGAAATTACAATTCATGGTTCCCGGGAAACCCCCCTTTTGGACCACTCCTTCCCTGAGCCAGTGGCGTGCCAAGGCCCAAGATATTAAACACAAGCAAATTGAGGGAGGGACAAAGCACCTTGAGGCCAGATACACCGTAGATGACCCCATTTACGCTCTCAATCCCAATTCAGTAAAACTGGAACCCAACCACCTGGGGCCCTTCAAGATAGCCATGATCTATGACAACTACACCTATCAACTTGAAGATGCCCAAGGAAAGACCAAGAAGCTCCACCACAATTGCTTGCGCCCCTGATGAGCCATCCTCACACAAAGGTTATTTGTGCGGACCTTCCCAGATCTTCTGCAGACTCAAATCCTGGTGTCTGACAACAAGCAGGGGAAAAGGGGGGTGTTGCAACCAAAATTTCCATACTTGCCTGCCAATGTATCTTACAATACACAGGGGGCGCTTGATGAGTTGCCTCTTGATGTATCTAACAACAAAAATCAATCTGATGGCAATATAAAACTGTCAGCACTTTTGCCTAATTAAGAGTGCTACCAATTTGACTGCTGATCCCTGCATGAGTTATTCCTTTGCTTTGAACCCTACATGGAACATGCCACTAAACCACCACATTGTGGCCTTGTGGCTTTCCCCATATAGTATATTAATCACAATATTCTACAATAAACAACACCTTATTCTATTCATTCTTGTCCTTTCTATTGGATTGTTGTCTTCACCAATCAAATATTGAACTCTAATTGGTTTAGTTGCAACATCAAGGAGGCAACAGGTAAATTTATAGAAAAAGGTTAAAATTAAACATCAAATAAATAAAAAGATTTTATCAACTTTTATTTATTTATAGAAGAAAAAAAAGGTGTTGTCTACCAATACCTAAAACCCTACATATTGCAAACATTTTACAGCAACTACACCTCCACATAGGGAGTTAGCTGGTCCTAATGCCAGCTGCTTCCTCCAAGATGATTAAAAATTTAGAAAAAGTTACCCTATAAGACAAGAACAACTTTCAGCACTCCAATCAAAGCAAGATGACTCTAAATGGTGGGTCTCAGCTTTGGCTGCAACCCCTAACCTGCACCTCAACCAGTATGTTCTTCTCCCAGCTTTTGCAAGCTCTTTGTCCTACTTTCTGGGACTTCATCAGAACCATGCCATACTAAAACTTACCTGAGATGGATAGAGGACAAAGAAAATTATGTTTCTTTTTCCCAACCAAGCACACAATATCCCACACGCTAAAAAATTAAAGAAAAAATAATCAAACTTGGCTATAGCTTTTCTGCTGTCATGCCTGCTGTTGTAGGCGTCCCTGGAGACTTTGGGGCCTCCTGGTGCTCTGAAAAGACTGGAATACCACCAACAATGGAAAAAAATTTTGCCATCACATCCTTTAAAAATAAAATAAGTACCTTATACAATAAAATTTGTGAGTTCTCAACCCTGTTTTCAGGGCAGAGACTTCACTTGATTGTTTACCTAGGTCTTGTTGTACTGATGTGGCTTAAAGCAGAAGCCTGTGACTGGTCTGATGTGATAATAAAATTGGACGTAGTATGCCATTTACTAGACAGAAAAAATTGCCCCTGGATACAGCTCAATATAGCACGTTATTCAGGATTCAGTTATTCTTGCGGCCACCTATGGGATGGCTGCTCCACCAGAAAAAATCCTCCTAGCCAATTGTGTCACAATGCTCCTGTATTCAAGCTGCTGTGATTTATATAGTACAGGGCCAATTTCAACATATGTGTTGTCAAAGAAATTACTAGTCTATTTCAATGCAATGTCCTGGAATTCTGCTGCTCCCACCCCCAATAAAGCTCTAAACTCAAATACAATTTAAAAAAAAATTATAGAATTACTCTACCATATAATCTCTCAAACCATCTATATTCAACAAATAAATACATATTAAAAAATACTCCATGTATTCATCCATTCACCCTTATTGCTTTGTTGATTTTTATAAACATGACAATATATAATTGGAATCATATAATAAACGTGAGAACACTAACCCAAATAAAATCATAATAATAAAAATATAAATATTCTTGTGTTTTATTTGTTCATTCATTAATTCATTAATTTGGCTTTGCTTTGTTAATTTTTATTATACCTGATAGTATACACACAGAATTACAGAAATAAAGTCAATATAAATTAAACTGACTAAAAAATACATTGAAAATAAAAGGCAAAAAACATTCAGAATATTAAAAGCCTTTAATTGAATGGCTTCTTGGAGAGGCACACAGGGGGAAACAAATCCGCGTGAACATAGAATTTGGTCATGGTTTCAGCTGGGAGGGTATGGACACCAACCTGCAGCAAATTAAACAAGTCCTCAGGCCCGGTTGGCACCCCTTTTTGACTACTTGTTTGAGCCACCCAAAGACCTCCTCATTTGGGTTGAAGAATGGCAAATAGGAGGGGAGGAAAAGAAGGCGCAAATTGGATGTGGCCAATTGTTGGGAGCCAATTTCAACACCAGGCTCAATCACTGGGAATTCTGCAAGAACTTCTGCCACCTTGTAGAGAACAACATTATCCAGCACAATAACGTTGGTGAACCCCAAACTGGTCACTCTGAGGTGCTCCTGAATTGATTAGAGAAATTCCAGGAAGGTCCCACTATTGTGGGAACCCTTAATAATCTGGTAGAGCTCTATGCCAAAGGGACCAAGAAGGCCTACCATCAAGTAGGCAACAGACCAGACAGCCTTACGCCAGGAAATACAGTTCTTGTTACCTTTGGGGACATACCCATACTTGTTACACATTGACAATGCAAAAGAGGACTCATCAATGTAGAATAATTTGACATTACCCTTCTCCTTGAGAGCATTAACTGTCTTAGTGTATTTTTGACGGTACTTGACGTTGTCTGGGCTATTCAGATTGTACAGAGATACCCCAAGTTTCTTCCAAGAGAATTGTAAACTCTTGACTGTGCGGTAGCAAGTGGAAACCAAAGCCTCAATTCTAAAAGTGGGCTCAACCATCAACTAAATATTTTCCAGTTCAGGATGGCAATTGCACTTGATCCACTGTCAGACTGTCCACATGTGTTCCTTAATCAATAGGACTGGTTTGTGCTTGGATTTCTCTGAAAGAAGAACAGTACCTGTTTTCAGGTAAGTTTTAAAGAGCCTGTGGGCATATTTTTCTGAGATCCTGAAAATGACCACGACCTTCTTGTAGTCTGGTCTCTCCTCCATGAGCCTCGTGAAGCTCCTGTGGGTGGTATCAGGGATGATGTGGTACTTGGCCTTTTTGACAGTAGGGATTGACTCCACGGGATTGGGCACAACACAGGGCATGGGCACTTGGCTATAGAATGCAGCAACCTTCTTTAGCACCTTATGTCCTTTAGTTGTTTTGAAATACTGGGGCAGCTTATCCTTGTCTTCCCTTTTGGAATCACTGATGTAGGGCTCATATGATGTGTATAACACAGGCTTAACTTTCTCCAGAAGAGTTGCTGAAATACCATGACAGCAGTGTACAGGGTTTTACACCAAGGACACCCTCTCAGTGGTAACTTTATTTATCATTTTGGTGGTGATGACCTTGGTTAATTTTTGGGTCAGCTTCTGGACCCTGGGATTCATGCTCTGTGCCCTTGTGCTCTATTCCCCTTGAGCAGATTGTGTCAGTGTAACCTCACTATCAATATCTCCTCTGTCTCCTTCCATAGTAGGCACTTGTGTTTCACTAACTCTGTTCCTTGACCTGCAGGGGCAACTGCAACTGTGGCGCACAACGGGTCTATTATTACTCTGTTGTTGGGATGTGTCCATTTTGGTATAAAAGTAAAATAAAATTAAAATCAGTTTATTTATATACAACTTATTTATTATAATATTCATTGCTCCCTATATAGTAGCATTAAAGCTGTTAGTCACTAATGTTTATTTAGAATTAGGTTTTAGACTTCTATATTAATTATGTTGTGTTGTAAATGTACATTGTTAAGATATGTTTGGATAAGTTTGATATTTTATTAATTCTAATCCCAAAACAGAAACTCAGAATATTTATTAGCTTTTTGTATTCTGGATTTCATTATTAATTAGGAAAAGTTGATAACATTATTATAGATCCATTCAGGTGCTTTTATATTTGATATTTACATTGTCTGTTTCAGTTGCTATTGAGGCTTGTTGTGGGATAAAGTTTGTAACTTTTGTGACTAAGTTTCATGTGTTCACAAAAAACATAGTAAACATAGTAGATGTGTTCTGTGACTGAAACTCATGCGCTCTAGTGTTTGGTACACTTGTTGTTGAATCATTAAGCATTTGTCCCCAGTTAAAGTAGGTTGTTGTATGACTGGACATGTTTGCAAAAAGCACTCATTTTCCATGGAATTATCTTCTATTTAGATCTATCAAGTTGAAATTTGTTTTGTGACTGAACCTATGTGTTCTAAACTGACTAATATATGTTTATCTCAACAGGTTTGAGAACTACTTTAATGAATTTTTCAAAATACAAGTATTTGCTGCCATTGCTTTGATAACCACTACCAATAAATAATCTAAAGCTGAAAATAAGGGTCAACTAAATCTGCCTGATTGTCCTCTTGGAAGTACAGTGCTTTTTTTATTATTATAACCTGGAGGAAGAAGTTATAAGTTATCTATCAATTGATCTGGTCTTTATAAGGTTATTCATTACTGATAAAAATAATATTTTTTATAGTCTCTGATAAAACTACATAGTAGTAAATCCAGTACATGGAAGATTGCTTTAAGATTATTCACCCCCACACCAAGAGCTTGAAGGGGGCATTGTCAAAGAACCGATGCACTCCAGATCTTTGGGTAAATCTATTGAATCTGCAAATAAGTCAAACTCATTTTCTATTACTGAGCCAAACAGACTGAGTCTCCCACAACCTAGACTTAAATATAAAATAGTTTTCTTCTGAAACTAGCTCCGCAAATTTAGCTCCACATCAAGGCAATACAAAGGCGCTCAATTTCTTAAAGGTGTCAACCCCTTTGATCCAAGCACAGAGAATAGTGTGGATATACCAAGGTACTCTTTGAGATCACACAAGCCACCCAATGGTATAAATACCCAAAAAAATATTATCAATAAACTTATCATTATCTTACTCTAAGCAAATCCTCTTTAGTGTGATCTTTTTGGGTTTTGAGTAAATCAACTTCAATTTTAAAGTTATTTACCAGCACCAAATGCCAGCCTAGTAGTTTCCGTGTTTAGGTTACAACCATTTTTTTAATTCTTGAAAAGAAAAGAAGTTTACCTCTCTGTAATTGCCAACACTTAAGTTCTTTTAAAGATCTGGCACAATATTTATTGAAGTCATCTCCTTCTTGTGACATTGTGCAAAAATCCAACAGGGATCTTTCAAGGGGGTCATCAATAAGGATGTTCTCTAAGGTGAACTCATAGTAAGCCGGGTTCACAGGATATTTGATGAAATGTATTGGAGTGAACAAAGCATCAGGAGGACATAAAGGTACAGGTGTGAGGTCCACAGGCTCTGCTGGCATGATGGCAGGTGTTAAGAAGTAACATGTCAGGAATATTCCTGACACCAACCAAATTTCCACAATTGTGCCATTTGGGGCAAGAAAGGAAATATGGGCCCAAATAACGCTCAAAATGAAAATAATTTTCCCCTCTCAAGTGGCAAAAATAATTTTAAAGTAAAAACATGTTGTAACTGTGCTTTTTTTAGCAGAGTTACAAGGGGGAAATATTTGGAAACTAGATAATAATCTTTATTGAGAAATAGTGATTATATAATCATTGTGAATCAAGGATAACAGGAACATGATTGTGTTGATCACACGGTTAGATGATGAAGGGGGTGGCTTGATCCTTTTAATAAGTCAAGTGCCAAAACAAGGTATCCACCATAAGGGATCATCATTTGTTCATGTTGTTGGATTTGGCAATTTGAGTTGACTTCCTAGTCTGGCTTTGAGTGGCCAAGTAATTGGATTGCGGGTCACAAACCCACTTACTCAAAACCTTGCTGGCAGGTCAATCCTCTGTTTTGACACCCCCCCTGACTGAAGGTTGGCCTCCTCTGGGAGCAGGTTGTCAGGGAGTTTTTCAGGAGCCCAGGCGCCATACTGGACTAGCTGTTGTTCTGTGGCGGGCAGGGGAGTTTCACATTGTTTTTGTCTTGCTTTGCAGGGTCTCAGGTGATCATAGTGCAGGGTCTTGTCTTGTTTGCAATTCCCAAGTCCTTGCACAAGGTAAGTGGTATTTTTGTTTACCTTTAGAATGATTGCTGGGCCTACTTTCTTGGGTTGTAGAGGCTTTATCAATGTTCATGACCCAAACTTTGTCCCCAACTTCATGTCTATCTTGGATGGGGACAAAAGTTTTTTGCAGACGTTTGTTTTCCTTTTCTGTTTATTTACTGTTAGCCTCTATAACTTGAGGGTCTAAACAATGGGGGACTTTACTTGGAATTTCCAGTTTGGGTCCTGTCAATGCTTGAATGCTATTTGGCTGTGTGCCGTATACAAACTCAAAAGGGCTTTTTACGGTGGATCTGTTCACTTGGGTTTGGCACACAAGTAGTGCAGTTGGTGGCTGCTTATACCAGTCTTTGGGTCTCCTGGCGGTAAGTTTGGCTAAGGCTTGCACAAGGATGCCATTTAGCCCCTCTACACGTCCATTGGCCTGTGGGTGGTATGGCGTTATTATGGTGTGTTTGACCCCATTTTTAGCGAGGTATATGTTGGTGTTTTTGGAGGTCAATTCTTTCCCTCCATTAGTTATCAGGAGTTCTGGCTTTCCAAACTTGCTGATTATTTCTCTTCCTATGAACTGTTGTACGTCGTTGCTAGTGTGCGCCTTTACTGCTTGGGCTATTGGCCATTGTGTAGCAAAGTCTATGGTGATGATGATGTATTTATTATTGTTGTGTTTTCCTGGCATGGGGCCAACAACGTTAAGGGCCCACACCTTGAAGGGTAGTTGTGTGTGGATGGGTAGTACTGATTTTGGAGGGGCTTTGCTTTTAGAAAATTTCTTGCATACTTCACATTGGTCTAGGACTTCCTGAACATCACAATACAGGGTTGGCCACCAGTCCTTGTGTTTAAGGAATTTGTATAGATTGCGGCTCTTGTTGTGGCCTAGGTCTCTGTGATATTGTAGGATGGTGTCCACTTGCTGGTGTGTGGGGATGTAAGGGATGGTTGTCCCATCAGACATTTTCCTGTGCAAGGACCTGTACACGTCAGCAAATAGGTGTTTGTTTTTGATGACTGTTTTCTTTGTTATGTCAGTTGTACCAGGAGGGAAACCCTTGTCTTTTGTTTGTAGTACCAAGAGAAGCCAGTCTGGGTTGAGCCTATTTTCCCCTCTAGTGGCACAGATATACAGGCGCAAGAGGACATCTGCCATGGCAAGTTCTGGACCAGGTTTGTACTGTATGAGCATATTGAATCTCTCCAAGAGCTCCATCCAGCAGGCTTGGCGGTGAGATAGATTTGCTTGAGTTTTGAAGTATATGAGCAAATTGTAGTTGGTCAGTGCCATGAATTCTTCCTGTTGCTCTAGATAACAGCACCATTTTACTAGTCAGTGCACAATAGCCAGCAGTTCATTGTCATGGATAGGGTATTGACACTTGCCATCTGTCAACTTCCGTGATTTGTAGGCTATGGGCAGGAAGTTGCTGTCACTATTTTTAATTTGTAGTACTCCCCCAATGGAAGCGTCTGAGGTGTTGGTTTCCATTTGGTATTCCCTGTCACGTTTGGGGTATTGCAGAATAGGAGCTGTCATGAGATTCTCTTTGAGGTTTCTAAAACAGAGGTCACGTTGGGGGTCCATACAAACTTGGATTTGGCGCCAGTTATGGCAGATAAGGGGGAAGTCAAAACGCCACAGTCAGGTATGAAGCGGTGTACATAGGCCACCATCCCCAAGAAGGTACGGATTTCCAACTTATTCTTGGGTGGTGGCATCTTGCAGATGGCCTGTATCTTTTGACTGTTGGGTTTGATGCTGTCTTTTGAGACTATGTGTCCCAGGAAAGGCAATTGCTTGCGGAAGAACTGGCACTTGAAGGGTTTGGCTAACAGTTTGTGTTGCGCCATGGTAGCAAAGACTGCCTCTAGGTCTTTGTGGTGCTTTTCCACTGAGGGACTATAGATAATGATGTTGTCTAGGTAGACTAGGGCATACTTGCCTATGTGCAGAGTGAACACCTCATTCATGAAGATCACAAAGGTGGAGGGGGTGTTTGTCATGCCAAAGTTGAGCACCACACACTTGTAGGAGCCGTATTTAGTGCAGAAGGCTGTTTTGGGAATGTCTTCCTCCTTAATAAAAATCTGGCTGTGGCCTGCAGTTAGGTCAATCTTGGAGAAGACTGTGGCTTCTCCTAAGGCGTTAAAGAGGTTGTCAATCAATGGTAGTGGATAACAAGTCTTGATGGTAACTTTGTTTAGGGCTCAGTAGTCTGTGACAAGACGCAAGGTACTGTCCTTCTTGGCCACAAAGAATACAGTGGCCCCAAAGGGAGACTGTGAGGGGCAGATAAGTCCTTTCTCCAATGCTTCCTTGAGGTAGGCGTGTAGGGCGTTGTCTTTGTTTGGGGTCAGCCTGTAGATGGAACGTGCTTTGGGTACAGCTCCTTTGAGCCGGATTGAATGTTGAATGTGTTTCTCTGGAGGCAACCTGGGTAGAGCTTCCTTGAAGATTCCTGGATGTCAGGTCACAATTTGTGATCCTGAGGTGTGGAGGTATCCTGGTGATATTTAAAGTGTATGATCACATACTGGAAGGAGTCCCAGTCAATTACCTTCAGGTTTTCCTTTTTGTCCAGGGTCTCTGTGATGCGCACAAAGACATGGTTGTGTAGGAGTTGGTCCACTGAGTCAGGGTAGATCTGGTAGTTGATACCTTCACACTTGATGGTCAACACTGAGATTGCCCAGTCTATGTGAGAATTGTTTTCTTGTAACCAATCTAACCCCAGTACAATGTCAAACTTTTGGAAGTCAATGACGGGACCTTGGATGGTGAAGTGTAGATTCTCAAGCATGACAGGGAAGGGGGCGGCCTCCCTAGTCACGGTTATATGATGTTTATCAGCTAAAACCACATCTTTAATCCGCAAAGGATTAGTGGCTAGCTTGAACTTGTCCACAAAGCTGCTGTTGACTAGGGTTCAATACGCGCCCAAGTCCAGGAGTGCTGACCCTATGTAACTGCAAAAGAGGAAAGGGTAAGACATCAGTTTATTTAGATATCTGACAATGGTGTAAAGTACCAGATCCTCTGAGGGTACTTGGATCATTGGGCACTGGTTCATGTCCTTGGGTTAACACTCATTGTTAGGCAAGTCAGGAGTTGTGCAGGATGAGCTTTTTCTTGCTTAATGCTCTCCCCAGGCTTTTCCCTTGTCTTGGTTGCCTTGTGTGGCAGTGATACGGAAATGGGTACAATTTGACTGGCCATTGTTCCCACTTCCATGTCCATTTGAACCTGTGGGTTTATGGTTGGTGTTATTCCCATTGCTTCTAGGGGGTGGTTTAGTGGAGCGCCTGCCTGTGTGAGAATCCTTGGGTCTCTCTTGTTTTCCTGTTTGTGCCTTATGGAGGGCATTGGATGCTTGTTCCGCTTTCTCTGCCTTGCAGTACAGGCTTTGCAGGTTGGTCAACTGTTCCAGGTTCATGTGCCTCATTACATGTGATTTAAGGGCGTCATAGTACATGAGGTGTGTGGCTGGGGTGTCAAAGGCCATGTCCAAAGGTGACCAAAGTCAGAGTTCCTTGTAGGCGCGGGTGAGTTCCTTCAAAGTGCCTGTCTGGGTTAGGTTATTTACTTAGTGTATGATCATGAGCGCTGTGTCCTTAAGCACAAACCTTGCCAAGAAGTCTTATTTGAAGGTATCCCAGTTCTTCTTGGTGTGTTCTTTGTGCCACTTGTCACACCAGGTGCCAGCGTTGTGGGTCAGTCAGATGGAGATTTCCACAATCCAAAATTGCTGTGGGCATTTCATCTGGGCTAGCTTTCTCTGGGCAGACTGGATCCATGCGGCAGCATTGTTGTTGTTGGCCCCAGTGAAAGGTTTCAAGGCAGTGCTTTGTAGTCTTTATGCTATGTTTTAAATACTGCTATTCACCATGTGTTAATTTTGCCTTTGGTGGGCCATTTTGAAGACAAGTCTCTTGCTTTCACTTTTGCCTCTCAAAATGAGTTGATGACTGAATCAGGAAATACAATTGTTCAGTTTCTTGATCCTGTGCAAATCACTTGCCCCACTCATGATGGTGGCAAGTGATCCTACCATCCTGGTAGTGTTTTTAGTATTTCTTCCACTTTATATTTCATTTATAATTCACCAATAAAAATAAATTATATTCATATTTTTGTCTTTGAGTCTTCAGTACTTCTGCGCCTCTCTCTAGCCACAACTAGTAGAGATTATTCTTCCAGGGCTGCAAGTTAATCACATAGCCTTCCCTGTCATCTAATCAAGACTTAGACAAATCCAATCCTAAGTTTAGGATTTTCTGTTGTGTATGTGTGCTGCGCCTCAGAACACAACAAAAATGGTGCTTGCTACAGGGGCTCTAAGCCCCTTGGTTATCCCTTTTGCATACATGTTTTCAGGTCCTTTGCCTCTGCCTATACAAGAGCCAACTTCACCTGAAATTACTAGCCCTCCTATTGAGGAAGATATTGCTGGCCTGCCTATTATCCCTACTGTACTGAACCTCAGGAATGGTTCCTGCCTAGTTGCTTACCCCATGGGTACCTCTTACTTAGAACTAGCCATGGCAGTAGCCCTTGGGATAGCCTGTGAAGGAGCCATCCCTTGCCTTCAGCTGCAGTTCAGTCAAGTGGAATACTATGAATTGATTATGGCACCTAAAATTCCACAGCATCTCCTCTCAGCAGCTGGCTCCCCTGAGCACTTACTATCGTCCTTTGTGCAGCCTGCCTTGGCCTACCATCAAATGGTGTTGGGGCTCCACTTCCAAGAAATCTTGTCTCTACAAGCAGCAGTTACTCATCACTGGGACCAGTTTTCTGCCTACCAACAGTGGATTCATTCCCTGTTCTCTTTGGTATCTGACAATCAGCGCAACTCTGTTACCTCCCAGACCTGTTTGGTTAACTCTATCAAACAAATGCGCCAGTCCATCCACATATACGTGAGAGAGCATCTACACAAGTTTCACCAGCTAGAACAACCCTGGCAAACTCAAGTAGATTCTACCTTAAACGCTTATCTCACTGACTTTGAACAACTTGTGCAGCAGCTCAATGCATTCAGTATGTATTCATTTGAGCAACTACAGCAGGTAGCGGATTTTGCTGCTAACAGCCTTAATGAACTCAGTACGGAGTTTGGTCAAGAGAGAGCTGCCACTACTGCTGCTATAGCCAAACTCCAGAGCCAAGTGAATGAATTAGCTACGCCCAAGCCAAATGTTCTGCCCTCTCTCCCTTCTGACAACTTGGCAGATTGAGAGCAGAGAATATGGGACACTATTTGAGAGCTACTTACAACTACTTGCAGTCAAGGACGTCCTACTGAGGCACCTCAACCTGACCCCCAGGTGCTTGAGTTGACTGCTCAAGTTGCAGAGCTACAGCAAGATCTTGCTGTCCTACAGAGATAATACCAACTGCTGCTAGTCCAGTTGGGGTTGTTGACAAAGATGGTTGCTGCCCTGGCTTATCAGGAGTCCCTCAAATCCAATGCACTAGGGAACTAATTGCCCTAGCTAACAAGGTGGATTATTTGAAGCGGGATCATACTGAGCTGGATAGAGATGTAAAATAGATGAGTGAATTGGTTGACTCTGTGAATGACAGGTTTGCCCCTTGCCTCTCAGTGGGGCCATCTCTTACCTCTTGACTGGCTGAGCTCTTCACAGTAGTGACCACCCAAGGTCAATGCCTAGATGCCACTGCACAACAGACCACACAAGCTTTTGATACAGGTGCCTGCGCTGTTGAGACCCTGACTACCCTTGAAGAGAGTGTTTGTCAGCTGTGGGCTAGACAGCCCCCTCTGAATCCAAAGCAGAGTTTTCCCTGCGTATAAACGTACTCAATAGCAACAATGGTGGTTTATTTCCCAAAGCACACTTCAAGCCTACCTTTAAGCAAGTCTTCAACCCCAGAACCTCCACCATTGCAGCTTTCCTAACTATCTACAAAACTGCCATGAGACAAGGTTAAGAAGGAACACATTCTGACCTGTCTACACCCAACTTACCAGGAGGTGGTGGTGCCTGAACTACCCACCATTGAGACGTGGGAGGACATGAAGCAGCTTCTGATTGACAAGTTTGGTGGTGACCTTAGCCTGAAAGCAAAAAAGGACGCTTTTATTCATATTGCTTTCAAGCCTAAAGAGACGGTAGCTGAGTTTGCAGACAGATTCTACATGGAAGGACAGCAACTGATAACAAGAAGACAATTGACAGCCCATGAAGCTTACATGGCTTGGCTCAAGCTCTCAAAGTTAACCAGCTTCTGTGTCTTCACTTCAAAGCCCATAAAGTTATGCTTTCCTCTATGAAGAGCATAAAGACGCTGTTGCAGGACATGCACCTTACCCATTCTGGAGCAGTTGTTAGGGAAATTCAAGCTGCTTCTAACTCCGGTTTGTCTTCCTGTGGTCCTTGCATTCTTACCATGAACTCTCCAAAATCCTCCTTGACACCAAGGTTGCCACAACTGTGGTCAGATAGATCACCATTTGAGAGTCTGCACCAACCCCAGGGTTGAAGGAGCTGATCTGAAAGAGCAGGGAGGAAAAGAGCAGTCAATCTAGAGGCAGAGACGCTCTCAGTTGATAATCCTTCCCGGTCTCCTCCAACTCCCCTGTCTGTAGTCAACTCTGATCTTGTTGATGCAGAAGCCCCTCCCATTCTGCTACTGTTGCATGATATTTCTGATGACTCTTAAATGGACAACTCATAAATTAATGATTATGATGCCTATGGATGTTCAGTCCTATATGTCCTCAAAACCATTGCAGTGCCTTATAAACTATGCTCTGGGAAAGCTACAACAACTGCCAAGCCTCTGCCTGAAGCCAAGGAGATTGTCTCTTGCCCTTACCTCATACAAGCTAAGAGGTCTCCTGTACTTGTAGAATCCTCTGAAGAAGCTGCAGAGGTTGCTGACGCTGTGTTCAAAAAAGTCTCTGTCTTTCTCCCTCTCCAGACGGTTTATAAGGAGTTCCTGGGCCTCAGATGCATGATTAAAAAGTGGGATAAAGAACTAGCAGAGGCTCAAGATATCTTAGCTGTCCTTCCACCCTTTGGTTGCACTACCACTCAAGTAGAGATATCCATTCAAAAAGTGAAGATCAAGGCTGTCTTAGACACTGGCTCACCAGTCAAAGTTGTCTCCTCCAAGCTTGTGAATAAACTCAAACTTGCCCCTGACCTTAATTATCATCAGTTGTATGGCACAGCTGGACTATCTATGACCCACGCCATAGGGGCGTACTCTGCTCTACCCATGCAGTTTGGCAAGCTTCTCCTAGATACGCCAGCAGTTGTCTTGAAAAACAAGAGTTACAATCTCTTAGTTGGCACTTAATTCCTTAGGGAATATAATGGGATAATTAACTTGAAAGATGGTTACCTCTCTATTCTGGGGTATGAAGTCCCTCTGATCTTTGAAGAGCTGGTTAAAGTTCCTGGAAAACGTCTTAATACATGTGCCTTGGAATATCCCACTGGGGTTTTCAACCTCAAATATTGCACCCACTCTTTAAACATGAAATGTCCACCCATGGATTGTCCTGCATCTGAAGTGATCCCTCTCCTAGCCACGTCCGCTGTCATCATCCCCCCTGGCTCCCAGGCCATCCTAGACTCCCAGATATCATATGAACTACCTGAACAAACCTTCTTGGAGTTGTACTCTCCCCCTTGTTAGGGCGCAACAAACCTTATCTCTGTCCTGGAATGCTAGATGTCTCCCATAAGGACCCTATTCAATTCTTGGTAGCCAACTTGACTGCAATCCCCATGACTGTGTCTAGGGGGCAGGTTGTTGGATATGGCAAGTGGTTGAGCGCTCCTGATGTCCTGTCTCTTTATCCCTTTGGCACGTTCCAGGATTTTAACCTACCTGAGGATGAGCCCCAAGTCCTATCCTTGTTCACTGCGCAAGACTTTCCACAGCTGTCTCTGGTTCAACAGAAAGAGGTGCTAGACCTGCTAGACCAATTTTCTGACATCTTTTCTAAAGACAGTACTGACTATGGGTTAGCCAAAGGTGTTATCCATCAGATTGACACTGGAAATTCTCCCCCCTTCCGTCTAAACCATATTGCTGCAGCCGCGTGGAGGACACCCAGGTATCTAAAGAGCTCAAAAAACTGTTGGACGCTGGGCTGCTGGAACCTTCCAAAAGTCCTTGGGCATTCCTGCTACTCATCTTAAAGAAGAAAGATGGAGGTCATTGCATTGTGATGGACTACTACCAATTAAATTATTTGACCAAGAAGGACTTGTACCCCTTGCTGTGTATTGATGATGCTCTCCAACGTCTTGGAGGCTCTAATTTTTTCTCTGCAATGGATCTGGCATCTGGATACTGGCAAGTCAATCTGTTGCCCAAGGATAGCCAAAAAGTCGCACTCATTACATCTGAAGGGCTTTTTAAGCCTACTTGCATGCTGCAGGGACTCTGCAATGCCCTGGCCACCTTCCAAAGGGCCATGGGCTCTATCCTCTGAGACTTGAAGCTGTCATGTGTTGTAGTATATTTGGATGATATCATGGTTTTTAGCGCTACCTTCACCAATCACCTGGCTCATCTCAAAGAGGTGTTCATAAAGATTTGGGAAGCTGGCCTCAAGCTAAAACCTTCCAAGTGCGCTTTCTTCAAAGAGTGTCTTGAATTCTTGGGCCATGAAGTAACCCAGACAGGGATTTGCCCAATGACTAAGAAGGTTAAGGCCATTGACAAAATGCTTCCACCCACCAACCTGCAAGAGGTACAAGTCTTTCTAGAGATGATGGGCTACTATAGAAAGTTTATCCCTGACTTTGCCAATACTAGTGAACCCCTAGTCCAGCTGTTACGTAATGTCCCTTTTGAATGGACTGCCAGTCAGCAGCAAGCCTTTGAAACCCTTAAGCAAAAACTCAAAGAGGCACCAATCCTAGTGTATCCTGACTATGATAAGGAGTTCATTCTATACACTGATGCTAGCAATCTTGCTATTGGAGCTATTCTGGCCCAAATAGACAATGAGGGCGTAGACCATCCTGTGGCTTACTCTCCCTGTGTGCTAAACAAGCATGAGAAGAATTATAGTGTCACAGAGAAGGAGCGTCTTGCCATGTTGCATGCAGTCAAACAGTTCTGCCATTACGTGTATGGTACCCATTTCACAGTTGTCACTGACCACTCTTTGCTTAAATGGTTACAACAACTTAAGGATCCAGAAGAGTGCTTAGCTAGATGGGCCCTAAGTCTGCAAGGTTACGACTTCACTGTGCTCCATTGCCCTCAGATTCAACATCAGAACACTTATGGGCTATCGAGAATGCCCATTCTTGCTTTACATCCTGCAGAGGCTGACCGGTTGTACAAACTAATTGGATACCCTTCTTCTTGGGAAAGTGAGACAGAAGAGGTCCAACTGGCTTTGTCCAAGCTATCCAAATATACTCTCATATATGACAATCAACTCTTCATAAAGGTACGAGATCAGTATCTGCCCTATGTACAACCCAGTCTTTGCCTCTTGTTGGTGTTGCAAGCTCATAAAGAGACTGGGCATGGAGGCATTGCCAAGACTTTTGACTGGCTACAGAAGAATAATTCTGAGAAAACCTTTTCCTGCGGATCCCAGACATCATAGCTAGTTGCCACAACTGCCAGCTGCAGAGGCCTTGAGCTGTTGCCCATGAGTTCAAATTAGTTCCCCCTCAACATGCTTTTCATACTGTCAGCATTGACGCAGTAGGTCCTCTCCCCCGCTCATGTTCTGGGTGTTGCTTTATCCTTATTGCTGTTGATCACTTCAGCAAGTGGGTAGAGGCTTGCCCTACAAAGGACATCACAGCTAAGACAACTGCTGCCTTCTTATTACAAGATGTTTTCTACCACCATGAATGTCCTCAAGTGTTGCTCTCAGATAATAGGATTAACTTCAATGCCAAGCTGATAACCTCTGTTATTGAAGCTTTGGGATCACACCAGTCCTTATCTGCCCCCTACAACCCTTCTACCAATGGGGCCGTTGAGCGTGAAAATTCAACACTGGTCTCCATCATGAGGAAGCTCACCTACTCTGACGCTGCCAACTGGGACCTATACTTACCTGCTGCTCTCTTCATGTATTGCCTTAGAAAACATTGTGTCACTGGGTACTCCCCCTTTGCTATGCTGTATGGGCGGGAGGCTACTACCCCATTGCTCTTGGGGGGCCCCTGCTTTCCTCTGATAAGGCCCTGAACCCTGATTAGCATATCAAAGATCTATTCAACCGCATCATTGATATACAGGCTACTCCTACATGTCTGCCTATAAGACCAAGCTGCTAGAGATCTCCCCTGACAATGCCAGGAGATCCCCCCTGCCTGAGTTTGCCATTGGAGACCATGTTATGTATTATCAACACAGAGTGGGAGTACAAGCTCGTAAGCTAGACTTGTTATGGATTTGGCCCTTAGAAGTGACCTTTAAGCAAGGATTGGAGTATATGGTAAAGCTTCTCTCTAGTGGTTGACCTTTTTCTTGAGTGCATGCCAAGTTCCTCCCCAAATATCACCCCTCTAAGGCCAATCTAGGGAAGGCAATGCCGTGAATACCGCCATTCACCATGTTTTGATTTTGCCTTTGTTGGGTTATTTTGAGGACAAATCCCTCTCTTTTGCTTTCACCCTTCAAAATGAGGCTGGCTCTAAATTGGGAAATACAATTGTTTGGTTTCTTGATCCTGCGCAACTCACTTGCCCCACTCATGCTGGTGGCAAGTGATCCTACTGTCCTGGTAGTGTTTTGTGGTAATCCTAGCCACTATATATTCCATTTCATATTCACCAATAAAAATTAAGTTCTATTCACATTTTTGTCTTTGTGTCTTCAGTACTTCCGCGCCTCTCTCTAGCCACAACTAGTAGAGATTATTCATTCAGGGCCACAAGGTAACTGAATAGCCTTCCCTGTCATCTAACCAAGAATTAGTAAAAAATCCAATCCTAATGTTAGGATTTCCTGTTGTGTGTCTGTGCTGCGCCTCAGAACACAACAGGCTACGTAAACGGGCATGGTGTTTTTGTCGGTTGGTTGCGGGATGGTGGTGACCGTCTGGAAGAACCCTTGTGCAGACATGGTGTTGAAGGCAGGTATTGGAATTACCATGTTCTGGTATATAACAAAGCCATCAGGTATCTTGGTACCAGGGGTGTACAGGGTCCAGTCCAGAAGAAGGCCAGACATGATTCTGTCAAGGATTTGTTGGCCGCAGCAAGTACAGGCAACAGGCAGAATTTTACAAGATGAGGAAATGGAGAACCTACCTGTGCTACCAATGTTGTAACTCTGCTTTTTTAGCAGAGTTACAAGGGGAAAAATATTTAGGAACTAAATAATAATCTTTATTGAGAGATAATGATTATATAGTATTGTGAATCAAGGATAACCGGAACATGATTGTGTTGATCACACAGTTGGATGGTGAAGGGGGTGGCTTGATCCTGGTAATGATTCAAGCGCCAAATCAAGGTATCCACCATAAGGGATCATTGTTTGTTCAGTTTTTGGATTTGGCAATTTGAGTTGACTTCCTAGTCTGGCTTTGAGTGGCCAGGTAATTAGATTGCGGGTCACAAACCTGCTTGCTTGGAACCTTGCTGGTGGATTGAGCCTGCTGTTTTGACAAAAAGAACTTAGTGTAGCCTGGAATAACTCTTTATCCAGGCAGGCGCCTGCCACGCCTGCCAGCACCTCCTGCTAGTCTCCCATGGGCATGCCAGCTGCCAGCAGGCCTCCCAAATGCCCCCAGGGCCCAGCCTGCCTGCCACCAGCCAGCCTCCTGGGTCTCAGGCTCCCCTCTTCAGCCAATCAGAAAGCATTCCATCATGTGGCCAATCAAAAAAGTCCCTGACCATAAGGAGTAAACTGAGGAATAAAGAATTTTCTGGTAATATGGTAAAAGCCAGAAGTCAAACCAAAGCAACAATTTTGAACCCAACCAATGGGGACCTGGGTCCCTGGTCCCCATTGGTTAGAGCCAGACCTTGTCACCTGAGGCAAAAATAGATTTAAAGAACATGGATCCTTGCCCTCACCTGACCCAAGGACAACAAAAGATTATTGGCTTGCTCCTAGAAATGCCAAGTCAACAAAAAATTACAGCAGAACAAGAGTGGCCCTTATTCCCAACATCCAATCCCAATATATCCCCATTGTTGTGTAACTTAGTCTTCTAGTTCTTGGAAGTGGGTTAACAGATGGATCTTTTGGGTGTAGTTTGCTGGCTTGAACACTAGAGTGTGTTGAAGACCTAATGCACAATTAGTTTACTGATAATAGCAGTAAGCTTTTACCTTTTTTCTGGAGGTAACAACTAAGATAGCTAATATTCAAGTAATGTAAATCTGTGTGTTTTTATTGTGAGATATGGGAAGTGTTATATAGGTGAGCTGAAGTAAGGGAGGAATTATTGTGCAGTCAACTCAGGTACTTTAGATGAAAATTATAGGAATTATGCTGCCAGTGCAATCACAAGCATGCATATTCTCTACACAGTGATCTAGGTGCAGGTAGAAAGCACCTTCCAAATAGGCCAGGATATGCAGCTATATTTTTAACTTTATGCATGTTTTACTTCAGCCTAATTTATAAAATACAATTATATGCATCCTAAAGTATTAACAGAGCTTGTCTTATTAATTAGCTCCATATGTGGGCAAAATAAAGCATGGAGTGGACTAGTTTACATCATGACGTCAGTACAAGTAAATGTGTATGTGCGTACATTTTATTTTGTACTATAGTGATTCATGCCCAAACTACATCATTTTTGTCATCCTTTTGTATTTGACTTTGTCTCGCAACAGCCATCTAAAATCTTGGGATCCCCAATCCCCTGTTTTCACTCCCACTTGCAAAACTTTGACCAGTGGGAGCAACCATAAATAAAGAATCCCCTCTCATAGGTAGCTTATGATATTTTTGAGAGCAATACCCCCTCAATAAACATATTTTAATCCCCACTCTTAGCCTAAATCCTAAACCAGTGAAGATGAACCATTTCATCTTCACAGCTGTACTCACAGCTTGCCTTGGGATTAGAGGGTATCAGAAAGGACCTGTTGCCTTTGGGCCCTCACCAGAAGGGTTGGGACAAAAGTATTACAAAGACCCAGGTCAACTCAATTCTTTGTATGCAGGCTCCTGGCTTCCTCTGGTGTCACCCCATTTTACTCTGTCTGTTGCTGCGTACACCTCTGCCTGCTACATCTTGACCTACTTAGTGGGTAGCTTTGGCAAATAAAACACCCATGCCAAGGTGTTCCAATGAATGATGACCATTTACCCCATTGTCACTGCTCTAATGGGTTTCCAGTTTGCCAATCTTCTTTGTACCTGCTACAGGTAGTACCTACTGTGCTTGGGTATTACATAACAACTTTGAGCCCCCGGGAAGGAATCAAACCTGTGCCTAACCACCAGGGGGGTGAGGGCAGTGGGAGTTTTCCTGCACCTGAACTTGCTTTGCAAAGCAAATATTCAGATGGGGGATTAATCCCACTATGCCTGCAGCTGTGGTCCCAGGATGGGCCCCAAAAGCTACATCCAAGTCTTGGGGGTTTTATCTGGGAAAGCTGATTTTAGCTGCTCAAGTGTCAGGGATTTCTTCCCTGCCTACATCAATTATTTGGATAATTCCTTACAATATTTTAAGGTAAAAAGAACCAGCAATTGGAGTCTAGACACTACTTTACATTGAACAATATCCCAGACAAAGATCAAACCTGAAACCCTACAGACAAGTCAACTGTTAGTGTATACTATCTGGATGATTTTATACTACCTGTTTATATTGGTTTCTTTCATTCAAAGTTCATTTCCAACTTTGATTTTGCTCTGGGAATCTTAAATAACCATTTAAATTACATCACTATACACTTGAAGCCTGATTGGATGCCTTAGGTCACTCTGCTGCTCTCAAATCCAAGGTCTCTTCATAATTATATGGCTCCATACTTTAATTTTTGGTGTCTTAAGCCTTTAACCCACTTAATTGTTTCCAATCTTGTTGCTTACTTTTGGCTTATATATTGCAACTATGAGGCTATACAAACCATTCAGTCCCAAATTAAGGCAGACATGCAACAGGTATTATTTTTAAACATTATCCTCATAAAAATCACTATCAAATCACCTCCTATCATAAGATCCTCTTAAATATCCCAGCCTCACTCTTTTGGTATTTAAGAGAGTTATTTCTATCATTTCCAATTGTTCAACAATAAAGACTTTATACTATACCTGCTACTCCTTTACCTCCTGATAAACCTATTTTTGAAGCCATGAGAGGAATTCTATTTCTTTTCTGATTTCTAGCCTCCTTCTTGTTGGTGGTGTCAACCTTGAAAAACCCAACACCTACAACCGACTGGTACAACTCTTCTCCAGATGATGCCCAACAAAAAGAATCCCTTGCCCATGGATGGTTCAAGTATCCCTCCAGCCACTGGGGACAGAAATTCCAATACAGTTGTTTTTTCACTCTGCCTCCTGTTGAACCTGCTTTGGTTAGACTTACGCCTCCTTCTACCTCTTGAGGTATGTGGTGGGATACTACATACTTAGGCAGTTCAGCTCTATGTTCAGAAGATTTGCTTACTTGGAACATCTAGGACACCTTGCAATGGTCCCGGTTCCCCTCAGCTTGGTAATAGCAGGGCTTAACTTAGGGGCCTTGGCCCTCCAATTAGGGAACTTGTTCCCTGCCAAGTGGGTCCCTGACATCAAGGATCCCAGTTCAAGCCCACCCTCCATTTAATAATTTTGGGTTTCAAATTAGGAAGCCCTTTTTTAATCAAGTTGACCGACCTCAGAAATGCCTGTCAGCCTATTCAAAGTTTAGTAATCAAATTAGAGATGATTCCATGACACCTGCTATCAGTTCTGCTATAACCAATGACCAGCCAAGCAAAAATAGGCCACTAGTAGGACAAACATCTGTTCCTGAAGACCTTAAAAATAATAACAAGATAGCCAATCAACCAGACAACAGAATTTAATATGCCAAATCATGCCAACCAGATATCACATGAAGAATGCCCAGAGGCACCTACAGGTGAGTGAATATATAACTCAAGAGCACCTGTGAGGTTCTGTATTGTTATTTTTATCCAATAAATTTTGTTATAAACTTTAGTTCACCAACCTATTTCCTTACATATTTCTGATACTATTCCACCTGAAATTGCTCAGAAACTCTGGCTTGTCCCCAGGAGTTGAATATCAAGCCCCATCTGGAGACCCAAAAGTGCCAGATTACTGCCATCCCTATCTCATTTTGGCCTATGCGCTTCACTGATTATCCCCTGAACCCATATCAAGAACCTTAACTTTGGAAGATCTACAGTGGTACAATCACCTGACGCTCCCAAAGATCCCTACCACATTGTCTGTAATGGCAAGGAAGTCACTATATATTCCCTGATACTGACCAGTAAATACAATAACCCTTCTGCCTACCTGGTTCCAATGGAGCCGCCCTTAACACCCAAACCAACCATCTCAATCCTTCCTACTTCTGAAGCTACTGACCAGAGTAGTCAATTCCTGGAAGTGCTGTAACTGGCACTCACTTGACTGATTAACTCTGCCTTGCCAGTGGCCAGGCCATAGGCTGTGGCTGGGAAGGCACTTTCCTATCTGATAAAGTTAGGTCCCATCATCTGGTGGGCCATTCCTGTGCCTGTGTCCCCCCCTCACCTGAAAGGGCAACACAGTACACTTGGATCCTGATAGCAGGGGTAGCAGGGCCTGTAGCATCTGTACAGAGATGTAATAAAACAAGTACTATATAAGATAGGAATTGGTTGGACCAAAGGTTTATAACAGCTTTATTACTAAAGATTAAGATGGTTTGGTCTTGACCTGGCAGGTATAAATACCACTCTGCCAGGCCTCATCATTAGGTCAGATTACTTGGGTTTGATCAGGCTGGCATCAGAATTATAGGGGTGGCAGGATGGCTTCAGGCACGGACAGATTACCGTTAGCTATCACTGTAGAAAGACTCCTGGACTTTTCTGTCCATCAACCTGGTGATTGATGTTGGGCAGGTTTTCAGGGCCAGCACCGTTTCCTGGATCCCAGGCGGGTTTGGGGCATTTCTCATTGGCAGGGTTACTAATTTTATCACCCAACCTGCCAGTGTCTCAGGTTGCTACTTTGGATAAACTTCTAACTCCAGATGTAGGTGGTTGTTTTACAACTTCCTGTGGTGTTGGCAAGTGTTGCAACATAAGTTTCCAGACTCACCTGCTAATGTATCTTACAATACACAGGGGGCGCTTGATGAGTCACCCCTTGACGTATCTAATGACATGGATCAATCTCATGGCAATATTGAATGGCGGATACTTCATCCTAATTAGGAGTGTTGCCAATTCAACTTGCTGATCCCTGCACAAGTTATTCCTTGGCTTTGAACCTTACATGGAACTTCCCACTATGCCACCCCCTTGTGGCCTTGTGGCTTTCCCATATGGTATATTAATCACAATATTCTATAATAAACAATACCTTATTCTTATTATTCTGTCCTTTCTATTGGACTGTTATCTTCCCCAATTCCAAGTACTGAATCCTCATTGGTTCAGTTGCAACAGTGGTAGCAGCAGTAGGTTGACAACCTACCTAAAATAAAATTCCCCCTAAGAAAGGACAGATTATGGGCTGTATGGGTACTCCCCAACAAGAAACTTTCCTGCCAATCCTCAAGGGGGAAATCCCAACATATATGTCATCTATCAAGACCAGCTAGTCCTCACAAGCGTGTATAATTGGCTCTGCCTCAGGCAGCATGACGCCAGCGTCACCCTGCCCCAGTAAGACCTGTCACAATGCATGCTCAACCTTCAGTTATAATCCTTTGCGGGTGGCATCAAGGGGCCAACATTGACAGTTGGCTCCAGTCTACTGAAACCCACCTCCGTATCTATCAGGTTCCTGAGCCTATATGGGTTGCTACTGCGTCTGGCTGCCTCACGGGGGCCGCCACTGTGTGGTTCACCAACTGGGCCAGCCAGGAACTTGAGGTTACCTGGGCAGCATTCTGAGATGCTGCCAAGTCCCGCTACATCAAAACCTTCTCCCCCATTGTAGTGGGAACTCCTCTTTTAGCCATCAAACAGACTGGGTCTGTCCCTGAGTACCTTGCCGCTTGGCAGCAAGCTCTTGCTGTTGCCCCCAAAGCCGTGACTGACAGAAATGCAATTCTACTCACCCTCATTGTCAATGGGTTAAAACCCCATATCTGTAAGTGGGTCCCCGTAGGTTGCTGCACCTCCATTGATGACTGCTATAAAGCCATTGTGGAGGATGACAACCAGGCTTCAATGGGCTTCTGCCATACCAGTGACACCTCATCCCAACCTTGCAAAACCCCTGTCAGTGGCCACAATCAAGTGGGCCGCTGCCAACCCCGTCAGCAGGATAATGGGACTAAACACCCCCGTGAGAGGGAGCTCCAGCTAGCACATATTGAGGATCAGGGAAAAGCCTGGGGGTTGTAGCAATGAGAGGCCCTGCAACCCCACCTGACCCATCCTCTCAATCTTTGCTTGCAAAAAAACCCTGTGACTACAACATCCATGAAGTCAAAACCCTGGATGTCTTCCAAGTCCACAGTGACAACCCTGTACTACAAGCAAGTCACTCCTCCAATAAAGTAACCCACTTATCATATACCTTCTGTTTCTGTGAGAACACCCATAAGTTACTGGTAGATACTGGGGCCAACCATACTATGGTGGACCAGGTGTTTGCTGACTCCCAACAACTGGAACAAGTGCCTAGCAGGTTCAAGGCAGTACAAGTTGCTGACTCCCATAGAGTTGCAATTACTCATGAAATGGTACCCTTCTCTGTGAGAATGGGGAGCATCCAGGTTAAGCTCTCTGGGCCAATCATGGCAGGGCTCAGCCACAACGTAATTGATGGCCTTGACTGGCTTTAGCACAACTGTCCCTACATTGACTGGGATACATCTGTTATCACCCTTAATAGAAATGAGGTGGGCTTCCAGATTTATCCTGTCAAGATGAGAAAGTTACTCCACAATACTGTGTTTGTTTGAATAACAGAGACAGACTTGTACGACTTCAAGGGGGAGAAACTAGACTTCAATCAATGTTCAGTTGAAGTTATCTGCGCTGAAGCATCTGTGGTCCCTCCCTTGGCCACTTCACCACCACCAGCGCTCGCTGCACTCCTTGAGGAGTACAAGGACATGTTCAGTGAGACACTTGAACAACTACCTCCTCCCTGGGAGATCCAGCACACTGTTCAACTTCAAGGATTGTTACCTAAAGCACAACCATTGTACTGTCTTACACCAAAGGAAGATGAAACCCTCCGCCAGCACCTAGTGAACGCGTTTGATAAGGGCTTCATTTGCCCCTCACTCTCTCCATATGGGGCAGCTGTCTTCTTTGTAGCCAAGAAGGACGAGTCCCTTTGCCTGGTCACAGACTACCGCGCCCTAAATGAGGTGACGGTTAAGAATAAGTACCCCCTGCTGCAGATTGACAACCTGTTTGATACACTTGCAGTTGTGAAGGTCTTTAGCAAGATTGATCTCACTGCAGGGTACAACCAGGTCCGCATTGCACCTGGGGATGAGGCAAAAACTGCCTTCTGCACATGCTACCAGTTGTTTGAGTGTCATGTCATGAACTTTGGAATGACCAACGCTCCCTCCACCTTTGCCATGTTGATGAAAAAAGCATTTGATGAACTGATTGGAAATTGTGTTATTGTGTACCTTGACAACATTATTGTCTTCAGTCAAGATCAAACCACGCACCTCCAACACCTCTGTGCTATCCTCAACACCCTTTGGAAAAACCAGCTAAAAGCTAAACCCTCCAAATGTGAGTTCCTCAAGTTGGAGCTGTTATTCCTGGGGCACACCATCTCTGCCCAAGGGATAAAGCCCAACCCTGCCAAAATCAAGGCAATCACTAGCATGCTGCCCCCCTGCTGATGTGGGCCAGGTGCGGACATTCTTAGGCATGGTTGCCTACGTACGCAAGTTCATTCCCAATTGCAGGGAACTAATTGCACCTCTCACTGAGCTCCTCAACACCAAACAGCGCTTCCATTGGACTCCTGTCAGAGATTTAGCCTTCAAGATGTTGAAGCAAAGCTCACAACAGCACCAGTACTGCAGTTCCCAAATCAAAACTGCCAGTACAAACTTGAGACCAATGCCTCTGACAGGGCCATGGGGGGCGTGATAAGGGTGGAAACTGGCAATGGCGTCTTCCTCCCCGTGGCATATGAGTTCAGAAAACTTACCAACTTGGAACAACACTATCCCATTCATGATAAGGATTGGCGGCAATTGTGCACTGCGTTGAGAAGTGGCGCTGCTACCTGGAAGGTGCTACCTTCCCACCCTGTGTTCTGACAGACCACAAGTCACTTCTGTACTTTAACACATAGTCTCACTTGACACGCCGCCAAGCAGGATGGTGGAGCGTCTATCCCCTTACCAGTTGCACATTGAGTACAATCCTGGAAAGGAGCTTGTCACCGCTGACGCCCTCTCACAACTCTACTTAGCGTCCATCACTGGGGACAATGGTCTGGACCCAGACTGTCCCATGCTCTACCTCCACCCTGAGGCAACTTGCTACAAAGGCCTTAACTCGGTAACCATCTCCAAGTTGAATGATAACAAAAGTTGTTTCACCACCAATGCTGGTAACATCTGCCATTGGGAAGAGACAGGTGAGAAGACGCCTTACATCCCCACCACACAACAAGGTGTCACCATATTGCACTACCACCAAACCCTGGGTCACATCAGAGGGCGTAACCTCTTCGAGATCATGAAACAGAAGTTTTGGCAGCCGCGCATGCGTCAAGACATCCTTGATCTCCTTGAAATGTGTGTGCTGTGCAAAAAGAATACATCCAAACCTGCACCCCCCAAGTCTGTCCTGCCCATCAAGGCCATGGAACCCTTTAAGCAGTGGGCTCTTGACATTTTGGTACCACTCCCCAAAGACAGACTGGGAAAGAAATACATCATCACTGCCATTGACTACTTCACTCGCTGGCCAGTGGCCTGGGCAACAACTAATCACACCGCCACCACCATCACTCACTTTATTGGCAAAGAAATTATGGCCTGTTTTGGACGACCCAAACGCCTCATCTCAAATGGTGGCCCCAAACTTGTTGGGCATTTCATAAAGGCATACTGCGCCAAGAATGCACTCCAACATATAGTTACAACCCCCTACCATCTGCAAGCCAATGGGTGCGTAGAACAGTTAAATGGTTTCTCTGGTTCAACTGATTGCCAAGCTCTCACAAGAGCACCCCAACACCACATGGACTGAACACCTGCCTACTGCTCTACTTATCCTACGAGCAAGAATCAACAGGGGAACAGGGTTCAGCCCCAGCACCCTGGCCTTTGGGACGCCTGACAGTCTGACAGGAGTTGAACAGGGAAAGTTACGGTCCAGAGTTCCTGAAAAGCCTCCCCTGGTAACAACCCCATCCCTAGACCAATGGTGTGCCAAAGCCCGGGAAATTGAACACAAGCAAATTGAAGGAGGGATGAAGCACCTCAAAGCCAGGTATGCCGTAGATGACCCCGTCTACACCCTCAACCCCAATTCTGCCAAGTTGGAGCCCAACCACCTGGAGCCCTTCAAGATAGCTGCTGTCTATGACAATCATACCTATCAACTTGAAGATGCCCAAGGGAATACCAAGAAGCTTCACCACAATTGCTTGTGCCCCTGCTGTTCCATCCCTACACAAGGGTTGTTTGTGTGGACCTTCCCATACCTTCCGCAGACCCCAGTATTGGTGTCTGACGATGAGCAGGGGGCAAGGGGGGTGTTGAAACTGAGCTTCTAGACTTGCCTGCTAATGTATCTTACAATACACAGGAGGCGCTTGATGAGCCACCCCTTGACGTATCTAATGACATGAACTAATCTGATGGCAGTATCAAATGGCGGGTACTTCATCCTAATTAAGAGTGCTACCAATTTGACTTGCTGATCCCCGCATGAGTTATTCCTTGGCTTTGAACCTTACATGGAACTTCCCACTATGCCACCCCCTTGTGGCCTTGTGGCTTTCCCCATATGGTATATTAATCATAATATTCTACAATAAATGATACCTTATTCTTATTATTCTGTCCTTTCTATTGGACTGTTGTCTTCCCCAATTCCAAGTACTGAATCCTCATTGGTTCAGTTGCAACACAAGGATTCTGGTCCTGCAGGTTCACGTTGAATATACTTCCAGGTTTGCTCTTGATTGTGTGTGGAGGGCCTGCTCTTGGCCTTCTGAAATGGCGGGTAATAAGGACCTGGGTTTGATTCTTGTTCTGGATCTTGCTTCAATATTAGAAGTGAACTATCACTAGTGACAATATTGGTTTGTGCCTAACCTAACCCCATCTTTAAAAAAAATTTAGTGACTCTATGATCCCACAATTGCTGTGGCTGTCCCAACCCTACTTGAGATGAACAAAAAGTTGATAGTAGTGTTAGAGGAAGAAATGACAAATTTTATAATTCTTATGGCTGAGTATGACTTTTGAAGTATTGTGTCCTGGTGAAGTGGAGTGAGAGCTTGTTGTAATCAATCAAATGGGGAATATGCACCCAAATAAGGATGACATTACCAATGAAGAGGAAACAGTGTATATTTACTTAGAGATGATAACCTTTACAGAGAGAATAAGGTGGATATCAGAATATAACAATGTACAGGTACAAGAGAAAGACTTTGATTTGACTCACAGTCAAGGAGTCAGCAGCATAGATGGGTTCACACTCAGTTTTTCAAATTTCAGGAATCATTTCATCAGGAGGAGGAAGACTTCCAGGATTTTAAAGTTGTAAAAATACAGAGTCTAATAATCTTTATATTAAAAAACTTATGGGAAGGTATTATAATAGATGAATCATGAGGAAAATATTTAATGAAGGTAAAAATCAGACTAAGGTGGTTTGTTTAGAATTGTTCACTTAAAGTCCTTGTGTGCATCTTGATAAGGTGACTTTCTTGTGTTTTATATTTACTTGACTTACAGATACCACCTATAGTGGTTCCATAAGCTGTTGCCTGATTTCCTATGAGGTCAGGATTTGATACCCAGGCAGTAAATGTTGGGATGATTGAGTGCAGGGCATCTGCGCCCCGCTCAGACTCGATTTTCTTTGCCATCACCCGCTTGTGGTTGATCATTGGATTTAAATCTATGATTGGCGCAAGTGGGCGGGGCTTCTGGGCTGGTTTTTTTGGGTGACAGCACTTTGACCTGACCACACCTGGAAAAACTTTGTCTGTGACATATTGTTTGTAGGCCGGCAAGGAGAATGTGCGTCGGCGGATAAAGATGGAGTTTGGTTCGTCATCTACTTCTGGGTAGTGCGTGAAGTCAGAGTCGATAGAAAGGATGGAGTTGGCCCATATCGGCTGTGTCAGCATTTGGGGCGGAAGAAGGCGCTGAGGCTTCTTCCTCTCATTAACCACATACATGATGAGGAGCACTATGCCAAATCCAATTATCAAGCCAACCGCAATAAGCAGAGGGATCATGGAAGTGTGCTCCGTAAGACACATGCATTGTAAGTCGATCCACTGCATATCGTCGACCTTGTCGCTGGAGGACCCAAAGGCGTGTATAAGATTGTCTTTGTAAAAGGCTAGGCAGCCGTGAGTGCGTCCTGTGAATCCTGAGATCTTGTGGCTTGACCAAGTCAAAGTGAGAAGATCCAAGATAAATAAGGACGAGTCTAAAACCGCATAAGCGTGGCTCTTGTGGTAGGTGGTAGTGAGGCCCTGGACTTGTGGAGGGTGATCACCTTTTGTTTCTTCCGTGGACCAAAGCTTGGTGCGCACATCGTATATGTGAACTGTGGTGTGATCTTGACCGCTGATGATGTATAGGAACCCCTTGTTGAAAGCAGCAAAGTGGTCTTGGGTATTGAAATGCGCAAACTCAAGGGTCCACTTGCCGCGCACAGAGTCATACTCCCTTAAACCAGGCAGCGTCATGTTAGTTTGGTCGCCACCAAAGGAAATATAATCGGTGGGTATGAGGTCGTTCCTGACTAGTGAAGTCCGAGATGGGAAGCCCTTCTGTATTGTCTTTATGGAGTGTAGTTGCTTCAACTCAAATTCCTGAGCATCAAAGAAACGCATATGAATCCCTAAAGGGTCATCATCTCCCCCAACCAAGTAAAGACCATCTTCTGTAGATGCCACACTAGGATTCATACCAATTGTTTCCTTTAGTATAAAAGAATTCCAAGTCGAACGGTAAGTCAAATCAAGGTCACGCCCAACATTTCCTTGATTGCCTCCAAGCGCGTAAAGGGTATCTCTACTAACCGCACACCCTATCCCATAGATCAAGTTCATACACAAATTGTGATTCCTAAGCCAGCTCCCCTTTCTTTATCTGTACAAGTATCACTTGAACTGGGCCTTGCATGAATGTAGCCTATCATTCCTTCTTTTAAATTTTTATATAACCCTAATAAAATCTACATTTCCATGAATAAAATATTTTACTTTGGATTTATATTAACATGCTAACCTTTCACGAGCCTAATCAAACCCCTTTGTCCCAATATGGAACACAATACTACACCTTGTTAGACATCTGAAATGATCACCTCTGATTTGCCAATATAATGACCCAAACAAGAGCCCACCAAGCTGCAGTGAGATTCCAGATTACACAAATTCCATAATTCGGCTTGTCCAACTGTAAACGAACAAGTCCATCTATAGTCAAGCTTGGTGCTGAATAGGGCTGATTAAAGCAACTCTGACCGGCGTCATGCCTGAACCCAAATCCAAACAGTTATTTATAACACTTAAATATAACGCAATCGCCATCTCGGTTACGGCGGCCCAGAGCCAGAAGCCAGCCATTGCTGAACAAACTCCTCAACTCACGCCACGATAGCAACCCAAGTGCATGGGCTACATGGGCGTGTGATTTGTAATCCACCTATCCAAAAGCATTACATTTAGGATTTATTGATGGCGATGGAATCAAACAAACTTTTTATTAAATAGAAGTTTATTAAAGCTTTTAAAGAGCAGCAGCTACTTGGTTAGTAATCTCCACCGATTTAAAGTGGCTTCGTGACAGCAACTTTCAACCCGCAGCAAAATTAGGAAGTTAACTGCAGTTCTCGTACCTCATGGGTATACCAATCGATTTGTTAACCCGATTTCAAAAAAATCAGATTCCCTTTTGAGTAGTGTGATGGATTTTATGTGGTTCCCAGTGCCAATGCCAATATATGATGATTTATGCTTATAAATTATGTGAATTAATGAATGAACCTCTTTTGCACCTCTGTGGTTTATTATGCCAAATCTGTGCATTATATCATTGAGATTTGGCATAATTCTTAGTGGTATAAATAAAGGCATTTCACTCTATTTTTCCATCAGCATACTTATTGAATAAAGCTACATAAGTGGAACTGTGTCTTGTACTTTGGTTTATTTAGTAAAAAGTCCACCAAGGTTATTTTAGTAGGAATATGAATCAGATGACAATAAATATCTCCCAATGAGGGATAAAAAAGCTAGATGATCCACATCCCACTCGCGCTCTATATAGAGCGCATGACTTGTATGCAAACTTGCTTACCTTTAGGTTCTGAATCTACAGTAAAGCGATGGCTCAGAATCCATCTAATCAGGCATAAAAAATACCTCAATATTTTATGAACTGAGGCAAGTGATGAGTATACTACCAACCAGATATAAATTAATCCACATACCCTAACTGTGACAAAAATTGCGGGATAGTATGAAGCCGTTTCTAAGTGGTGGGGAATTACCACCCAAATCCACATAGAATTAATGATTAACCACCAATGTGGCTTCAGATATTGTTTTGTGAGATTTCCAATTGAGATACTAGGATTAAGTAAAATAATTAATCCTAACCAAAGTAGCCCAAGATAAATAGCCTGTGAAAGCATTAGAGTATCTTCAGAATAAAATTCAGGACATTGAGATGCAACACAATTTTCATTTTCAAGAATGGGGGGACAACTCCAAGATCGACAGGCATGTAATTAACATTGAGAGGTACTGACAATGAAGTTCCAACTGCAGGGCCCCATCTTCCAGTAATGATTTGGCTTAGAATAAAATTGTAGGGAATGTATTGCAACAACCCAACTACAGGATGCATTTTAAAAATGTAAGTTAGACCAAGGGATATATGATTTTTATTGAGTAAATTTTTTGGAGGAATCAACTCTTAAGAGTTGAAACAGTGAAAATTATTCAATATATATCAAAAATTGACTAAGCAATACTGCCTGGATCCTGAGCTTCTATTCCTTTCACATTATCAAATGTGTATCTAGCTCAGGTTGCAAAGAACCCTTGGGTGACCAATTTCTAATGACCATGCTGATAAATAAGTTCATATCTGGTGACCCTTAAGTTATGTTAATTTATCAATGTCAACTTATAGGGGGAATCTGATTCAACCAGCAAACTGGAGCAGTCGTAACCCATTTGTGATCAACAGTTTGATTTAAGTCTGTTAAATCAGTCAGCTTCATTAAAGGTTTCCCGGCTTTCCGAGCTTTCCTACTCAGCTGAATAATCCCTGGCATTATGGAACTTACTGTGACACTAACCAATCAAACAACCATCATGTTATCAGTTGGGTCAACTGTTGGGTTTCCAAAAAGGGAAGTTTGAACCTAGTCCCCAGCTCCCTGTAGCTAATTAATTTCCCTGCTCCCATATAAAGTTCTCCACTATGAGGGTCTCAATAAATCCCTTGTAGCTAGTTGTTCTGGGAGTTTCCTGACCAACATGTAGGTCACATATTTCCTCCCTATAAAGTGACCCCATAGTAGCCCTAAAAACTGGCCTTGAACCCAAACTTGAGATTAATCCTAACATCTATTGGATATCTTCATCAATTATATACTTCTTGAAGTATATAAACAAGATAAAGGGGATTAAAGCAGAGAATGATATTTTTATTTGATATAGAAGAGTTTACATAGTATCATAGTACACCACATAGTATCCAGGTAGATCATAGCAGCCATGGGGATTTTTTGTAAGATTGGAGGCCTCTTGGTAAGTGACTGTAAACTAAAGCTTTTAAACCTAATATATTTGTTAGTTAAATATAAAAATGTAGGTAAAGCCTGTAGAATTAATTAGATTAAGGCACCTAATAACCTATAAGAAATAAAATAGGGACAAATATGATTGATTAAACCCAAGGACATAAAATAAAGACCTGTTTTTATAATAGAAGACTGATTTAAAATTTTGACTTCAAGGTCAAGGAATCAGTCTGCATTTATGAGAGGATTAAAACTGTTAACAATAAAGATTTGTGTATTATTGTAAAAACTAACTAATTGATGGTATAGAAAATCAAATGGTATAATGGTGCTAGGAAAACTAATATGTCAAGAATGGTCAAGGAATAAATGAAATTGTGAAACAGGAAAACAAGCCACACAACCTAACAAGTACTTTTTTAATTTGCAAGTCAAACAATCTCAACTTGAGGTTGGGAATAAAAAATTCAAGCTATTTATTTCTGCTTGAGTTTTGAGGTGTGTTAAAAGCCTGGGGAAGCTAACCAACATTGGTAAAGTTTATCTTGATAACCAGCTGGAAGTAAATATTGAGAAATCAAGATAATTAACTAAAAACAGTTAATCTATGCGGAAGGAGGAAGAGAAAGCGTAAACCCAGGATGACACAGCTTCAGTTGAAGTGAGAAGAACTGGAGGAAGCAGGAAGCCCAGACTGTGTCAAGATTTACCTTTTCTTTATTGTCGCTATTTTCTGAACCTACTTGAATTTGTTCTTTTTTCTCTTCAACACTTTCCAACAGTTGGTCATCCTTATCCTTATCCTTATTCAACATTGATTCATACTTTTTTGGGTTTTTTCACCTTAAAGTCAACCAAACAACACTTAGTATTCTTTTTGTAAACTTACCCTGTGTTCACTACAGGTTTTGAACCCAGGACCTATAGGCTAAGGTTAAAAATCAAGTTCCAACCTCTTTACCTATTTGCTTTACGTTTTTCAAGCTCGGACTGGGGTTTTACACATTTTTGCTCTTTATTGATGTCCAGGAGCATTACTGTAATTGTTCTTTCTCCTTCTGGTCTCTTTATGCTTAACTTAACTCTCTTAATTTAGTTTTACGCCCACCTGATTTCCCAAGCCTTGTTCCTTCATCAATGGTTTTTAATCAACTTAGGTTAACTTATATTATTCCAATTTGCACTTCAATTCCCAAGCACAATAAAAATGCTTGGTTTTCCAGTCTCAGCACTAAGTTGAGATTGTTTGACTTGCACTCCAAAAAGGTACTTGTTAGGTTTTGTGGCTTGTGCTTTTCTCTTTTTTAATCTTTTTTATTCCAATTCCATTATTTAATCTTAGCTTACATTTATAGTCCCTTTCAACTACCTTTATCATCAGTTAAGCAACCTTCTTAGTGACATCCAAACTTTGATAGTAGATAGTTTTAATCCACCAGTTAGTGCTGACCAATACCCTGACCAAGAAATAGAGTTTTTACCTCAGTCCTCTGTCATTAAGACTGGACCTTATTTTGTTTTTTAGGATTTATTAATTGTATTAGTCCTTACTTTACATCTTATAAGTTATTAGGAGCTTTAACCCAGTTGTTATTACAAACTTCACATATCTTCTTATATTTACCCAGGATAACTATTATTGGATTAAAGGCTCTAGTTTACAATAAATTACCCTGTAGCCTCATACCTTACACCCCCATTTTAGTGGGTACTATCCTACCAAGCATCAACCAGAAGGTCAGTGTCACAGATAACCTCACCTCCTGGCAACAAGCTCTCATAACTGAACATGAAGCATCATCAAATGTAATGCAAGGCTACTCATCCTTGTCATAAAATGGGTTAATGTACCATACTGTAAGTGGGTTCCTGTGAAGAGACACAAATCAGTTGGTAAGTGCTACAAGGCCCTTTTAAAAGCAAATACTGGGGCACTATGGGATTCTTTATAAATGGTTGAAACCTCCTTCCAGCCCTGTATAGTACCTGCAGAAACGGCAGTCTTATTAGGGTGACATCAACCCCACCAGAAGGAAGCAATAATTATTGCCCTCATAAGGAATGTGTCAAAAGTGACAAATTCCTGTTGACAATGCATGTGGTAGAGTCCCAGCTACGGGATTCAAACCCCAAAATCCTGTGGGCTGCCAGCCTGCAGTTTCCTGGGCTTGAACCAGAGTTGAATTCAACTTTGGAGAAACTCCTGGAACCTATCAACCTAGAGTTGCATGTGCCAATGCCTTTCCTGCAAAGGATCCTGTTAGTCCCACTAAACAGAGCACGGGCCTGGACAACAATCCTGGATAACTGGGACCACCTCTGGTAAAAAATTGAAGAAGCTTTCTGTAAAATGCAGGTTGCCCAAGGATGACAAATCCTGCAGCTCAAAAGGAAATTTTAGATTTCCCCATTCTTTCCCAGCTAATGAGAGACCCCCAAGCAAGACACCATGAGTGATTTCTGAACCATGGAAGACAGTATCCCTTGGCCCAGAAGGGTTTGCAATTTTTTTCCCATAGAAGATGGGCATACTTATACCCTGGGATGCCAGGAAGTTGCCCATTTCCATTCTTGCAATAAAGTGACATTAACCTTTGATTCAACCAGGTTATTCCATATTTGAATTTAGTTATATTTCATTTGCAGTCTATGTCTTGCAGCTTTGTGTCCCATACCCATCAACTCAAAGAAACTGTGGACCACCCACCTGATCTATATTATCCACCAGAAGCTCACTTTGGCCTGGTACATTTCATCAAATACCCCCAACCTGGCATATTTGGAATTCACCTTAGAGAAAATCCTGATCTACGGCCCAAAGCCAATACCAGAGATATTGAAATCATCAGCTGAGAAGGAACCAGGGTCACTATACATCCCCTGTTGTTCCGAGACAAGTACAACTACTTGCCTGCCTACCTAGTTCCTATAACACCACCTCTCACCCCGCAGCCCAAACACCCGCAGGAATCTGTTGCAACCATTGAATCTATCTCCACTCAAATATTTGGGGGTGATGTACATCACCCTCACTGGCCTTATTGATTCAATGGTGCCTGCCAGCATACCCTGGGCCCTCCTGGACAAATTGTTGTCTTATATTGTAAAGTTAGCCCCAATCTTGTGGTGGGCCCCTCCCCCAGGACCCACGGGCTGTCTACTTGCCAGTTCTCAAGAACCCCCCGCAGGCTGGATCACTGACAGGATAATCTAATGGGTACTGATACAAGATTCAGGGGAAGCTCAGGGGCAGTAGACAAGAGAGGATCAAAAACCCCATCCGTTTCCCACCCCCACTCTCTCCTGGCAAAAAAAAACCTGGGTTTTTATGTGCATGTGGTAGAAAAACAAGATGCCTTTTATGTACACTCTGAAAATCTGATGTTGAAGTACAGCCTGAGATCCAATAAGATCACAGGTCTGGCTTACCCCCTCTGGCTTCTATAAAAATTCTTGCTGCCAACTTAAAATATCTGTATAAATCACACTAAGGTCTCCAGGAACTTGCCAACTACCCACCACTAGAATACACCCCTAGTACAACAAGACTTTACTGGCAGCTGAACACTGAAGATCAGCCATCTCACATGAAACTGTTACATTCCAATTCAGGATGGACAACATCTCACTGTGCCTTTCCAGCCATGTTATGAGCAGTCCTAGATCTGGTGCCATTTCAGCCTAAAGGTCTCTGCTGCAGCTGATACTACATCAACTGGGACATTTATGTTATCCCACCCAACCACAATGGTATGGGGTCTCTTGTGCACCCCAGGGCCTAAAAGGCTCCTACATACACATCTCTTATACACATCACCCAGGATGGTGTTGGCTATTTTGAGGGGGATCTCAGCTCCTGCCAGGTTCTAGAAAACTTATCCTCCATGGAACTCAGGGTCACATCCCATCACACTGTTACTGTCACTCCAGGAGCCCATCAATAAGTTTACAGGTATGCTCAGAGGATCCATATACCAGCTCCTTGAACCCCCCAATATACATCAGGTGGTTCAGCTTCTGAATTCTTTTTCCAAGGCCATCCCCATCCACTGTCTAAGACCCAAGGAGGATGGAACCTCCACTGGAACTTTGTAGAAGCCTTGAATATGGGATCTGTCTGCCCTTACCATCTCAGTATAGGGCCACAGCATTCCATTATTACCAAATACAGTTGGTCCCTTGAGGTTGGTTGCTGGCGGCTGCAACCAAAAGATATCAGTATGCAGATCCAGTATCCCTAATTGAGTGCAACAATCTCCAAAGGCCACCCAAGCGTTCCCTGGGTTCACCCCTGGGCCAGATAGGTTGGGCCATGAGTTTGGTAAGCTGGTCTCACAGAAGGGGTATTTGGTACTGGGAGATGGACAAGGCCCTACACTGGTCCCCTAGCAGAGATCCTGGCACCTGCAGCATATATAGGTGGATCTAACCTTGATAGTCCTGCTTGTGGTTAGTAGAGCCCCTGTAAAATTTCTGAAGCGCTCCTCAGAAGGAGCTATTTCCCTATTAAAAAAGGGGTCAGCCCTTTTTTAATGTCAGCTGTTCCCTGTATGGGGTTTATGGGGGGATAGCTGCATCTTTTTGTATTGATCCTCTAACCAGCACCTGATTGATAGATACTAGGGTATCTCCTCATAATGTAATGATTAGGGTGTTAGGGGGCTGAGGATGGCTGTAATTTTAAGAAATATATCTCCTCAGACACCTTCTAATGCCTGGTGGATTGCTCTATACCTTCCCAGTTCCACCAAGCCACAGTTTTGTGAACTGCTCTTCCTGGCAGGTCAGGGACGATCTATTGTTGCTGGCTGATGGTGGTGTAAGGTCTTTCCTAATAAGGCGCAAGATTATAAACTATACCATGTAAAGCAATTGGATTTAAGTTTAAAAGATATAGAAAAGTAGGCACAGTTTGCAGAAGTATTTTTAAAAGACCTGCCAAAAACTTATGATTAGACACAAAAGGTGTCATAGAGTTAACTAATCCTAAACAAACTATATAAAATAAGGTGTTAAATAAAGATTTGTTTGTAACCAAAGGTATATCTACGTCAGGATATTCCCCATGGGAATATCTCAACATAAAACTAGTCAAATTATCCCTAATGTTAAAAAATGGTAACAAAAAGCTAAATGCTTGTTGTCTGGCCATCTCCATTCTAATTATGTATCTGTTTAAGCTCTGAAAGCAAATTTAGGCCTAACAATGTATCCATTCTAAACATAAGCTTCTTTTAAAAAAAGATGATAACCTAAGTAAATTTTGAAGTTAGAATTTGAAAATGATAATATAAAATTAAAGTAGAAAAAACCTGTGAATAGTGATTGGGGAAACCACTTAGAATTTCAGCTTAAAAGGCTTACTTCTCTGGTGTCTTTATTTATATGGCATGAAAATCCAAGCTCTGGAGAAGATCTTTACTGGTAAGGAGTTTCTTGGAAGCTGTGTTTGATAGACAAAAGGAGAACACATGGTAGTGGGGGAAACTGCTGGCAACAGCAAGCCAAAGATCTGCATACTTCAGGGGAAGAGAATGGCAGTTGTGTAAGCAAAAGATAAATAAAAAAAGAAACCTATATTAAAGTAGGAATTATAAAGGAAAATGAATAGTTGCGCGCACACAGGAGCAAAAGCAAAGCAAACCTGAGAGCAAAAGCAAAAAAACCCAAGGCAAGCGAAAAGAACAAGGTAAGTTTGATTTAAAACTACTAATAATAATCTACTTGAACTAAAGCTCGAAATAGAATTTGACTTAGTTAAAAGGCTGCCCTTTTGGGGCAGGGCACAACAGGTGGGTACTAAGATCACTTTATTGATTTTTGATCACTCCAGTACCGCTCCAACTCTGATGATCCTATCAATGCCTATCATATATCTGCCTAGGCTCACTGTTCAATCTCTGATATATAGACCCTTGCTCCAAGTGGTTCCCCTTAGATAGCTTTCTTGGGAAGCTTAAGAAATCCCTTACCCCCAGCAATCTATCATAGGATTAGGTCTCATCCTTAGCTTCTAGGAGCCTAAAACATTCTATCAACAGGGTCTATAGGATACTTCAAGATCTAGATGTTCCCAACCAGAACCAGCATAAGTAAGAAATTTTCAGGAATCCTCTTAACAGTACTCCTGCCACCATTATAAAGGTTGACAGAGATAGCTTCCAAGAAGATGATTCTTTATCTGTCTTATTCTCTGTTCCTAAGTTTGCTCCTAACAATGGGTTAGTATGTAATGACCTACTCTTATTACCTACAGTTGGGTTAGTATCCCCATTAAATTTGGGCTTACCTTTGTCACCGGAAACTGAACCTGGTCCTCCAGCAAAAGTGATGGTTATCTAAACAGTGTTTCTATGAAATTAAACACTTTAAGCCAATTTTCACCTGTTTCTGAGACTCTAAGCCAATCAGAAGAGTGGGGTTTTAAAGAAAATAGCTTATAATCCACTTTGAATGATATGGAGAAGTCTTTTGGTTTACCTGCTGTACTTCCTGGTTCCTTGTCTTTTGCTTTTGGGTCTGTACCCCAGCAGTTGTCCCCAGCTTCTGTGGGGGATACTGTTAAAGTTCCCCTAGTCATTTAAAGGTGTTTTGAGGTTTAAATGAGGTGGTTACACAATACTCATTAATGTTGTGGATGCACATATTCACACTCTTTTGATTTTGCCTTTGGTGGGCTCTTTTGAGGACAAATCTCTTGCTTTTGCCTTTGCCCCTTGAAATGGGTTGATCTCTGAAGATGGGAGTTCAGCTGTTTGTCTTCCTTGCTCTGTGAAACTCACTTTCCCCACTCATACCTGTGGTGAGTGATCCTGCTGTCCCTATATTATTTTGTATTATCAACAAACAATATATATTACATTTCATTTTTCCCAATAAGAATTAAGTTCTATTCCCATTTTTGTATGTGTTTCTTCCAGCACTTTGGCACCTCTCTCTAGACACGGCTAGCAGAGATTTACTATCCAGGGCCACAAGGTAATTGTATCACCTTCCCTGCCAACTAGCCCAAGGCTTAGTACAAATCAATCCCAGGGTAAGGATTTCCGGTTGTGTGCCTGTGCCGCGCCTCCAGATCTGAAAAATGGCTATGTTGTGACCATCTGAAATATTCTTGTTCTTCTGCATAAGCTGCCCAAACTCCTCCAGCTCCCCCAAGGTGGCCCCAAGATGCCCCAGCATCCTCCTCTTCCCCCTCTAATCCATTCTCCCACCACGCTATGTACGGCTGATGAGGTGTACTTTATTGTTTGCTCAACCAATGAAGTCCTCCCCCGCTCCATTGGTTTCCCAGGTTGCCTTTAAAGCTTACCGCATCCCAAACCGTGGGATCACCCAATATCCTTTATGGAGGTCAATCAGGTATAACTGGCTTATGTGGATCATATTGCTACAGGCCTTTAAGGCCAGCACTTTTCTGGGAGCTTGGGCCAACTCAATCCCTCCCCTTATCCCCAGCACTTGGAGGAATCCAGGCCCTTGGTGATTCCAGGAGTCCGGTATACAGTGATCCCCCTATTGCACAACCCACCTGGTAAGGAAGAGACAAATATGTAGCAATCTCTGAACAAACCTGCCAGCCCCAGTGTGCTCCATCCCTTGGCTTTGCATTCATTCTGAGTTATCTGGGGTGTGCTTCTTCTTGGACAGTTCAATCCTCCCTTGGGCTGTTATTGTTGATTTGGGGAGCAGTTCCACCTTGGGAGGGTATCCCTGCCCATGGGTTCCTTGATAATTGGTCTAGATCCTCCAGCTATTGTCCATCATCTTGGAGATTTTCTTCCAAGTGGGTGGGTGCTGGACAGAAATCCTCAAGCTCTGCCTGGGACAGATGGCTAACCATCTCAGAATGCTTCACTGCCATCTTCCTGGGTTTCCAGAGCCGGTACAAAAAGTTCAACCCCCCGCCAGTAAGGGTACACTCCACAAAGTCTCCTGGCTGCCCTGGCCCACCAAAGTTTCCCTGCGGCTATCAAAGGCTCTTTCCCAATCAGGGGGGCTCCCAGAACCACTCTCCTGAGCCTTACTGACCTCTGGCTGCCCTGGGACCCAGGAAGGGATATCTTTTGCCAAGGGTTATCTGCCAGCTGTAACAACCCCAACTGAATCCTCAGAGAGGGGCTGTAAGGCACTTTGCAAGCCTTTCCAGGGATGCCAGCTGATTCATAGCAATGGGCAGTATGAGATGCCCATGTGGCACTTATACTGGTACCCCTCCAACTACTCTGTATCTGGGGGGGTAAAAAATTATGCTATCTTTACCACTTTCTGCCACCAAGCTTGATCCTTGACTTTAGGTATAGCTCAAGTATACCTGGGCTGCTCAGAAGGTTGCCCATGCTGTACCTAACTGCCTTGAGCCCCTGCCTTGGATGCTGGGATATGAGGTGGTGTTTAATAACTGGGAGCCAAGCATATCCTGAAGAATGCTGTTGGCAGGCTGACCAACCCCCAGAACATACTGGTATCCGGCCACAAGAATAACCCCCTGGAGATCCAGTGGTTCCAATCACTGTACAGTAGATGGGAGAGGCCAAAAATCTAGCTTTTACATCAAACCTTGGTCCCCTCCCTAGGATGTTGCCTCAACCTCCCCCCAAACCTTGAGCTACAGTTGGTTCAGCCATAACACTTCTGTACTGGTGGGTAGCCTGGGCATGGACGCAGCGTAGCTAGCTATAGCTCCTGACCAGCTCAGCCAGCAGGTTTCAAACCTTCTTCTCTATAAAGCCACCCTAGTGGTGATCTGGGGATCCCCATCCTTGCAGGGTAGGCTATGAGTGTCCCATTAAATCTACCTGGAAGATATGGCCAGAGAAACTATGATATTGTGATGGTGTACTTGGGTGTATTGTTGGATTGGCTGGCTTTATGTTTTGATAATGTGGGGTATATCTATCTCAGGGAGTGTATTTACCCTTGCTTTGTACTGATAATTATCCCTTGTATTGGCCTTCAAAAGGCATCAAGAGGGAATGTTGAGGGTTGTAGTGGGGTAAGTTGATACAGTGACACTGATCTATGGTGATTAGGGACTGAGCTCTATTTAGCCAGTATCAGCCTACTCTTGAAAACTGGCCTTGGTTGTGTTTGTCATGATCATCTTTGTGATCACTGCTGGCCAGCTGAAGGACCATGATGCATCTGCGGTTAAGGATAGATCCCTGTGAATTCCCTGTTATAGCTGAATAGTTTCTTGGTTGGGGAGGGTGTTGGCCTGCTGACATTCCATATGGGCAACCCTTGTATTCCTGTTTTCTGTGGCTGTGTTTTCTTTTAACACCATCTTTGTAATTTTCTTTGAGGGAGGTGATGGGGTTCAATTGTAGGTAAAGATCCTATGCTTGGTAGGTTCAACTGGGTTTAGGTTATTGGGATGGGTGGAACTTGTGTTCTGAGATCTATCAAACCCAGGAAGGTGGATGGTAGCTTGAATGTGTGGGCAGATTGTGCATCATCTATACTCTGAACCTATATCAGGTATCCATCTCCATGCTAGAGGAGGCCAGAAGCATTGAACTTGTCAGCTCAGGAAAGCTGGTGAATCTTTCTTTGGGAGTGGGGTTGAAGAAGGTGGAAACCATTATTTTGAAGGACACTGAGCTTGTGTGGGGATTGAAGCCTTAGTGATTGATAAACTTGAGGTTGAACTTAGCTTTAAGACTTACTTTCCCTTCCTGATTGACATCCAGAAAAATCTCTTGTTCAAACACTCCCACAATGGATTTAGACTCATTGCCCCTGCTTTGGATACCACTTCAGGCACTCCCTTCTTTGAAGGTGGAAGTATTGTCCAGATGTTTAATCTGAAAAGCATTGTCAGTAGTCTTATTATATCTTGTATAGAGGATAAAGATGTTGCCTTCCCATATGAAAGTGTTGGCAAGTCATTTGTAATTAAATTTTTCCCAAACCTCTTGAGCTTGGAAATGCATGCACTTTGCAGCACTGGGGCCAACGTAGAGATTCAAAGAAATCCCCTTCTGAACAGCCTGGACATTGAAGGATTACAAGTCATTGGTGGAAGTTTGTTACTTTCTCAGCTGGAGATGCCAGAACTTGGCCTTATGGTTCACCAGGTTGGGAGATCAGTCAACATTGAAGACAGTCCCAGTTTGAATAGATTGAATCTGTCTTGGGTGACCAATGTTGAAGGCAACTTTGAAATCACCAGAAATCCCAGTCTAAAGTTGGTCACTGTTGATTGCCTGCATACAGTTGGCAATAACTTTGTTCTCTCTCAGCTACTTGTCACAGAGCTATTGCTTAAAATCAACAGTGTTGGACAATCCTTTACAGTCAAGAAGTGCCCCAAACTCACGTTTTTAGAGATCCTTCACTTTGCCAGTGCTGGCAATGACTTTACAATCCACCACAACCCCGCCCTGGAATCTCTAAAGATGGATGAGCTCTGAACCATTGCTGGAAATATCCTTATTGACAGAGATGCAATACGGGATATTGAAATCAAATTTGAGCTTACCAACCACCGCCAGACCACCATCACTGCCATGGTGGACTGTGTACGCTTCTGCAAAGCCTACCAGGATAAGCTGAAGAACTTGGTCTGCACTTCAATCATCAAGCCTGGTATGGAACACTTGGCAGCACTTACCTTCACAGCTGACAATAACCCCCAATAAACAAGTTCACCCCCAAGAGCAACTGTGGTAAAATTGACTCCCTGGTGATTGACTCCCTGGTGCTTGACACTATAGTAAAGTGAGAATTCAGCTTTTTCCCTGATTGACAACTGGAAATTGACACTTTCTTAATTAGCAGATCTTGATGTTCTGAAAACTTTCAATATAAAAAATTAAGCTATATATCTATGATATACCAAAGTAATCCCAGAGAGCTCAAAAATGCAATAAAACAGTATCTTAATTAATAAGAAAGAGGAGAAATGAGCAAATGCTTCTCATTTTACTATTTAATTTACACTCTTCATTATAAAATTTTTTTGATTACCATATAAATTAAAATTCCAAGAAAAACAAAATAAAAAAAACACAAAAATAGAAGTTATGCAAAACATGAAGAAATATTAAGACTTATTTGATATAGTTCATATAAGTACAAATGTGAATATCTTTTGTTTTATTAGGAAATTAACAAAAATTAAGATATTTCATTCACTTTCAACTATAAATATTCATCTCAAACTTACCATATATACATAAAAAATCAGTAATATCTAATTAAATCATAAATCATAAATCAAAACTAAAAAGTAAAAATTAAAGCTAAAAAGTTACACCATAGAAGCAAGACGGCAAGTTCATTCCTCCCCATTCTTCATTTTGGCCCCTTCCAGGATGGCAGTTGCAATGATCTCAAGCTGCTGCTTGATCTCTGAGGCCTTTTATTTATGCTTGGCCGCATTTTGAATGGCCTTGGTGAATAGGGTGGAGTGGGTTGTGGGCTTGGTGGGGGGCGCGGTTTTCCAAGTCACACAGCTTGGAGATGGTTTTCTTCTGCTTTTGCTGCAGGAGGGAGAAAAACTTATTGAATTTTGGGTGGAGCCCAAAGTTGGCCTTGAGGTGTTTGTGATAAGCCTCTAGCGCTGAGGTGGTCTTGAGCTCACCATTCACTGCTGCCTGGTACACATTCCAGCTGGCCTTGGTGTGGGCCTTGCCTCGCCTCTGTGTGACGACCTTCCCAATCCACTGGGGCTCAAAGTACTCAAGGAAAGGCTTGAACTCTGAGTGCTTTACTACTTAAGGATCCTTTGAGAGAACTTCAAACCCCTGTGCAGTATGATCTGGCTTTAAAAAAGCCAAGGCACTGAATTATGCCAGCACAAATTTGCAGGTGTCTAAAGTGTCCCTCTAGCTCAACCTACTAAGCTCAGCATGGGCCTGAACATTGCAAGCAACTGCTTGGCAGAAGTGGAAGTGGCACCCCTGCACCTCCCTGCTAAACAGCTGCTCAAATGCATTGAACTGAGCAGGCTTGAAGTCTATTATGCACATGTGAGGCCCAAGAGCTCTTAGTCTTACCTTTTCCTCTGAGTTCAGGGTGGCCTGGTCCTTGTCAGCAGCAGGAGGGTTTGCGCGGGTGTGGGGGGTCTTCTTGGAATCATTGTTGTTGTCAGGGGAAAGGAGGGAAAGTGTGCTGCAAAGAATTGAGAACAAACAGGTGTAAATGGCCTTGGTGGCCCCAGGGATAAGGAAGAGAGCAAGTGGAATCACCCAGATGTCAATCTGGGCATGAATCATCCAGAGCTGTTTGAACATCTTGGGGCAAGTGGTAAAGGTACCATCAACTAGCCTGGTTGAGGCCCTTTTCAACTCCTGCAGGTTTTGCTAAGTTGTGTAGCAGATTATACAGTCTTTGGTGATGGGCCCATTGTCATGAAGAAGGAAGTACTCCCCACTTGGAAGCTGCTTGAGCTTATGGGTGAGCGTAAGCTCTGATAAGATGTCCAAGGCCTTGGGGGGAGGGGGATTGGCGTTGATCCGCTAATTCTTGTTGCTCTTTTTGCATTACAGTACCACAATTATTTGAGATTATAGGGCACAGGACATTTTCCATAATACAGTCATATGTGAGGATATGAGTAGTACTGTATCAGAAGAGCCAGGATAGAATGGAACCATGATTATTTCCCAGCAATGGCTTCTGATTGCGCAGAAGCACTTAAGGATTAGGATAAAGGTCAACCAGATTAAGGATAAAATAAAGATGGTCCAAAGATTGATTTTATTGTAAATGATTAATTTTTCTTATACCTACTACAAGGGTAATCCCTGGGCTACTAGCAATATCTTCTAGGACATTCTAACACGCCCCTAATTTGGGTAATTATTAATCTAGGTTTGGCACTTCTTGCATGTCAACCAATAGAATATCTTCATCTTTACCCAGAACAGGTGATCCTTGCTGGTGTGGAATAATTTAGTTACTTAAGGATCAGTTCCTTCTTTCTTAGCATACTGCAGCTTAATGCTTATTAATATGACAATTAAGGGAATTCAAGATTATGGGGAATCAAACCTGGCGCCTCAGCGCTCAATGTAAAGGTAAGGCGGTGCTGTGGCGCCTGTAATATTTGCCAAGCAGCGCCGCGGCGCCTGCAATAATTTCAGTTGGCGCAGCAGCTCTTGACGTAAAAGTAGTTTGGCGCCTTGGCACCTAATCCAATTACCAGGTGGCGCCACAGTGCTTTGTGTATTTATTAAGTCCCGCAGCGGCAAATCATGTGTCTTTAATTGCCGTGGTGGCGCTTGTCATTGGCTAGTATTAGACTTAGATCAGCAGACTACTGCTAATCCAATTTTCATGTGGCTTATACTACCAATTTATGTTATTTGGTAGCTGCAATTAATATCTGCAAGCTCCGTCATAATTAGTGTCATTGTATTTTGTACTACTAATTTATGGATTTGGTTGTAGCAATCCCAATCTGTGTGCTCCGTCATAATTGGCATCATTGCTTGGTCAAAATTCCCAATATATCCCCCCACTTGACCAACCACTACTTCCTTTCTTTCCAAGATGAATCCCACTTTTAACAACAACAACAAACGCCAGAATATGCACCAAGCATACAATGCTATGATGGCAACCATGGGCAAGGCGGAGCGCAATGCCTTCCATAAGATGCCCTGCTCTGTCAGGATTGCCTTCCTCAACCGTCTTTGCTCCAGCAAGGATCAATTCTTTGAAAAGGACTGCACCACCACCATGGCCGGCTCTGCCCTTAATTCTGCTCCCAGTTCTTTTGCTGGTGACCTCTTTGAGGAGGATTCCCTATTTGCCAAGACTCCTCCCGCCCCCAGCACGCCTCTTGTTGTTGGTCCTTCTGGCGCCTTGCGCCCATTCATGCAGCGCTTGCATTCCTCTGGTGAGCCTCCAGCCACCTCCTCTTCAATGCTTTGTGCTTGTTGCAACTTGGACAAGGTCCCTATGGACTACCCTGATCTGCTGAGAAAGTTCAGGGTTTGCCACCACAAGGAAACCATGTTCAGTTTTTTGCAGGCCATGCACTCTGACAAGGACGCCATGTCCCCAATCTGTGCCGGTGAGCTCTACCACGGCCGGTATGATGCCTCCTGCTTGGCTGCTGAGGTGCGCCTTGGCCTTCAGTCCGCTTCCTTGGCACCTGGCCAGATCTCTGCCCAGCACACCCACACTATTGCTATCTGAAACAAGTATATAGATGAGGTAGCTCAGATTTGGTCCCTTGAGCTTGCCGCTGACCTGGTGTTTCATCAAACCCTGGACCTTCCTGTCCAGGCCAACGTCAGTTGGCGCTTCTTAGCCACTTTCAAGGTGTTTCTTTCAGCAGTGAGTACTGGCAACACCAGTCTCTATCTTCCCTTGGCTGCCGCTGCGTGACACTTCATGTGGTACACCCCCAATAGCTGCCAGCCTGGCCAGCCAGGGTACGCTGGTTGTTGCCTGGAGCACTATTGTGCTCTGGCCTATCAGCTCTGGGTCCTGTTGCCGCTGGCCTACTCCTATATGGAGGACGCCCTGATGGACTGCCTGTCAATTGGGGCTGCATTTTCTGCTTGTGGTAGTTGGGGTCGCTTTGTGCCCATGAGCCAGCTCCGCCTTCCGCTCTGTAACTGGACCTCCATGTTGCGGAACTCTCAGTTGGCCTGGCCTCAGATGCTGGTGATCTTGGCGCATGTGCGCCAGCACCTCAATGATGATCAGTACCTCTTCCCCGCCCACAAGCGCCCCGTAGTCACCATCCAACGCCCCGCAAAGCATCCCCAACGCGCCAACCGCCAAGCCACTCCCCCTGCAGCATCCTCCTCCCAGCCGCGCAGAGGCGCCCCCACTCTCAGAGGCCACCCCCAGTAAGCTTCCCTTTGCAATAAACTTGCTTGGCTCCTTATTCTTTTTTATTATCTTTTTAATTTTTATCTTTTTGTTCATTCTTTGTTTTTAGTATCTTCTTGAATATTTTTAATTCCTTATTTCTATATTTTCTTTCTTTTGAGTCTTTCTTGGAGATATGGCGCTCAATCTGTTGACTGAGTGCCCAGTCTTTTTGTTTATAATTGTGTGCCTGCTTGGGTCTTGCCGGCAGCTTTGCAGGTCTGACCCCAAGAATTTGACTTAGAGTTATTCTTCTGAAGTAACATATTGCTCCTCTTCCAAGAGGAAACTTACATAAAGTAGTGGTACTATCAGTTGCGCCTAGAAAACTCCTGTATGACTTGTTGTCTCAGTGGGATTTTGGTTGGCGCCATAGTAAGTGACTAGTTGTTTGTTGCCAATGTAGAGGTGGCCAGCGCTGCTCAAGTCTTTGCGAGTGTGGGGTGTCCTTTGAATCCTTTGACTTCTTAGGCCCCTTAATCCAGCAAAGGTGGCTGGTACAGTTTGAACCTGTGAACACTCTTGTTTGCTTCTTTAATACCAAGCGTGCTTTGAGCGCAACCAAGCAGCAAGGTAGGTGTAACAACTTGCTGCTCAAAGTGCTTCCATGAACCAATGTAGACCTTTAGCGCGCCTGTACAACAGGGTTGATGTAACAACCTATCACTTGATAGCGCTTCAATTGACAATATGTGCCTTAAGCTTGCCCATACAACAGGGTTGGTGTAACAACCTGTTGCTTGGTAGCGCTTCACTGAAACAATGTAGACTTTTAGCGCGCCCATACATCAGGATTGATGTAACAACCTGTTGCTTGGTAGTGCTTCAATCAACGATACGTGCCTTAAGTGCTCCCATTCAGCAGGGTTGGTGTAACAACCTGCTTCTTGGTAGCGCTATCAAGCATTTTTGCAAGGGCTTTGAACGTATCCTCATACTCTAGTTGTGTAACCTTTTCAACTTGTACCACGGCGTGAACTGAGAACCTGAACTGACGCCTTCCCATTGGTGCCATGCTTTGCTTCCTATGATGCTGGTCTCCATTGCGCTTGGATGTGCCATCTGCAGTTACCAGCAATTTTCCAATTGACTCCTTATTCTACAGAAAAATGTGTGCCCCCTGTAATGAGCACCATTGTTGCGCTTTTTGCATTACAGCGCCACAATTATTTAAGATTATAGGGCACAGGACATTTGCCAGAATACAGTCATATGTGAGGATATGAGTAGTACTGTATCAGAAGAGCCAGGATAGAATGGAACCATGATTATTGCCCAGCAATGGCTTCTGATTGCGCAGAAGCACTTAAGGATTAGGATAAAGCTCAACCAGATTAAGGATAAAATAAAGATGGTCCAAAGATTGATTTTATTGTAAATGATTAATTCTTCTTATACCTACTACAAGGGTAATCCTTGGGCTGCTAGCAATATCTTCTGGGACATTCTAACACGCCCCTAATTTGGGTAATTATTAATCTAGGTTTGGCGCTTCTTGCACGTCAACCAATAGAATATCTTCATCTTTACCCAGAACAGGTGATCCTTGCTGGTGTGGAATAATTTAGTCACTTCAGGATCACTTCCTTCTTTCTTAGCATAATGCAGCTTAATGCTTATTAATGTGACAATTAAGGGAATTCAAGATTATGGGGAATCAAACCCAGCGCCTCAGTGCTCAATGTAAAGGTAAGGCGGCGCTGTGGCACCTGTAATATTTGCCAGGCAGCGCCTGCAATAATTTTCAGTTGGTGCGGCGGCGCTTGATGTAAAAGTAGTTTGGCGCCTTGGCGTCTAATCCAATTACCAGGCGGCGCCACAGCGCTTTGTGTATTTATTAAGTCCTGCAGAAGCAAATCATGTGTCATTAATTGCTGTGGTGGCGCTTGTCATTGGCTAGTATTAGACTTAGATCAGCAGACTACTGCTAATCCTATTTGCATGTGGCTTATACTACCAATTTATGTTATTTGGTAGCTGCAATTCATATCTGCAAGCTTCGTCATAATTAGTGTCATTGTATTTTGTACTACTAATTTATGGATTTGGTTGTAGTAATCCCAATCCTTGGGCTCTTTCATAATTGGCATCATTGCTTGGTCAAAATTCCCAACATTGCTGATAAATTTGACCAAATGCTCTTGAGTTGGCACCAACTTGAGATTGTTGGGCTTTAAATGCTGCAGGGCCTTTATGGCCAGATCAGATGCCCGGAGGTGAGAGGAGGTGGGAATTAATTGAACTAGATATCACTTCAGCATCCAAGTGATCAGGTGATTGGGGGCTCACAAGTTTGCTCCCCCTTCTTGGCAGTTATTTGCTCCCAGCCCTTGGTGTTCAGCTGGGCCCCACAAGTCTTATCTTCACAGACAAAGTGCTTGCTTTTACTTTGCTGCTTTTGGTTGTTGCAATAGAATATGTAGTTATCAGCAAAGTAACCAGGGCTGCCCTTTAGTGACATGATGGGGAAAAATGGGGAAGCCCTTGGGGACTTTGAACTCTCTGTCCACATTGCAGATATTGTGGATGGCCAGTGGATCCCAAGCCACATGACCAGAAGCTTTGAACTTCTTGGAGTACTCCTCAGGCTCATCTTGGGGGTCAGATGAGGGAGGGGGAAGAGCCATCAGGAGGGGGAGGGGAAGGGTTCTTTGAGGCCTGCTTGGATGCCTCCTTTTTCTTATCAGAAGAAGAGATGGACTCCTTGGCAGCCTTTGTCTTCTTAGTACGGCGCTCCTTGGTGGGCTTGGAGTTGCCCTCTGACTTGTAAAATGAGTGATCAGTGAGAGAGTCATCAATTTTATTTGAGGACTTGGGGGGAAGTTGAAGATGAGGGGGAAAGGGGGAGGAGATGAAGTTGGAGACTTTGCCTTTGCAGGCTTCTTGACACGCTTGAGAGTGAAGGCAGTTTCTTTTGAGTCCTTTGAGGCTTGGCGTATGGTAGGCTTGTTGGATTTAGATGATCTTAGCTAAAGAAAAGTTTAGTTTTGTAAATAAAACAGTATGAAAGATATGAAACACAAAGAGGTAAAGCAAAGCAAAAGTTAAATGAAAAGTATGCAAATAAAGTTCTATTTATCAAGAAAAAACATAACAAAGTAAATAAAAGCAAAATAGAAACTCAAAGTATAGATATAAAGGTTAAAAAATAGAAAATAAGTGAATTTATGATGAAGCATCAAAGATGTTAGGTTTAGCATAGCATCTTAGTGCTAAATCAATGTAAAAGTATAATTTAAATAAATAAAAAGTATATAACAGTTATATGAAGAGTAGCAGAAAGAGTAGTAGATTATAATTGAAAAAAAATATTTATTATCTGGAATTATTTTTTATTGGGAGTTGAAAATTCAAAACATAGTAAAGTGTCAAGTTTGGCACTATCAATCAGCTGGAAAAAGCTGAATTCTCATTGTCGAGTATGCCAGAGTCAAGCAGAAAAATCAAATTTACTATGTTTTTACATATAAAACTTGCTTAAATTTAAAACAGGTTCAAAAGCTAACCCAAAAGCAAGGCAGTTTCATATGCTCAAAAATAAAAAATACAACATAAGTTAAAAAAGTAAATGAGTAGGAAGGTGTTTATTAGTGTTTAAGTTATGCTGTGAGGAGATGGGAGTGACTTATTCACCATAGTGTTGGTTAAAACATTAAGAAGTTCTCTGTACTAATCCCTAAGTTAAAGTGTTGAGTGGATGAGTGTCAAGTGGCGCTCATAGTGTGTCACATATTAATTTAGCCTTAAGTCCAAGCCTTTGATTAGTTAAATCTGAAACCAATCAGGTGGCAAGTGGATAGAGTCAAACAGAGGGGGAGTTGAGTTTCCGTTTTTTATAAATTACATATGAAATCTCTTAATAAATTGGGCTTAAATTATGTGGCACCACTTAATCCACAAATCCAGAAATGACATAATGTAAAACAAGTGGGGTATTTGATTAATATCTATACCACTAAATCCAGTATAGTGGTGCTTGGGAGCCTAATTGACGACTATGGGCACTAATAATAAAAATATAATAGTAAATAATAAATTTTATATAAGTGCATATGTATTTTATTAATAAAATTAGGATTTGACTTAAAAAGTGTTGACCTGACCACTTTTTCTTTTAGAGTGTCAAACACAGGTTTTTGCATTTCTATTAGTAAATATATATATAAATTGCCTCTTAAACTGGTATTTTAGCTAACTGAATTATTAAACAGAGTCAAGTTCAAGCAAATTTAAGCTTGGCTTTTGGTTTTGAACCCCTATATTACTAGTAAAAATTAGCTTAAAATCAGTTAAGCTGAAAATACTAATAGATTCACATATGTGGCACTCGACTCCCTGGTACTCAAAACTTTGTCGAGTACCAGGGAGTTGATCTTACCACAGTTGCCAATATAAAGGACAAAAATAGGAATCATATGATGTTTTTTGGGAATATTGTAATTAATATACTATACTGGGAAGCCACAAGTCTACCAGGGGCTGGCACTGTGGCAGGTTCTGAATAAGGTTTGGGTTAGGAATATCTTAGGCAAGGGATCAGCGTATCAAATTAGCAGTGCTCCTATTTAAGAGATATTGCTCGTAACTCAACATTAGCCACAGGACAAACCATGCTGTTAGATAGGTTAGCAGGTGGGGAGTAAATTTGGGCGCACCAGAGATTAAAAATTACATATATGATGTAACATTGTTAAAAGGTTTTTATTGATGATTTTTAAAAAATGGCAAAAAGGACTCAGGTGTAAACCTGAGCCTTTATAAAAAGCGCTTTTAAAAATGTACCTTTTCTTTTAAAATTGAGTTATAGGGCCCCTGCTGCCCACCCAAAAATAGGAAGGTGGCTAGGTGCCATCTGATTGGCTGACTTGGTATTTGGTAGTTTGATTTATGTTAAATCAAAATACCAATGCACCAAACCAACCAGCACCAAAGGAACATGTTGGCTGGCAGATGAGCTTTCAAAATTAACAAAATACTCCTTGCCAGCAAGTGGCACAAAGTACTAGCCAATCAACAGAACCAATAGGTCAGCCCAAAGATGAGCTTAAGCTGTACCAGAATTATAATGGACATCATTAGAAAGCCAGGTGTGATAATATAATTGAGGTCATACAATCAGATTGGGTGAAAACAGCAAGAACAGGATCACTTATATAGGTAGCCACCAGAAACTGTCTGAACAACTAAGGCAGAAGACATTCCAATATTAGAATATGGAAGCCTGAAAGCCCAACAACAAATTCATATCTATCTTTCCTGGACAGATTGCAAGCCATAGGCTTGATCACATCCAGTAATAGAAATAATCTTGACATGTTCTATTCTACTGGTTTACCTGTAGTATGTTGTTACATAAGACAGGTAGACTATAATATTGAAAAACTGAGTAAGCTGTCAGACATTATGCAGCTTAATCCTTGCAAGCAAAATCTCAGCTTGCTTTACATTTGTTGTGCTTTAGACCAAAGCTAAAAGTTGTGTTACCACACAAAATCAGGAATCCTGAATCTGGGCACACAAAATTGGCCCTTTGATTTACAAGGCTTTGAGCTTGCCTTGAGATGCCATACTTTAGTTTTACTTTATACATTGAAAAATAAATCAAGGCTAATTTAAAGTAAAAACCCCTAATGTACTAAACAAATCTTTTGCAATGCAGATAATGTTATTATCAAAATAAATTTCTCTATTTCCATATGCAATTAAGGTATAAGTTTTGTGCTCTTTGAACTGACTTTGATCTGTATATTTCAGCAAGTGAAATCTACATTATCTGGCGCTATATTAATAGCAAGGATAATATAATGGACCCTTTAGTACTAGCTAACTGCACGAATCCTAAATCAAATGACAATCGTTCCCAAGAACCTATATGTTTAAATTTCATTTTTAAGAGAAGTCGCCTAGTTAGGAACAGTTGATCTTTTTATACTTACATTTACTTAATGGCTTTACCTACATTTTCAACCAATCAATTGAAAAATTGTCAATAAGTTGAAGCGTAGATTTGGCTTTTAGGCCCAGTAATATGAAAGTAAAAAAACTTGGTGGAATCATTTACCTTTAAATGGCACAACGCCACATTATCTGAACCCCCGAACAAGGAGCAATCATAGCGATGTTAATTAGACCATGTTGTTTTTTATAAAAGGTGCTTAGGAACAGGCTGCAAGTTAAGTCGTTTACGAAGCTCGTCAAGAGGGACATTTAAGCATTCTTCGAATTGAACATTTAACAGGAATCTGGCGTTAGTTCCTGACTGAAGAGCCCAAGAAATAAGACCATCTGATAGAAATGCCTGGCGTGATTCGCTTGACAAAGCAAGCGGACCGAAAACAGCCCCCAATGCATTCATGGGTAAACCGAACTGTGCAAACTCAAAATACTTCAATGCTAGCTCCGCTTCAACACTGATAGATAACCCTGTCAAAGTATGAAAGAAGTCATGGGTCTCGCGATATCTCTGCATCACGTAAGCAAGATCGGGGTTATCTATATATTTGACCTTAAAAAACATTAGCTTGCCATTTAACATTTTCGCAAAGTAATAATCAACAGAATTAATTTATCCTTAACCTAAAGTTCTATTCAACAGCTACGGTAATAACAAAGCACCAAGCTTGAATTTAATAGAACTAGTATTTTAAGAGTCTAAAAGCAACTTTTAGGGCTATGGAATTAAAAAATACCTTAACCCTTCCTTCAGGTGACACCCCATGATCTTCGAGAAAGCGCAAATATTCTCTCCCAAAAGTACCGAAGGGCAATAAACGCAAATTATCAAAAACCATTGACTCTTTTGTAATCATTGGACGATTTTTTAAAATTGTTCTTCCAGTGCGATCAAGTAGCATCCGCTTGTACATGCTTTGAAGTGCTAAAGTACCGGTAGTTTCGCCTAATGCTGCAACCATATCTATTTATAGCTTAGAAAAATGAAATTCCAAGCTTTATATAACAGTGGCGAAACACTAAATACAATAAGGAAATTGAAATGGGCATATTGCAGCACCAGATTTTAAGAAATAAGCATAAAAATTCATATTTCTTTGAAGCGATAAAGATTAGGAAAAAAGAACAGATGCTAAAGTCTTTAAGCTCCGAGAGAAAAGGATAAACAGGTATAAAAATAACAAGTGTACCTTGTCGAAGAGGGTCCGCCAACGCAGTAAACGCAGATCTTACAGTGAGCTCAACTTTACCAAAGAGGGAAAGCGGTACATGACCAGGATAGGCTTGAGTAGTTAGACTTTTAAAACAAAAAACATTTTTAGCGGCGCTTTTTGAGCGTAAAACAATACGAGCCAGCAGTGATGCGCGAGACGCTATGAGAAAGCCTTTCATTTGAAACTTCTGACCTTTACTTCTAAAAATTTAGGGAGCCCAGGTTTGTAGGTTCTATTTAATTTAATTTAAAATAATATTCAAACATGGCTGTGAAAAAAGAGAAGGATCCTATTTATTAAAGATAACGCTTTATTTCATACAGGAAGTAAGGCTTACACAAGTAAATGATTCAGGCTCAATATCAGTCTTCACTTAAAAAATATTTGGATGGATCAAAATTTACCATAAGAATTGGCCAATCAAGGACTGCTTCGGCCTGGGGCCGCCTGTAACAAAGTTTATTTTATAATTTTTATACGATAAACTGCCGTTTTGGCGAAGGCGGCCCAGAGCCGAACAAGCCGGGACATGGTCGAACCATCTCTAGCCATATCAACGTTTGAAGCAGATTCGTTGGTAGGACAGGCCATTTTGAAAAAGGCATCTTGAAATACACCATCTTAATTTACGCATCTCAAAAATTACTATTTCAAAAATATTAGTAAATACAGCATTTCGATCTACAGCATTGTGACAGTGGGATATGCCATCTCAAAAACGCCATCTTGAAAGACGCCATCCGAAATTTTTTCAAGATGGTGTCGGGATTTCATCAGCAAAATTAAAAAAAGCTTAATAAAAATTATTAAATAGCTAATTTTTACATATTGGTTTCTAATACAGCATCTCAAAAAACCACATCACGAAAACGCCATCTTGAATCAAAATAAAAAGAGTGCTATCCAAATAGAAAAAGGTTAAGTTTAAAAACACTTAATAACTACCCTAAAATACACCATCTCAAAAAACTGATCACAAAAATGTTGCAACATATTTGATTACTCCCTCTTGGGAAAGCAATTCCCCAAGTAACTCTCCAAATGATTCCCTGACCAATCATTAAGTCAGTGGCATTCTTATCATTTGCCTATCCATTACGGGGATCAAACATTTTGAGCCCTAAGAGAAACACTACTTGGACAAACTCCATGACTGCCATGACATACATAGACAACATGTGGCTTCTCATGATACTATATAATACTCTAAACTCATATCTAATAAAGTATCATTCTCTTCTTATTTTCCCATTTATCTTGTTTATTATACTTCTCAGAAGTATATACTTGACAGTGGTAGCACAGGTAGGTTATTCACACCAACACAACTTAAAGGAAAAATTCCTTCAAAGAAAAGAACCCAGCAAATGGCACTCCCCACCAACTGAAAATAATATGAAGAAGGTCAGGAATTCCCCACGGAATTCACTGTCTTCAATAATATCCTTGTACCAACCAAACAGTACAATTTTCTCAGTACTCAAGGAGTCCTGAATCCACTGCCAGTTCCTGGCGCAGCCAAAATACCCAACATTGTATTTCAACACCTAAGCTCAGCAGAGATTAGGACATTTGCAGGACTACGCCAAGAGAACATCAACCTCTGGATCCAAAGCACACAAAACAAGTTTACACAAGTGGGCTATCCCCGCAGACTCTGGGCCAGCAAGATTTCTCTACATGTTACAGGGGCTGCCTCACGCTTTGTAAGCAAATGGTTTGACCAACATCCTAATCACAGTGAAGACTGGGATATGTTCAAACCGCTTTCCTCAAAATTGTTGCCATAAAGGACTCTGATATGGTGATCATGACAGAACTCAGAACTTTCAAAATGACAGGAACAATTGAGGAGTACATTGCAGCCTATAAAGATCTATGTTACTGAGCTCCCAACACTATTAAATTTGACAAAGCCAGACCACAATTGGATTTCTACAATGGTCTTCCCACACACATTGGACGTCAGTTCAACATGACACGCTGCAAGAACCTGCAAGATGTTTTCTTAAAAGGAAAACACACTGCACAAAACCTGACAACCTACATGTAACAAACAAAAAAGAAAGTACTACAGCAAAGAAGGACCCTCAACCTAACAAGCAAAACAACTGAGTTAATTATACCCATCCTCAAAAAGGAAATCACACCTCTTAAGTTAATCAAGCAAGCACTGATGACACCAATGAGGAGGAAAAAGTTCAGGGGAGTGCTTAGGCAAGCTGCCCTCCCTCACTTTGCAAGACTTGTACAGGGACCAAGATGTGGACTCAATCACCATGATCCAAGTACCCTCCAGTGATCCTATGCTGTTTGCTGCCCAAAGTGAAAATAAATTCCTCACTTATCCTTTCTGCTTTTGTAGATATCAGGGCACAGCACTATTTGATACTGAGCGGACCAATCCCTTGTTGACAAAAAATTAGCCAACCTCATGAAACTACCCACAGTTCAAATTAATTTTAAGAGAGTTATCATGGTAGATAACAGGAGCACATCAGTCACCAGATAGATGGAACCCTTTTGTGCACAAATAGGAGATTTACAGACTAGTCTTAGTGGTCCAATCATACCAATTCACAAGTACAATGATATACTTGGTCTGGATTGGATGAGGAAGACTAAACCTCATATTGACTGGGGTAGAGCTACCCTCATCATACAACAAGGAGAGGTACACCACCACAATTATCCAACCCACCTTGACAAACTTATGAGAGATCATGTATTTTTGAAGATTATATAAACAGAAGAGGAAAAGGACCCTAGCAAAATTGATTGGAACATTTGCACATATGAGATTATTCACTTTAAAAGTTCATAAACCTCACGTGGCAAGACCCAATCCAAGCACAGTTAGTCATGGAATTCCTCTCAGTTTTCCAAGAAACTTTACCAGGACTACTGTCCAATTGGGGCATCTAAAATAGAATCAACCTAAAAGTAAGTGTGCCAAAAGCAAGACTTATCTACTGCCTAACATCACAAGAGGATGACACCCTAAAGGCCTTCCTAGACAAGGCCCTTGAAAAAGGACTCATACAGCCTTATAAATCTTCTTTTGGTGTGGCTGTCTTTTTTGTGACAAAGAAAGACAGAGGACTCCACTGTTGTAAATGTTGCTATTCACACTGTTTTGATTTTGCCTTCATGTGTTTATTTCAAGGACAAATTGCTTTCTTTTGCTTTTTCCCTTTGAAATGGGTCTGTTTCCAAGCTGGGAAATTCAATTGTCCAGTTTCCTGATTCTGCATAACTCACTTGCCCCACCCATGCTTGTGGCAAGTGATCCTACCATCCTGATATTTTTTTGTGGTATTGTCAACCACTATATATTACATTTCTTATACACCAATAAAAATCAATTTCTATTCACATTTTTATTTTGTGTCTCCAAGTACTTTGGCGCCTCTCTCTAGCCACAACCAGTAGAGATTATTTAATCAGGGCCATAAGGTAAACCAATAGCTTTCCCTGCAACTAACCAAGACTTAGTATAAATCCAATCCTAAGGTTAGGATTCCTTGTTGTGTGTCTGTACCGCGCCTCAGAACACAAAAAAAATGGTGCTCACTACAGGGGCTGTAAGCCTCTTGGTTATCCCTTTTGCCACCATGTTTGCAGGTCCTTTGCCTCCTCCTATACAAGAGCTGTCTTAGCCTGAAATCACCAGTCTGCCTATTGAGGAGAACATCTCAAACCCACCTATTGTCCCAACTGTATTGAGCCTTAGAAAGGGTCCCCGTCTAGTAGCATATCCCATGGGAACCCCTGACCTAGAACAAGTCATGACCATTGCCCTTGGAATAGCCCACAATGAGGCCATCTCTTGCCTCCAGTTACATTTCAATTGAGCAGAGTACTACAAGTTGGTTGTTGCTCCACAATTTCTACAACATCTTCTTGCAGTGGCTGGTTCTGCTGAACACTTATTGTCGTCCTTTGTGCAGCCCGCCTTAACCCATCACCAGATGGTGTTAGGGCTTCACATCCAAGAAATTTTGTCCCTTCAAGCCGCTGTCACTCCTCACTGGGCCCAGTTTGCTGCTTACCAGTAGTGGATTCACTCCCTGGTTTCCTTGGTATCCAATAACCAACACAACTCTATCACTTCTCAGGCTTGCTTGGTCACTTCTATAGGGCAAATGCACCAGTCCATCACTGAGTATGTTAGGGAACGTTTACATCAGTTTCACCAATTAGATCAACCTTGGCAAACCCAAGTAGACTCCACCCTAAATGCCTACCTCTCCAACTTCAAACGTCTTATGCAACAACTAAATGTGTTTAGTACCTATTCCTTCTACCAACTGCAACAATTAGCAGATCACGCTGCTAGGGGTCTCTGTGACCTCAATGAAGAGTTTGATCAAGAAAAGACTACCACAGCTGCTGTTATAGCCAAACTTCAAGCTTGAGTCAATGAGTTGTCTATGCTCAAGCCCAATGTTCCTCCTTCTCCCCCATCTGATGATCTGATGGACAGAGAGCAGAAACTATGGGACACCATTTGAGAACTATGTGCATCCACTTGCAGCCAAGGACGTTCAGCAGCCCTGCTGCAACCAGACCCTCAAGTGCTTGTGTTAACTGCCCAGGTTGCTGAACTACAGCAAGAGGTTGCCGCTCTATGTGAGATTGTGACAACTGCTGCTAGGCCAGTTGAGGTTGTCAAATGAGATGGCTGCTGCCCTGGACTGCCAGGGAATCCATACATTCAATGTGCTAGAGAATCAATTGCTCTAGCCAATGAGGTGGACCACCTGAAGCGGGATCACTCTAGTCTTGACAGGGATGTTCAGAAAATGAGTGAGTTAATTGATTCAGTAAACAATAGGTTCACACCCTGCCTCTCAGTGGGACCTTCTCTGACCTCCCAGTTGGCTGAGCTTTCTACTGTGGTAATCACGCATGGTCAAAGCTTAGATACTACTGAACAACAAGGCCAACCAGGCCAACAATGTGGGTTCTTGCACTTCTGAGACTTTGACTACGCTCAAGGAGAGTATTCACCAGCTGTGGGCAAGAAAGTCCCCTACGGAATCTGAAGCTGAGTTCTCCCCAGCATAAATGTTTGCAATAGCAACAGTGGTGGCCCTACCCCCAAAGCACACTTCAAACTTACTTTCAAGTAAGTCTTTGACCCCAAAACATCCACCATTGCAGCCTTCTTGATCATCTTAGAAATAGCCATACAATGGGCCTCTGATGAGGTTAAAAAGGATCACATTCTAACCTTCTTTCACCCAACCTTCCAGGAGGTGGCAATGCCAGAGCTTACCACAATTGAGACCTGGGAAGATATGAAACAGCTTTTGATTGACAAGTTTGGTGGCAACCTTAGTTTGGAAGTGAAAAAGGATGCTTTTATGCACATTGCTTTCAAGTCCAAAGAGACGCTGGCTAAATTCATGGACAGATTCTACATGGAAGGACAGCTGCTGATAACTAGTAGACAGTTGACAGCCCATGAAGCTTATATGGCCTGTGCTCAAGCCCTCAAAGTTAATCAGCTTCTGTGCCTCCATTTCAAAGCTCACAAAGAAATTCTCTCCTCAATGAAGAGCATAAAGACTTTGCTCCAGGATATGCACTTGACCCACTCTGGAGAGGTTGTGTGGGAGAATCAAACTGCATCTAACTCTGGTTCTTCTTCCTGTGGCCCACACATCCTCACTATGAACTTTCAGAGCCCTCCTAGATGTCAAGGTTATCAAATTTGCGTCCAGATAGTTCACCACTCTTGAGTATGTACCAATCCTTGAGTTGAAGGTGCTAACCCTAAGGAGAAGACAGGAAAAGAACAGTCAACCTAGAGCCAGAGACACTCTTGGTTGATAATCCTTCCCGGTCTCCTCCAACTCCCCTGTCTGTAGTCAACTCTGAGCCTGTTGATGCAGAAGCCCCTCCCATCCTGCTACTGTTGCATGATATTTCTGATGAATCTTAAATGGACAACTCAGAAATTAATGATTATGATGCCTATGGATGTTCATTCCTAGATGTCCCCAAAACCATTGCAGTGCCTTATAAACTATGCTCTGGGAAAGCTACAACAACTTCCAAGCCTCTGCCTGAAGCCAAGTAGATTGTCTCTTGCCCTTACCTCATACAAGCTAAGAGGTCTCCTGTACTTGTAGAGTCCTCTGAAGAAGCGGCTGAAGTATATGACACTGCTTTCAAGAATGTTTCAGTCTCACTTCCTCTTCAGGCTGTCTACAAGGAGCTTACAGGCTTGAGATGTATGATTGAAAAGTGGGACAGGGAGCTAGCTGAAGCCCAAGATATCCTGGAAATCCTCCCACCCTTTGACTTTACTACTACTTGTGTAGAGATATCCATCCAAAAGGTGAAGATTAAGGCCATCTTGGATACAGGATCTACTGTTAATGTTGTCTCCTTGAAGCTTGTCAAGAAGCTTAAACTTGCCCCCAACCTCAATTACCACCAGTCTTATGGTACAGCTGGGTTGTCCATGACTTGTGTTAAAAGGGCATACTATGCCCTCCCTATGCAGTTTGGCAAGCTACTCTTAGCCGCACAGGACATGGTCCTGGAGAATGAGAGCTATAATCTTCTAGTTGGTACCCAATTCATTAGGAAATACAATGGGATCATCAATTTAAAAGACTGCTACCTCTCCATTTTAGGGTATTAAGTCCCTCTAATCTTTGAGGAGCCTTTCAAAGTTCCTGGAAAGCGCCTCAAGACATGTGCCTTGGAGTACCCCACTGGTGTCTTCACGCTAAAGTACCGTACCCACTTATCCAATATGAGGTGTCCTCCTATGGCCTGTCCTGCATCTGAAGGGATTCCTCTCCTTACCACTTCTGCTGTGACTATACCCCCTGGCTCCCAAGCCATCCTGGACTCTCATATATCATACAAGTTGCCTGAGCGTACATTCTTAGATCTGTACTCTCTTTGCTCTCTAGGCCGCAACAAACCTTACCTCTGCCCAGGGATCTTGGATGTCTCTCACAAAGAGCCTGTCCAGCTGTTGGTAGCCAGCTTAACCGCTCTTCCCATAAATTTTTCTAGAGGCCAGGTTGTTAGCTACAGCAAGTTGCTGAATGCTCCTGATGGGCTATCCCTACATTCTTTTGGCACCTTTCAGGATTTCAATTTACCTGAAGACAAGCCACAGGTTCTATCTCTGTTCACTGCTAAGGACTTCTCACAACTATCCCCTGTCCAACAGAAAGAGTTTCTTGACCTACTGGATCAGTTTTCAGATATCTTTGCTAAGGATAGCACCAATTATGGTTTAGCCAAAGGCGTCATTTACCAGATTGATACTGGTGATGCTCCCCCCTTTTGCGCTAAACCCTACTGCTGCAGTTGAGTAGAGGATGCTCAGGTGTCTAAAGAGCTCAAACAACTTCTAGACGCTGAACTGCTTGCTCCTTCCCAAAGTCCATGGGCCTTCCCCTTACTCATACTGAAAAAAAGGATGGAGGTCATTGTAATGTGATGGATTACCAACGCTTGAATTCCTTAACCAAAAAGGATTCCTACCCCTTACCATACATTGATGATGCTTTCTGCCACCTTGGGGGCTCCAAGTTCTTATCTGCAATGGATCTGGCTTCTGGTTACTGGCAAGTTGATCTCTCCCCTGAGGATAGACAGAAGGCTGCACTCATCACTTCTGAAGGATTGTTTGAGCCTACACATATGCTGCAAGGACTCTGCAATGCTCCAGCTACTTTCCAACGAGCCATGGACTCCATCCTCTGTGATTTGAAGCTCTCATGTGTCTTAGTGTACTTAGATGATATAAAAGTCTTTAGTGCTACCTTTAACAACCACCTGGCCCATCTCAAGGAATTGTTCATAAAGATTTGAGAAGCTAGTCTTAAGTTAAAACCATCTAAGTGTGCCTTCTTCTAAGAACGCCTTGAATACTTGGGACATGAGGTGACTTGAACAGGAATTCACCCCATGACTAAGAAAGTTGAAGCCATTGATAAAATGCTTCCACCCACCAACCTGCAAGAAGTCCAAGTCTTTCTGGGTATGATGGGGTATTACAGACAGTTTATCCCTGATTTTTCCAACACTAGTGAGCCTCTGGTTCAACTTTTACGCAATTTTCCCTTTGAAAGGACCGCTAGTCAACAACAGGCCTTTGAGACTCTTAAGCAAAAAACTCAAGGAGGATCCCATTTTGGTATATCCTGACTATGATAAAGAATTCATCCTCTACACAGATGCTAGCAACCTGGCCACTGGAGCCATCCTGGCTCAACTAGATGATGAAGGAGTGAATCATCCTGTAGTGTATACGTCTCATGTCTTCAACAAACATGAGAAGAACTATAGTGTCACAGAGAAAGAATGCCTTGCCGTTCTGCATGTGTTCAAAAAATTCTGCCATTATGTTTATGGCACTCATTTCACTGTGATTACTGACCATACCTAGCTCAAGTGGCTGCAGCAGCTCAAACAACCAGAAGGACGGCTAGCTAGATAGCCCTTTGCTTGTAGGGCTACGGCTTCACAGTGCTCTACTGTCCTGGGATCCAACACCAAAATGCTGATGTACTGTCCAGAATGCCTATCCTTGCTCTACACCCTTCTGAAGCTGATTGGTTATACAAGTCAAATGGGTATCCCTCTTATTGGGAAAAAAAGGCTGAAGAGATTCAATCTTCCCTGTCTAAACTATATGAGAATACTCTCATTTGGGACAATCAACTCTTCAAAAAGGTACATGATCAGTACCTGTCTTACGTACGCCCTAGCCTCCACCTCTTGTTGGTACTCCAAACTCATAAAAATACTGGGCATGGAGGCATTTCCAAGACCTATGACTGGCTTCAGAAGAACTACTTCTGGGAAAGTCTTTGCTTGCTGATCCCAGATGTTATTGCTAGTTGTCATTATTGCCAACTCTGAAAGCCTAAAGCCACCACTAATGAGTTCAATATAGTCCCTCCACAGCATGCCTTTCACATGATCAGTATTGATGCTGTAGGACCTCTAATCTTCTCCCGCTCAGGCTGCTGCTTCATCCTGTTTTCAGTTGATCATTTCAGCAAATGGGTAGAAGCTTGCCCCACCAAGGATATCACTGCTAAGACAACTGTGACCTTCCTTTTGCAAGATGTGCTCTACTGCCATGGATGCCCCCAAGTGTTGTTGTCTGAAAATAGATCTAACTTCAATGCCAAGATAGTGACTTCCGTTGTTAAAGCTCTAGGGTCTCATCAGTCCTTCTCAGCCCCATTAATCCTCAACCAACAGGGCTGTTGAGCAAGCTAATTCGGCTTTGGTTTCCATCATGAGGAAGCTCATTTATTCTGATGCAGCCAAATGGAATCTATACTTACCTGCTGCTCTCTTTGCCTATTGCATTAGCAAACACCATGTCACCAGGTATTCCCACCTTTGCAATGCTGTATGGGCGCAAGGCCACTACTCTGTTGCTCCTGGGGCCCCCTACTCTCCTCTGATAAATCCATGGACCCTGAAGCCCACATCAAAGAATTAGTCAACCACATTATTGATATACAGGCTACTGCATATACTTCTGTGTATAAGACCAAGATGCTTGAGCTCTCTCCTGACAATGCTGGGCACTTTTCCTTGCCTGGGTTCAACATTGGGGATCATGTTCTCTACTATCAGCATATAGTAGGAGGATGCGCTCACAAGCTAGACTCATTGTGGATTGGGCCTTTAGAAGTAACCTTCAAACAAGGGTCATAGTACACTGTGAAACTCCTCTCTAGTGGTTGTATGTTTGCTTGAGTGCATGCAAAGTTCCTCTGCAAGTACTACCCCCTAAGGCCAATATAGAAGGGGGAAATATTGTGAATGTTGCTATTCACACTGTTTTGATTTTGCCTTCATGTGGTTATTTAAAGGACAAATTGCTCTCTTTTGCTTTTGCCCTTTGAAATGGGACTGTTTCCAAACTGGGAAATTCAATTGCTCAGTTTCCTGATTCTGCACAACTCACTTGCCCCACTCATGCTTGTGGCAAGTGATCCTACCGTCCTGGTATTGTTTTGTGGTATTGTCAATCACTATATATTACATTTCTTAATCACCAATAAAAATTAAGTTGTTGTAACTGTGCTGTTTTAGCAGAGTTATAAGGGGAAAATATTTGGGGACTAGATAATATTCTTTATTGAGAGATAGGTATTATATAGTCATTGTGAATTGTGGATAACAGGAACATGATAGTGTTTATCACACGGTGGGATGGTGAAGGGGGTGGCCTGATCCTGGTAATAAGTCAAGCGCCAAAACAAGGTATCCATTGTAAGGGATCATTATCTGTTCATGTTGTTGGATTTGGAAATTTGAGTTGACTTCCTAGTCTGGCTTTGAGTGACTGGATAATTGGATTATGGGTCACAAACCCGCTCACTTGGAACCTTGTTGGCAGGTCAAGCCTGCTGTTTTGACACCCCCCTGACTGAAGGTTGGTCTCCTCTGGGGGAAGGTTGTCAGGGAGGTTGTCAGGAGCCCAGGCGCCATACTGGACTAACTGTTGTTCCATGGCAGGTAGGGCAGTCTCACACTGCTTCTGTCTTGCCTTGCAGGGTCTCAGGCAATCATGGTGTAGGACCTTGTCTTGTTTAAGTTTCCCAAGTCCTTGCACGAGGTAAGTGTTGTTTTTGTTTACCTTTAAGATGATTGCTGGGCCTACTTTCTCAGGTTGTAGTTTACTTTTGTCAATGTTCATGACCCAAACTTTGTCACCAACCTCATGTCTGTTTTGGATGGGACAAATGTCTTTTCTAGAAGCTTGTTTTCTCACTCTATTTGATCATCATTGGCCTCTATGACCTGGGGATCTGAGCAAGGGGGGACCTGGCTTGGAATTTCCAGCCTGGGTCTTGATAATGCTTGGATGATGTTGAGCTGTGTGCCATATATCAACTCAGAAGATCTTTTCCCAGTGGATCTGTTCACATAAGTCCGGCATACAAGTAGTGCAGTTGGTAGCTGCTTATAACAGTCTCTAGGTCTCCCAGTGCTGAGCTTGGCCAAGGCTTGCACAAGGCTGCCATCTAGCCGCTCCACGCGTCCATTGGCCTGAGGATGATAAGGTGTTGTCACCGTGTGCAGGACCCTATTCTTGGTGAGCTATACATTGGTATCTTGAGAGGTCAGTTCTTTACCTCCGTTGGTTATCAGGAGTTCTGGCTTTCCAAACTTGCTGATGATTTTTTTCCTATTAATTGCCGCACGTCATTGCCTGTGTATGTTTTAACTGCTTGTGCCACTGGCCATTGTGTGGCAAAGTCTATTGCGGTAATTATATAATTTTTTGTTATGCTTTCCTGGCATGGGGCCTACAATGTCTAGGGCCCACACCTTGAAGGGTAGTTGTGTGCAGATAGGTAGTACTGACTTAGGTGGTGTCTTGCTTCTTGCAAATTTCTCACATACTTTGCATTGTTCTAAGACTTCCTGAGCGTCTTGGTACAGGGTTGGCTGTCATGCCTTATGTTTAAGGAATTTGTAGAGGTTGCAACTTTTTGTGTGCCCTAGGTCCCTATGGTAATGTAGGATGGTGTCAACTTGCTGATGTGTGGGGATATAAGGAATGGTGGTTACATCGGACATTTTTTGATGTAAGGTTCCATACATGTCTGCAAATAGGTATTTGTTCTTAATGACTGCTTCCTTTGTTATGTCTGTGGTGACAGGGGGAAACCTTTGTCTTTTATTTGTAGTGCTAATGGAGGCCAGTTTGGGTCAAGCCCATTCTCCCCTCTTGAAGCACAACATACAGGCGGGACAGGGCGTCTCCCATGGCAAGCTTGGCCCCAGGTTTGTACTGGATGAGTATGTTAAACCTCTTCAATAGCTCCATCCAGTGGGCTTGGCGGTGCAACAGATTTTCCTGAGTTTTGAAATAGATGAGCAACTTGTGGTTGGTTAATGCTGTGAATTCTTCCTGTTCCTCTAGATAACAACAACATTTGACTAGGCAGTGTATTATGGCCAACAGCTCTTTGTTGTGGATAGGGTATTGACACTTGCTGTCTGTCAATTTTTGTGATTTGTAGGCTACAGGCAGGAAGTCACCATTACTGTTTTTGATTTGTAGTACTCCCCAATGGATGCATCTGAGGCGCCGGTTTCTATTTGGTACTCTCTATTGTGTTTGGGGTACTGTAGGATAGGCACTGTTGTGAGCTTCTCCTTGAGGCATCTGAAGCAGAAGTCACGTTAGGGGGTCCATACAAACTTGGATTTGGTGCCAGTTATGGCAGATATGGGAGCAGTCAAGACGCCATAGTCAAGTATGAAACGGTGTACGTAGGCCACCATTCCCAGGAGCGTGCAGAGTTCCAACTTATCTTTGGGTGGTGGCATTTTGCAGATGGCCTGTATCTTCTGACTGTTGGGCTTGATGCCATCTTTTAAGACTATGTGTCCTAGGAAAGGTAGTTTCTTGCAGAAGAACTGGCATTTGCAGGGTTTGGCTAGCAGCTTGTGTTGTGCCAGGGTAGCAAAGACTGCCTCCAGGCCCTTGTGGTGTTGCTCCACTGAGGGTCTATAGACAATAATGTTGTCCAGATACACCAAGGCGTGCTTGCCTATGTGGGGGGCAAACTCCTTGTTCATGAAGGTCACAAAGGTTGAGGGGGCGTTTGTCATACCAAAATCAAGTACCTCACATTTGTATGAGCCATGCTTAGTGTGGAAGACCGTCTTGGGGATATCTTCCTCTTTAATACTGATCTGGTTGTAGCCTGTTGTTAAGTCAATCTTGGAGAAGACTGTGGCACCTGCCCAGGGCATCAAAAAGGTTGTCAATAAGTGGTAGTGGGTAACAAGTTTTTGATGGTAACTTCATTTAGGGCTCAGTAATCTGTGACTAGGCACAGGATGCCATACTTCTTAGCCACAAAGAGGACAGCAACTACAAAGGGAGATTGTGAGGGACAGATAAGTCATTTTTCTAAGGCATCCTTGAGGTGAGCACGTAAGGTGTTGTCTTCATTTGGGGTCAGGAAATAGATGGGCTATGCTTTAGGCACAGCTCCCTTGAGTTGGATGGAATGTTGGATGTGTTTTTCTGGGAGCAACCCAGGTAAAGCCTCCTCAAAGATTTCTGGATGGTGGACTACAATTTTGCAATCCTGAGAGGTAGTGGTGTCCTGGTGATCTTTGAAGTGTATGATCTTGTACTAGCAGGAGTCCCAGTCAATTGTCTTGAGGTTCTCTTTTTTGTCCAGGGTTTCTGTAATGTACACAAATATATAGTTGCATAGGAGTTGGTCCACTGAGTCAGGGTAAATCTGGTGGCTGACGCCTTTGCGTTTGATGGTTGATACTGAGGTTACCCAGTCCACGTGGGGGTTATTCTTTCTCAGTCAATCCAAACCCAGTATGATGTCAAACTTGGGAAAGTCAATTACGGGGCCTTGGATGGTGGAGTGCAGGTTCTCAAGCATGACAGAGAAGGGGGCAGTCTTCCTTGTCACAACAATGTGATGTTCATCAGCTAAAACCACATTTTTAATATTCAAAGGATTAGTGGCTAGCTTGAACTTGTCTACAAAGCTGCTGTTGACTAAGGTTTGATCCGCGCCTGGGTCCAGGAGTGCTGCGCCTGTGTAACCAAAAAAGCAGAAAGGATAAGACATCAGTTTATTGGGGTGCCTGGCAATGGTGTAGAGAACCAGGTCCTCTGAGGGCAATTTGATCATTGGACACTGGTCCACATCCTTGGGGCAGTATTCATTGTTGGGCAAGTCAGGAGTTGCGCAGGAAGAGCTTGGCTTGCTTAATGCTCTCCTTGGGCTTTTCACTTGTCTTGATTGCCCTGTGTTACAGTGATACAGAAATGGGTACAGTTTGACTGGCCATTTTTCCTGTTTCCATGTCCATTTGAACCTGCAGGTTTATGGTTTGTACTGCTGCCATTATTTCAAGGGGTGGTTGACTGGAGCAGCCAGCTGGGTGAGAGTCTTTGGGTCTCTCTCGTTTTCCAGTTTGTGCTTTGTGGAGAGCATTTGATGTTTTTTCTGCTTTCTCCGCTTTGCAATAAAGACTCTGTAAATTGGTCACTTGATCCAGGTTCACATGCCTCATTACATGCAACTTGAGGGAGTTGTAGTACATGAGGTTTGTGGCTGGGGTGTTCAAAAGCCATATCAGAGGGTGCAAATAGATAGAGTTCCTTGTAGGCACAGGTAAGCTCTTTCATGGTGCCCGTCTGGGTTAAGTTCTTTACTTGACATATGATCATGAGTGTGGTGTCCTTAAGCACAAATCTTGCCAAGAAGTCTTGTTTGAACGTATCCCAGTCCTATTTGATGTGTTCTTCATGACACTTGTTGCACCAGGTGCCAGTAGTTGTGGGTCAGTCAGATGTAGATCTCTGCAATCCAAAATTGCTGCGGGCATTTCATTTGGGCCAGCTTTCTTTGGGCTAAATAGATTCATGCAGCGGTGTTGTTGTTGTTAGCCCTGTCAAAGGATTCCAGGGCAGCGCTTCAAAGTCTTTGGGCTACTTAGGCTGGCATGGTATTTTTATCAGTTGCACAGGGCATGGTGGAGGGGGCCTGGAAGAACCCTTGTGCAGACATGGCATTAAAGGCAGGGAGCAGGATCACTGTGTTCTGGTACAGGACAAAACCATTGGGTATCTTGGTACCAGGCGTGTAAAGGGTCAAGTATACCTGGAGGACAGACATGATTCTATCAAGGATTTGTTGGCCGCGGCAAGTACAGACAACAAGCAGAATTTTGGGGAATAAAGTAGGATGAAAAACCTACTTCTGCTACCAATTTTGTAAGTGTGCTGTTTTAGCAGAGTTACAAGGGGGAAATATTTAGAAACTAAATAATATTATTTATTGAGAGATAGGTATTATATAGTCATTGTGAATTATGGATAACAGGAACATGATAGCATTGATCACATGGTGGAATGGTGAAGGGGGTGGCTTGATCCTGGTAATGAGTCAAGAACCAAAACAAGGTATCCACTGTAAGGGATCATCATCTGTTCATGTTGTTGGATTTGGAAATTTGAGTTGACTTCCTAGTCTGGCTTCAAGTGACTGGATAATTGGATTGTGGGTCACAAACCTGCTCACTTGGAACCTTGTTGGCAGGTCAAGCCTGCTGTTTTGACAAAGTTTTATTCACATTTTTGTCTTTGTGTCTCCAAGTACTTTGGTGCCTCTCTCTAGCCACAACTAGTAGAGATTATTCAATAAGGGCCACAAGGTAAACCAATAGCCTTCCCTGTAACTAACCAAGCCTTAGTATAAATCCAATCCTAAGGTTAGGATTCCTTGTTGTGTGTCTGTGTTGCGCCTCAGAACACAGCATCTTCCTGGTCACAGGCTACAGGGCGCTCAAAAAGGTCACAATTAAGAACAATTATCCCCTTCACCTGATTGATGACCTTTTTGATGCCCTGGGGGGTCCCAAGTCTTCACAAAATTGAATTGACAGCAGTTTATCACCAAATCTGTGTTAAGCCAGAGGACATACCTGAAACAGCATTCAGAACTAAGTATGGCTTGTTTGAAGGTGTTGTCCTCAACTTCAGCATGAGCAATGCCCCAAGTACCTTTGTGGTCTTTATGAATGAAAATTTTAAAGAACACATTGGAAAAAGGGCTATTGTCTACCTTAACACATAATCATATACAGCCCAACTATATAGCAGCACTGAAAAGATGTTTGTCTGGTCCTCTGAACCCTTCAATATAACCAACTTATAGCCTAGCCCTCAAAATGTGACTTCTTCTCAGCAGAACTCCCATTTTTATGACACATTATCAGCAAGGACGGAGTAAAACCAGACCCAAAAAGATATGAGCCATAGCTGACATGCCAGCACCACAAAATAAAAGTAAGCTTTGTAAATTCCTAGGCATGGTAGCCTATGTTAGGAGATTCATCCCTGACTGGGGCGCCTTGACTGCACCCTTATCTGTGATCTTAGGCAAAACAACAAAATTTGTATGGACACTGTTGAGAGACCAACACTTTTGACAGTTAAAAGAACGTATAGTTACTGCCCCCATCTTACAATACCCAAACTGTGAAGGAGTATACATGCTAGAAACTGAAGCATCTGACTACGCAATAGGAGGAGTACTCCAGATTCAAACTGCAGAAAATGACATCCTACCTGTAGCATACAAATCACAAAAGCTGTCTGATGTTGAGCAAATATATCCAATACATGACAAGGAGCTGATAGCCATTGTCCACTGCTTAATGAAGTGGTAATGTTATCTGGAAGGTGCACAGATATTAAAAGTGCTAACAGACCACAATTCATTGGTGTTCTTCAAAACTCAACAACATCTATCTGGACAACAAGCTGAATGGATGAGCCTCATACAAAGATACCCCATGATAAATTGAATACAAATCAGGCAAAGAAATGCTTACTGCAGATGCCCTATTGAGGCTATACTGTAAAAATCTCTTATGCAATAATGGAGATCCCAATTAGACCATGCTAATAATGAAAAATCTCCCAGAGGGGTTCCCACCTGGTACATCAATGAACATTCAAGAGAAAGTCCTCAAGAACAAACATATATTCAAAGGCAACAGTGGCAAAATTGAGTGTAGGGATGTAAAAGTGAGAATTCAAAAGTGAGAATCTAAAAGTGGCCAAGTTGACAATTTTAAAATTTCAAAATTAAATTAAAACGACTCATTGTAAGTTAAAATTTATTATGGCTGTATAAAAGAATTTTACTCATTCTCTCAACTAAAAAAGTCAAGAAAAAGTAGTCAATTTATTATAAAAAGGCATTTTAAAAATTTAAAAGGTGTTGGCTTGGCCACATTTAGATTCTCACTTTTACATCCCTATAGTTGATTTTTCCACTGTTGTTGTTCAAAAATGTATATGGTACTCTACACCACATATTACCAAATCCAATACTGTACTCTACGTTCTGTCAACACAAAAATTTGTTACAATCATTTGATACCTCAGAGATCTGGGACACACTTGTAGTAAAACTTGCATGAATATCTCAAGACAAGATACTGGTGGCCCAAAATGCTGGATGACATCAAGGAAGTACTAGACCAATCTGAAGTATGTGAAAAGTACACCCACTCTAAGGCATCCCCCAAGTCAGTAATACCAGTGTCAATCACACAGCTGCTCAAAGTGTGGTCACTGGATATTGTGAGACCAATGACCTGGTAACAACAAAGGCAAAAAGTACATCATCACAGCTATTGACTATGCAACTAGATGGCCTGTAGCACAAGCTACAAAAAAACACAAAGTCAATGATATAAGACAGTTTATTAGAAAGAAAATTATAGCTAAATTTGGGAAACCTGAACTCCTAATCACAGACAGAGGAACTGAACTTAAAGCCATTGACACCAATATCTACCTTACCAAAAATGGAATAAAGCACACCATATCTAGTCCCTACCACCCGCAAGCAAATGAAAGAGTTGAAATATTGAATAGTTTCCTTGTAGAGACCCTCAGTAAGTTATCTTCCAACAATCCAAAACTCTGGGTTGACATGCTGCCAACAGCGCTTATGGTGTGCAGGACACAAGTTAACCGCAATACAAGCAAAAGCCTGTATGAACTTGTCTATGGGCACAAGCCTGCCATTTTTAGCACTATCTCAGGACCACAATTACCTCTGCCCAAGAAAGTGCCAGACAACAGTGACTCTGATGTACAGCGTGCTAGAAAAGACCAAGAGGACAAGGAAAAAGAAAGGGTTGAAAGGGAAGCCATCCCATTACAACAGGAATACTTCCAAGTCAGGGAAAAGATCTGGGTTGTTAATCACGGCATACAAAATTGGAATCAGGGTTATAAGTACCAGGAATTGTCATGGAAGTCAAACCAAACAACACCTTCCTCATCAAAGGAATCCATACACGTACAAAACTCAAGCATATACACCATGACCAACTCTGCCTGCACAAAGCAAGAGAATTACAACATAACTCCTAACTCTCTGTACCCAATGCCAAACTGGATCAGTACCAAGCCTAAATTCCCAACACTCTCAAGAAAATTCCCAATGTTCCACCTTTCAGTACCCCAGGGGAAGATGTTGCAACATCTTTGATTACTCCCTCTTGGGAAAGCAATTCCCTTAGTGACTCTCTGAATGATTCCCTGACTAATCATTCAGTTTGTGAAACTCTTATCATTTGCTCATCTATTATGGGGATCAAACATTTTGAGCCCTAAGAGGAACACTACTTGTATAAGCCTTATGACTGCTATGACGTACATGGACAACATATGGCTTCTCATGATACTATTTCATACTCCAACCTCACATGTAATAAAGTATTATTCTCTTCTTAATTTACCATTTATCTTGTTTATTATACTTCTCAGAAGTATATACTTGACAGGTGTATTTCACTAAGACTTTCAGAGGCAAGCATTCACTCTCTTCCTGCTACTTTCTCTCTCTTCTTTACTCCTAAAGTGGTTAACTTAGAAATCTTCAGAGTAACCAGCTCAACTTCTTGGTCATTGCTATAATCTTTTGGGGTCTGCAGCTGTTTCTCTAGACATCCATCCCTCAGCTTATCCCAGGCACCCTATGCTTGAGCAGTGACAGAAAGGCTCTTTATTAAAATCACCCAAAATAAATGAGCAGAGAAACTCTTGCATTCTTTTATTAGGGGCAGAAATAGCTTAGCTCAATTCTTCCCAAGCTAGTATCAGGCCTTCAGTGTTTTATCAACTCTCCATCATCCCAGGGTACACCCTTTACCCTCCTCAGAGACCAATGAAGGCTGCTCTACTGGCATTTTCAAGGTGTAAATAGCTACCTAAATGTATAAAACTCTTTAACTCTCTAGGATTTGAACTTTTTTATTTCATATAGCAAATGTTCTTGCCTGAAAACTTGCTACCAATGTGAGTCATCACAGTGTTTTCACCCTAGTATAGCTGCTCATCAGAATTTATGGGAATGTATGTGTTGAGCCCGCAAATAAGCCATGCTATAAGGAATTGATAAATCTGATAATAAAGCTCCCTAAGTTGGCCCTAGATAAGCCACTTTCATCAGAATAAATAGTGTTGAAAAGCTATCTGGGATATGACCCTAAAAATGCCACAATAGCAGGTGGGAGAAGCTATACATGAAAGTTAGAGAAAATTTTTGGTAGCTTTCCCAAGAGGTGCTGAACCAATTAAACTTTGGCTAGTCAGGTTAGCAGGTAAATATCTGGTCTGGAAGCCATGTTGAATATATGGTAGTCAGCAGGAGCCAGCTATACGTTCTACCCAAGCCATCAGATGTGGCAACTAAATTATAGACGCTGCCATATATAAGCAAAGGTTCCAACGTGCCATCTACATCCTGGCCATAAAGGCTGGCATCTTGAAGCTATGGTATTTTAAAACGCTGGCAGTATTATAAGATCCTGAGCTGCCCAAGAAATCTTTTAATATACCTGGCTTTGGATGGTTAAAATGACCTCTTCACTTAACAGGCTATATATGGTCTTATATCTGAGCCTGTATTCTGTGATGGATGCAATATATGGGGGTTGAAAACCCCAACTACACTTTTGTCACTCCATTATATTTACCCCTGCTCTATGCATGACAGAGAAAGAAATCACAGTGTTGCATAATACAGTCAGTGTTGCTGGTAGATGGTGTTTACCCTTCTCTATATTCACACAATGCTCTTGCACACCCAGCTGCATGTAGTAACACCCCTCCTCAGCTGATCTTAATAGCAACACTTTAACCCAAGGCACTCATATCTAATCACTGAGCCCTTTATTAAATATGACATAACTGGTATACTTCCAAAATCTCTGCCATCAACAGCTTTTCTTTTGTCCTATGCAGCCAATTAAATCTGTACTGGGGATAATGGGTTTACTTTCCGGTAATTTTTGTCTTTACCTATACTTGCTTAGAACTGATTGAGCAGCAGGTCTTTATCACTTGATTAGGGTAAAAAAAGCTGTGATGGTGCGGGAGAAGTAAGGTTTATACAGAGCTTTAGCTCGGATCCCTGAACCATCTGCAACCAGTCTCTTTCAGCACCAAAGGATCTGGTCAGCGCGGATATGAAGTCTAAAAGAAGGATCTTCTCTGGTCGGCGGGTTTCAAAGTTAAGGTTGCATTCTTGGCTGGCCGGGAAGTCAGGAATTACTGTTTACCCCGGGCAATGGGTAGGCAACCCCTGTGGCTTCTTGGTGGGCTGAGAATGCAAATTTAATTGTGATACCAGCTGGGAAATGATATTTTTTATTCTAGGGGTTGTTTCGATACCGTGATATGGGCAATAGATACAGAGAATAAAGAGAAATATGTGGTTGTATATTTAATGAAGAAGAGAGTAATGTTTTATACTCTTGTGGTAGGATACCAGTTGATGGCCCTGAAAAAATATTTGTTTGATGTATGTGGAAATGGAAGTGATTTACTAGAAAAGTATTGGTGAAACAATACTTTGGAGTTGGATGGGGTGGCATTGTCAAGGAGTTATATTGGTGATTGTATTAATTAGGTAGAAGGTTGAGTTGCGTATAGGGCTGACCTGTAAGGAATTAGGCTTGGTGGGATACTTTGTTGAGTAGATAATTAATACACATATAAATAGATTGTATTGGGTATTTGTGTTTTTTATTATTGGTAATTTTTCATTGAATGTCTTTACTCCAAGAAGGCGTTGAATGAAGGATTTTGCTGACAATTGGGGATGCTTTGTGAACAAGAACTATCAATAAGTGCTTGATCTTCTTTGCAACAGTGGTAATTTATGTTGAAACAGATTCAGTAGATGGTATAAAGGATACTTGTTTAGAACCAGGGATATGTATTTCGATTTAACTCAAGCATCCAAGCTAAAAGTTTCATGACCTTTGATTTTGCAAAGCGTTTGGGCCTTTAAGAGCTATGCAGATCCGGAAGATGGCCGGGTTAAGTGGATTTAAACTCGTCATGGAATCATACATCTGTGGAGCATGTTATATCCGAAGGCGCCATGGTGGGTCATTTAAGGGATGGCTCCAGCGATCACGTGGCTTTGGAATGTGTAAGCAGATGTTTGCTGGTATGGATGAATAATATGTTTTAATAAACTGTGTAATCAAAGTAGAAGAGTGAGTTTTAAGTTGAAATAGCTTCACTTTATTAAGCGTCAACAATTGTCAGCTCTGAGGTGGATCTGGAGGTATACTCTGTAGGGACGCACATCAAGCTAGGCAAGGCGCCAGCATACACGTCGTACATGCGGAGACAGTCGGTATCGGCACTGATCATAGTGATATGGCTGTTGGTCAGCTGGGAGTTGAGGATTAGCTTCTGGAGGTGGTGGGCGTTCAGCTCAAAGTCTCCTTCAAGTGTAGTCAGGGACTTGAGGTTGAGGGATGTGAGCGAGTAAGTGGCATCGATGGTGGTGCGGCCTCCAATGGTGGTCAAGTCATTTAAACTCAAGGTGGCAAGGTTACTGCAACTCTTGATTGTCAACCCTTGGCCAATTCTCTTCAGGGGCAGGGTGATGTTGGACTCTGAGACTTTGACGACAGCGAAAACCCCTCCAACTGAATTCAATCTTGGGACTTTAAGGGAAGCACCGCCGTCAAAGGCAACATCTCCCCAGACATTTTCCAACACTAGGCGCATCAAGGATGAACTTGGGGTGGCTGCCCTTGATCGACATGGACTGAGTTACACTCACCAACTTCAACAGGGGAGCCTCCTTCAACAAGGGGTTGTTGTCAAATGCCATGCTGTCAACCATGGCAGCATTGAGACCTCGGATGGCTTGAAGCTTAGTATGCGAAATGACAAGCGTCCCAAGTGAAGCCAAGCCCTGGCTGAAGAGGACTGAGCCCATATCGCCAGTGCTGACAAAGCCAATCGCAATCGCCTTCTTGAGGCTGGGGATTCTGATGAACTTGAGGTTCCTAGTCCCCACCACCGAGAGCCGCCCAACCGACTTGAGATTGTCCATGGAGATCTTCTGGACGCCACGGCCTTCGATCATCAAGTCACCCGCCTCCTTCAGCTTGGGCAATTCAATATCCACCAGCTCACTCCCCCAGAAGTTGAGCAGAAGGGAGCCGTCATAGCTCTCGCACTCGGCAATCTCGCTCAACTCCTCCACACGGAAGATGTCACGGTCTCCTCTGCATTGAGCAGCAACACGCAATCCAAAAGCCAAACCAAGGTAAAGCTTCATATTGCCTATCCTCCCTTCCCAGCTCCTTTTAACCATCCTTCCACAAGTTAAAAGGAGTTTGTTAAATATAATCTTTATTGAAAAATAATTCTGTTTATCTCCCACAAACGTTCTGAGAACACATCTCTCATCTGATGTTCGCATTTCAACCATTCAATTCAAAGCTCATCTTTACCCAACCAACTATCGAACAAACCCTAGGAATCCATCAACCAGCCGGAAACTCCCTCCGAAACCTTATATACATCCCTACAAGTGGTTCAATTTACCTATCCAAAAGAACAGAATCTCCTACCCCTCCAAAAAATTTAACCTGGCGTCATAATCCAAGGCCACTTCAAATTGATCATCTTAAGCCCATACCAACACAATACTATCCATCCCAACTGATTCAAAAGCAACCCCAAACCCAGTTCTACTCCCCTTTATCCACCTTCAAGTTCAGCCCCACAAGGCCAAAACCACTCTACCCACCATCAATAACCAATTCAGCCCAATATCCACACCTGCTCACTACCCCAAACTGAACCCAAACAACTTCACTAACCCTTTAACAAGAACGCTTCATTTCTACTCACCAGGCTCTAGATCATTTCCCAACCACCCTAAAAATCCCAAATCTAACCTTACAGGTTGCAGCTCAGCATGGGTTAGTGTGAAGCCAAGCATGGTTGAGTATCAATGATGGTCAGCCTTACCAAGCAATGGATCTGCAATTTAGCACACAATAAGTTGATTTACTACAATATAAGCGATTGGGTAGAGTTGATGATCCACACTAGATGATTTACTGCCAGTAAATCTCTTGCCACCCTTTTACCGCCAACAAATCCTTTAGCCAACAATTTCTGCCAACAGATGACAATGTTTATATCCATTGTTAGTAAATACCATTACCCACCAATTACCGCCAGTAAACCAAAACTAATATTGGTACACACTTTTTACTCCCAAAACTCCCTTGGATGGGAACACCACAGGACCTTGTATAGGTGGACAATGTACACCCTACACCAATAATGATGCTACAAGAGACATTAACCACTGGTAAATCCCAAACTTGACTCACAATTCAAGTCATTGAAACAAATAGGAATTTATTTGCCAGTAAATTTGACCTGTTACCTGCTGTCAAAACCTTTATGAATTCCACCGTCTAATCCCAAGTGTTTCTCTCTTATTAGGCCAAAGGCACAGGTAAAGCACTTTCCACTCCTAAACACAGCAGGTGTATTCTTTCATTAAGGAATAATCAAAGCTATGTGAACAAGAAAAGGGTTTATCTGACGGGGAAAAGATCAGAAGACCATCACATGATTAAGTGATGCAACCAACCAGTGTACACCATGAGGCCACTGCACACTAGAGGCCAGGTCTGCCTCTAGCAATAACATCACATCCTCTTTTGCAGCCTATTAAGTCCTGGTAAGTCAGCTGATTAGGGTCATAGCAGAGGCTAGAGACCCATGGTTAGACAGAGGACAACAGGCATACAACCAGAATAGTATATATAACACCATTACAGGCACCACAAGGACAACTTTTTTACACCCCACATCACAATTTTGTAAGCCCCAAGCCAGAGAATCCCCAATAAACTACATTATTACATCTATACCTTAAAACTTGAATGGAATGGATGGTACAGGTACTGATAGTACCCAATTCTCACAGGCTAACCTTACAGCTTACAGCTGTGCAGCCAAAGGTGACAGCCTAATTAATTTCATATTAGAGCCTTACCAAAATTGTGCCCCATGTGATATGCTGCCCCCACTCTTCACAGCATAAACTGCCCAGGGTTGCCCTTGGCCTCTGATCCACCTGGTGTATTTGTTGAGAAGTATGATGACAGGGATGGTCACTAGCAATATGAAACCCAAGGCTTACTTCTCTGTGAGCGAGCCTGAGATGGCAGAACCCCCCCAAAAAGATCTCCCTCTGGAAGTGGTTCCGCTTCTGTGCCTTCTGTCTCCCTAAGTTCTGTTGAGTTTAGCTGTGCACCATTTGTCCCCCAGCAGAGCAGCTTCTCCATGGCTCTGCCTTCTATCCCGGAAAGAACCATGACAAATCTTTGGGTGTCTTCTCCTTTTTGAAGGGCTGTGATGCAAAATGGGACCTATATCTACAGTCCCATAATGCTGCTATTTGTCTTCTTTAGGAGTGTATTCACAATCCTAACTTTTCTGTTAACTTTCTCTCCATCTTTGTACAGCCAATTATCAAACACCTTCATATTTTTTCAGCCCGTCAGAATCTAGAGTTGGCCACTCTGGGGTTTTCCTTGATGACTTGCTGCCAAGAGTGGGCTTCTGCCTTGGCCATCCTTAACTCCATGTATGAGGGAATCTGATTTGTGATCTTGGCTGATCAGCTTATAAAAAAAATATGCCTGCATTGATGAGCTGGTTAACTTTCTCAACACTTGGATGTACACTGTTGTCTACAAAGCCATGGATGCTAGAGGGGCAATACTTTTGTGGGTTTGGGATGTTTACATCATGTACAACCACAGAAAAATTTCTTTAAGAAATAAGCTCCACTCTCTACCAAGCCTCAGGACAGATAACTCTCTCAACAAATCTCTGAAGAACTTTGCCAATCAAATCAACAACATAGAGGACAAAGTGTGCTGCCATCTGAACAAACCTGCTGATTGAATTAGGAGGATAAAACTTGCCCTTAGCGCAAACCCCAGCACTCAGTCTTATCACAAGAGTGAGGCCACTATTGCTGAACTCTAAGCAAAAGTTGACTCTTTCAATGAGTCAATTGTAGGCACAGCCAAGAAATTGAAAAGTTGCCTACACTAAACTGCAACTTAAAAGACAAGATTGAGGCCCTCTCATCAAGATGTGCAAGCCTGGCTAATAATAACCAACAGATTGCAGCTTCCTTTGCACCTTGGCTGCAAGACTGGGTATTCAAGGAATATACTAAATGGATTGCAACACTTAAACCACAATAAAGATACTCTTAGAAAAAAATCTGCCTTTGTTTTAATCAACTGTTGCCTGATAAAAGAGGAATACTCACCTCTCACAGCGCACACCTAGTGTCAGGGTGAAGGAGTAAAACTCCTCCAAATATGAAGACAAAAGTAGCAAAGAACAAAGCATCATGTCATTTCCAAAGTTTGGAACACTCTGCCAGCTCAGGAGCCTTCAACCTCACCATGAAACTGCTCCATGAAATCAGTTCACAGAGAGATCTCCCAACCTAGATACCTTCTGTAGAGAGTGCCCTGTGTTCTTTACTGGGAAGTTCAAACTGCTAAACCTTCCAAAATTTGACAGACAGGTAAACATTCACTTCTTTATTTGAATCTTTACAATGTTAATGAGGAAATCCACTTACCACAACAAGGTAATCATCTTTATCAACACATTGGACCCAGCAAGTATCAATATAGTGATGCTGCCCCTTCCTGAACACAACTGGTCTTACTCAAAAGCTGTTGCAACCAAGATTACTCCCCGGCCGCCAACATATCTCACAATACACAGGAAGCACTCAATGAGTTACCACATGCCGTGACAAATGGTATGGATCAACCTGAACCCAATATTGAACTGCAGCACTATCTTCTAATTAGGAGTGTTGCCAGTTTGACACGCTGATCCCTTGCTCAAGTTATTCCTGGTCCAAACCTTATTTCAAACCTGTTGTTATGCCATCCCTGGTGGACTTGTGGCTTCCCACTATGATATATTAGTTACAATATTCTCCAATAACCAACACCTTAATTCTATTTTTGTCCTTTCTAATTGTACTGCTGTCTTTCACAATCTAAATACTGAACTATAATTTGTTCTTTTGCAACAGTGGTAGCAGCAGTAGGTTCAATAAACAACCTATGTTTAAGGGTAATTCTCCTAAAGAAAGGGCAAAGTGCTGGCTTCATGGCTACACCTCATCAAGATTCTTTCCTCCTAATCCCTGATAAATACATCCCCAAGGGTTGCATCATATACCATGACCAGCTAGTGCTTTCCAGCATTTACAACTGGCTCCTCCTGGGACAACAGGATATAAGTGTCACCCCACCTCCATCAGACCTCTTGACAACACATGTTAAATCTCCAGCTCAAGTCTTTTGAGGGTGTTGTAGAAGGGGCTGACATTTTTAGATGATTAAATTACACAGAAACCCACCTTTATATCTGCAAAGTGCCTGAACTTATGTGGGTTGCCACCAGCATCTGGGAGCCTTACATGGCCTGCTGCAGTGTGGTTTACCAACTGGGCAAGCCAGGAGCAGGAAGTCATGTGGGCAATTTTTAGGGACGCCATCTGATTCCATTACAGTGAACCCTTTTTACCCATCATAGTGGGAACTCCCCTCCTGGCCATCAAACAAACAAAATCTGTACCCAAATACCTTGCAACTTGGCAAAAATCCCTTGCTGCCGCCCCAGAGGCTGTCCCCAACAGAAACAACATGTTGCTCACTCTTATTATCAATGGGCTTAAGCCCCACATTTGCAAGTGGGTTCCTGTAGGATGTTGCACCTCTGTTAATGACTGCTATAAAGCCATTGTGGAGGCCAACAACCAAGCCTCAATGGGGTTTCACAGGTCCAATGATGCACTTCCTCAGTCTTGTAATGTACCTGGTAGCGCTCACAACCAAGTGGGCTGATGTCAACCCTATCAGCAGGAAAGTGGAGCTAAGCGCCCCTGCAAGAGGGAGCTTCAGCTGGCACAAATCAAAGACCTGGGAAAAGCCTGGGGGCTGTAGGCACAAGAGGCTCTTCAACCCCGCTCAATTTGTACTCTCACTCTCTCCTTGCCAAAAATCCCTGTGACTACAATGTACATGAGGTGAAACCCTTAGATGTATTACTAGGTACATAACAACAGCCTTCTCTCCAAGCCAGCCATTCTTCAAATAAAATCACTTGCTTGGCCAATTCATTTTGCTTCCACAGAAAGACCCACAAACTTCTGGCAGATACTGGGGCCCATCACACCATGATCAATCAGAAATTTGCAGACTTCCAACAATCAGACCAACTTTCTAGCCAGTTCATTCAGTATGTGTGGCTGACTCCTGAAGAGTAATCATCACACTATGAGATTATTTCCTTCTCTGTGAGAATGAGGAATGTCCAAGTTTGGCTCTCTGGACCAATAATGGCAGGCCTCAGCCACAATGTTATTTCTGGCCTTGACAGGCTCTGTCATAACTGTCCATACATTGACTGGGATATCTCTGTTAATACACTCAATAGGAATGGGGTAGGCTTCCAAATCTACCCCATCAAAATGAGTAAGTTACTTCATAACACAGTGTTTATACAACTCACGGAGAGCCAGGTACCTACAACTTCAAGAGGGAAGGCTTGACCTCACCCAGAGCTTAGTCAAGATCATCTGCTCCAGAACCTGCCACACTTCTCTCCTCAAAACAGGCACCTCCCCCAGCCCTAATAACACTCTTCAAGGAGTTGAAGGACATTTTTAGCAAAACACTAGACCAACCTTTTCCTCCTTGAGAGATCCAGCATGCTTTACAGCTTCAGAGGTCACTACCAAATGCCCACCCTTTGTACTGTCTAAAACCCAAAGAGGATGAAACTCTCTTTAAGCACCTTGTTGACTCTCTAGACAAGGAATTCATTCATCCATTGGAATCCCTGTGAGAGCAGCAGTGTTCTTTGTAAAGAAAAGGGAAGGCACTCTGCGTCTAGTAACTGACTACAGATCACTAAATGCAAGCACAGTAAAGAATAAATATCCCCTTCCCACTCATAGAGGATCTGTTTGCAAGACTCTCTGGAGCCAAAATTTTCTCCAAGATTGACCTCACCTCAGGTTACAACCAGGTTGAAGTGAAGGAAAAGGACATACCAAAGACTTTGTTCTGTACACAATTTGGATCTTTTGAATGTAGGGTAATGAACTTTGGGATGACCAATGCTCTTCCGCAACGTTTGTCACCATGATGAACCAAGCACTGAATGGACTCTCAAATACATTATGCTACCTCAACAATATCATCATATTCTCAAAAACAAAAGAGGAACACCTCATGCATGTCTGCAAGACACTCAATTGACTTTCAAAGCACAAACTTTATGCAAAACCAAGTAAGTGCCAATTCTATGGAGAATGAACACCTGTTTTTGGGCCACATTGTCTCTTACGGTGGCATCAAAGCAGATCCAGACAAAATAAAAGCCATAAACAACATGCAACATCCCACCTCTGTTAAACAAGTTAGATGCTTTCTTGGGATGGTAGCTTACCTAAGAAAATACATCAAAGACTGCGGAAAGCTCACCACACCAATCAATGACTTAACCAAGGTTAATGCCAAAAAGAAATTCATCTGGACACCAGAATGCAACAAGAATTTCCAACTATTAAAACAAGCTTTGATTGAAGCACCAATCTTGCAATACCCTAATAACAATGGGTGCTACAAGCTCGAGTCAGATGCCAGTGACACTGCCATTGGCGCAGTCCTACACATCCGCCAGCCAGGGCAGCAAGACTTCTTGCCAGTATGTTACAAAAGTAGAAAACTAACCAACACTGAGCAGAGGTACCCAATACACAATAAGGAATTGCTAGCAATATATCACACATGCAAGAAATAGAGATGTTATCTAGAAGGACATTTAAACATCTAAGTACTAACTGACCATAAATCCTTAATCTATTTTAAAACTCAGAACACACTTGCACAGCAACAAGTCAAATGGATGTCCCTGCTGAGAGCAGCTCAATTTGGACATCCAATACAAAAAGGGGAATGAGCTGGTCACGGCTGATGCTCTCTCTAGGCTATGTCAGCCAAGAGAGGATCATCCTGACCACCTGGACCCTGACTGGCCAAACCTATACAATACTGAGTACAAAACCAAAGGGAAAGGATCTCCTCAACACACCAACTAACCCACAATACATTAGTAAGAAACAAAAAGTATTTCCATGTATCAAATGGCACTGTATACCAAATCATCAAAGACAAACATGTTCCCTACATCCCACTTGCACAAAGAGTTGACACCATATTAAGACATCACTGCCTACTAGGACATACAAAGGCTAACAACCTATACCTCACGCTAAACAGAGATAGTATGGTGGCCCAATCTCAAACAAGATATAATTGATGTTCTGAAAAAGTGCACAGTGTGCAAGAAATACACCAGCACAAAGGCTCCCCAGCCAACAGGTTAACCCAGTACCAGACCCTGAACCATTCAAGGTTTGGGGACTGGACATAGTGGGCCCCTTCCCAGAAACTAAGACAAACCAATGTTTCCTAATTTTAGCCATCAACTTTGCCACACACTGGCCCATCTTCTGGGCAACAAAGGACCACAAAGCAGAAACCATAAACTGATTTATTAACAAAGCAATCATAGCCAACTACAGCACCCCAGACTACATCATAACTAATGGAGCAACCAAGTTATCAGGCCACGTAGTAAACAACAACTTAAAATCCAAAAAGATTAAACATTCCACAACCTTGCCCTACAGGCCACAGGCCAATAGCAGAGTTGAACGCCTAAATATCAGCCTTATCAGAGCCCTAGAGAAAATAATGGATGGACAAAGCCAAAGACACATGGCCACTATACGTGAAACATGCATTACTAGTATCCCAGGTCCACACCAATCAAGGGACAGGCTACTCACCGTTTGAACTAACATACAGATACAAACCAGAAATAATTACCCACAACAAGCAACCATACATAAAGATCCCCCTGAGGAAACCCCCTTAGTAGAACAAGTACCAACTCTACAACACATATGCCTCAAAGCCAAAATAGCAGAAATAAAAAGGCTCAAAACACAAAAGATAACCTTTACAGAGGAACCACTTCCCATCAACTCCCCAGTCTGGGTCCTAGCTGGAAACATAAAGAAGCTAGACTCAGTACACAGAGGACCAGGAAGAATCATCAAGTACAGACCAGACTAAAACACCTATCTAGTGAAATTCCAAGGTGCCAAAACCCCTTCTGTCAAGAAATACCACAGAACCCGTCTCCGCCTTAGCAAAGGAGAACACTCAACCAGACTGGTACCAACTAGCAAACAACTCCAGGAACATCAGGCGGCAGCTGTTAAGACAAAGCCCCCTCCTGATGTACCAGAGTAACCCCTTAAGAGGTGTGTGTCAAGAGTCTGGATGTACCAGTATTCTGGCTACTGCCAACTTACTTAACATCTAGTCATTGCCTGATTTGGTGCCCTTCTAATATACAGTTCAACATACCAGAGAATGGCAACCAAGCAATATCACCTGACTATCCACGTATCCAGTGGCTTGAACCCATCCCGCACATGACCAACCCCTAGGTTTGATCCAACTAAATCTCTGCCACAGCTAAATCTATATAAGTCTAAAATATTATCCAATAAAAGATACTTCTCTTCTTTCATAATTACATATTTGAAGCTTCCCTAAAAATGCACTCCTTATCACATTTATCTGGACAGCTTGGCAGTGAGTTAGTGTGAACTTTTTCTTTACTTTGATTATTCTTTAGGTTTGTGTGCTGGAAATTTGATTTCCTGATGCTCTGATTTTTATGCATGAGTTAGGCACTAAAGTGCACAACCCTTGTGTGCTGGACTAAAAACAATGTAACCGTAATAGGAAATTAGATATGTGTGATTGTATTTGTCTGTGTTTTAAGATCCTAATCTTACTGCACAACTATGATGTGTTGTGTGTCTGATATGAATGTTGTATTTTTGATTTGGTTTGTTCATCAAATGGCAAGTTTCCGTTAATTTGGCTTGAGTTATGTGCTTGATGGTATATTTTGGTTTATACGCAGCTTCAGGTCGCTTTAATCTGACTTGGCTGTGTCCATCTCAACAGATATGAAAGGCGAAGTAGTAGCTTTGCAATGTGGCTGAAGATATTTTCTGTATGATCAGTCATTTTTCTGTCATTTCAAAAATAAATTTGCTTTTGTTATACATCTTTTGTTGTGTGGCTGGACAATTTTCCCAATAGTGCTCTCTGGTCCGTACAATGGTTTGCATTTTATAAAAAAAGTTATCTTGTTTTGGGCTGGATTGACTTCATTTTACACTAATGTATTTTGGTTGTCCCATTAGGTTTTAAAACCACTGCACAGTGATATATTCAATAAAAAACCTGGATTGGACTGTGAATATTAAATATTTATATAAATTTTTAAGGCTAAGAAATGTTTTAAAAAATATAATTGAGATTAATTTTAAAATCAAATAATGTTTATATTCTTCCAAATATATATGCTATACTTTTAAGAGCTGCTGAGATGGACAAACAATCAAGTTTAGGGTGCACAGAAGTTGCGTACAAAATGAAGAATATAACCCAACAATTTATATTAGCTAGCAATATGATCCAACCCGCTTAAGGTTGGTTTTATGTGTGACTTCTGTGTGCTCTGCACTTGATTTGGTTTGTCCACCTCAACGGCCCAGAAAATACAGCAGTTGTTCACTTACAGGTTTTTTTAATAAACATAGTATTTGCCTTGAATTTAGATAAATACTTTATAAAAAAATCTCTAGAAATCATAACTTACTCTGAAGTTGCTTATAAAAGTAGGTATACTTGATTAATATCATTATGTCCTTATAATTGATTGCGGTCATTTTATTTAAGACAGTTGATCTTCCCAGTTTACTTTACCTTTATTTTGTTTTAAGGTTTCTATTGCTTTTGATTATTTTAATTGGGTATCATTCAAATTTTCTTTTGCCTTTTACTTTAGTTAATTTCAGTCTCAAAGTTGATGATTCTAACTCTCTAGGGGCATTAAAATTCTTTTCCGGGGTATTGCTGCAGAGAGATGTCAGCTTTTGGAGTGAGCTCATGTTTTTGGCCGCAAAGTTGGATAGTTCGTTTTTGGATTTTTATCTTATTTTTTGCTTTGAAGAAGCCCGTTTAATTCCTCAGCGTTTGCTATTAACGGTTGATGAGTTTCCTAATCCCATGTCCCACCAGGAAAAATACTTAACCCTGTGTTGAGTATATGCTTCTGAGAAGTATAGGATACAGAATAAAGATGGAAATTGAAGAAAAGAATAATATCTTTATTGAATATAGAACTAGGATAATATATAGTTAACCGATAAGCCAATAATATCCATGTAGATCATGGTAGTCAAGGGGCTTTTGAGGATCTTGATTCCCGTGGAACTGGAATGTTTGATCCTAGTATATATCTGGATGGAATGTTGGTGCCACCGTTTACTCAGCAATCTATTCATTTCTTGGGGAAATGATTTTCCGAGAGTAGTGATTGAAGATGTTGTACAACCCGTCTAAATCCTTTTTAAAGCTTACAATTTGATAATGAACCCCTGTATCTCATAGAAGGAAGGTTATTATTAGCAGCTACTACACTTCTTTGAGCTTCTTGGATGGAAGGGGGTTGTTTTTAAAGGTATTATGAACCCTTGTGGAGAATATCCTGTCCCGAAACATAGAAGACTAAAGTTATTGGCTAGTGTAGGGTTGGATCCAGTTTAGATGAGTGAGGCTGGGTCACTTTGCAAACAAAGCCACAAGGTAAGTTCTCTTCAATGGTATCACGTGACTTGGTTGGTGGGAGGTGAGTGTTTTCATAGGGTAGTGGCAACGAAGTGTATATTCTGTGGCATGCTAATCATGGTTTCAGTGACACGGTTGGTGTTAAGCGAGAGAAGATTTAATAGAAATTAGAATAAGAATAAAAATTAAACCATGGCATTTTAATCTCCAGATTAGCAACACTTAAAGCAGTTGGTGGAGTTTTGAACATGTAACTTCAACCCAAATAGGAGTTTAAACCCTTTTGATAAGTTTGGACTCTTCCGATGGGGTTTACGTAGTTTGATTTGCCAGGCAAGAAATCCAAGGCGAAGCAGCTCCGATTCCTTAAGCTCTTGGTCAGGTTTCAGAGTAGATATTTATATCGATCCACAGTTTTAAGGGGCAGATTTGATTTAAAAATTTATGATGGATTTAAGGGGCACGGGATGGAAATTTTTCCACGGGCAGGTGATGAGGAAAATATCACTTTGAATTAGGAAATAAGGTGGGATTTAATTCCATTGGGAAGTCAACATTTACGCAAAGCTGAATGGATATAAGACTGGGTGGAGAATCAAGGAAGTTGCTGTTGAAGGAAAAGGCTAGTTTATTCTTCGTGAGCATGCAGGATGAGACGGTAGTTGCACAGAACAAGCATGTTCCTTGATATCCAAGGGTGGATGATAGTTTAAGCGATTATCCTATGGATTGGGAAACCTTCTAAATCGAGAAAAGGGAGTGGATGTGTGAAGACGATCTGCTTCCGAGGCTTCGGTGACTCTTCAGACTATAAAATGGGGAATGGAAGTTGGTTTTGAGCATGAAGTTGGGTTTGTTTGTTTTGTTCTTTAACTTTGCTGCTTCGCAGTGCAGCCAGGATGTGTCTATAAAAAGCGAGGCGGACCTTCTTCGAGTCAAGAATTGTACAAGGGTAGAAGGGTCGCTGGTGATTGATGTCGCCGAGCCCTTATCGGTGGAGTTTCCTTTGCTGGAGCATGCCGTGGACCTGGGCATCTCCGGCGCGGGAGTCCAAGCAATCCGATTCCCCAAGCTGCGATACGTGCGCCGAATCTCCATTGTCCAGACCCCCAACGCGGCTTCTTTTGAAGTGCCCAGCCTTAGAGATGCGGTGGAGATTGCCTTTTTTTCCATTGGCAATGTGTCTGAGGTGAGGTTTGACGCCGGGCTGACGTTGCTTAAATCCCTGCTGGTGGTGGATACGCAAATCCAGCAAATCCATGGCATTAGCGCCAGGTACATGGAATACCTCGAGGCAGAAAGAAATCCAAATCTCGTTATGCTTAACCTCCCCGACCTCAAGGGGATCTCGGCAAGCCTTCTGATTAAATCAAACCACCCAAAGCTAAACATGCACGCCCCAAAGCTAAGCCACGTCACTGGCAATCTCGCCTTTTCTGGAGGCTCAGATGTTCATCTCGACTCCCTCAAGTCCCTTGGCGGGTACATCTTCTTGAATGAGCTTAGTGCCACAAGCATCTCCCTGCCCCTTGAAAGCGTGGGAAACTCCTTAACCATCAAGAAATGTCCTAACCTCAAGACCCTGTCGCTCCAGGAGCTTCAATCAGTCGCGACACGCACCTCCATCTATGACAACCCCCAGCTGGTCTCACTCGACCTAGGCTCGCTCAAGACCGTCAATGGGGATCTCGTCATCATTGCCCATAGCCTCACCAACCTCACCACCTCCTCTGAATTGAGAACCAATTTCTCAACCACCCTAGTTAGCCAAACCAACTGCTCCCAATTCCTCGCCGCCCATGGCCCATGGGAGCAAACCCCAGTTTGCACGTCCACCTCGGAATAAACTTCTTTTCCATTTACTCTTCCCAATTCAATTAAAAACTCATCTTATTTCCGACCCCCAATCATAAATTTAATCCCCTTCGCAAAAGTTTCCCCTCGAATTAAACCTCCCTCCAATCACCTGTACCCTCATCCAACTAAAGGATACCTTCCCTGTACTTCATTCATAAAGTCCATTCATCCAAAGTAAAAGCCAGCTTCAACCCCATCTCAACGTAAAATCACTTCAAGGAACAGATTCAACAAGGAAAAATCTAAACATCAACCCAGAATAATATGAAAGTCATTCATAAACTCAGATCACTTCCACTTATCAACTCAAGTAGGATCACTTCAATCCTATGACCACACAGGAGTGACCATTAAACATCACAATAAACTTCTTTAAAGATTATAATATTTTTCTTTCTTTTAAATAAGCAATAACTCTTCTCCCACCCTTTTTTCTGCAACTGCTGATCAAAGCAAATTTACAACAAATATAGTTACAACCCCCATCCATGATTTCTCTAACTACTAACCCCAATAATCTTTATATGATATCCCCTGCTTGCCTCCACCCAGATAAAACCAGCCAATTCGATACAATAGCTTCCTTCAACCTAAGATAACCCTTTCCCAGATATCAAGGCCCACTTTTATAATATAACCCATCAATCCTATGCTGATCCATAGCCAACATATATAAAATTAATATGTAGAAACCTTTTTACCCAATTTTACAGCACCATAGGTTTTTATTATCAACCACCTCACCCCACAACCTCATGATTTTTTAAAAGCCCATAGCTGAAAGATCATGCAACTTGATGCTTCTTCATCTCTTCACTCCATCAATAGAAGGGCAATATAAACTGTTCCTGAGATGAAAAAAACCCAATCTGCCTTACTCACCTAGACCTAACCCCAGAAAAACCAGGTTAGGCCTGTATTCCTTAAAAAATTGCCACCAAAATAGCCCTGGCAGTAAGTCAAGCTTTGACTTGAATCTAAGCCAGGGTCAACTTGGATATAGGTCCAGGGGTACAAGCTGCTTCCTAAAGCTTCTACCCCCAAGAACCCATTATATACTTGATGTTAGGGTTATCTTTTGTTGGAAAGGGATGGTTGTGTCTGGGATAGGGCTGCAGAGGGTTAAAACACAAAACTTTACATCAAATGCCAGAATTGTTGCATCAAAGCTGTCTCCTTTTTTATTTTTAGGATTCCCTGATATAAGGGGATCCAAAATTTAATAAATTAAAAGCGGTCATATCTGGCTTTCTGTTTTGTGGATAAGCTTGACAAAACATATATACTTACAATATGATATTATTTTTGAAAAGATTGTTCTATTTGAATTCAAGTATTTTAATTCTATTAAGATTTAAAAATATTTTTTTAAAAAATCTGAAAACTGCATCCATATGTGGATGTGTACAGAAACAGTTCCAGAAAATTTGTAGTCAAATTTTTCCAGAATTGTTTCTGGATCCTAAGCAGTTGGCTGCTTTTTTATAGAGCAGCTAACCATTTAAGATCCACTGCAGCCCTGGTATGAGAGATACACCATATATTAAATTTCCCAAGATCTGCAAGGAAATTCATCACTGGTCTCTGCCAGATTTTACCTCCATTTAAGATGAGGTACACTCCTTCCCTATACAGGAAAAAAGGCTAGTAGAGGCATGTCCCCTTTACCCTAGAAAATATGGCTACTGCTTTCCCAGAAAAAACTCAAAACTCTGTTGATATTGTATGTTCAATTTAGGCTTGACTAAAATATACAGAAAAGAATTTTTAATAATAAGATTGGGCTTGTACTAAGCCAGGAGTTAGTTTTCTAGATAAATAAGGTATTACCTCAAGCCCCTGGAGAAACAGAATATCCAACAGTCCTCCTTAGCCAGGGCTAGGAGGGCCACATCAAAGTACAGAAAACATACATGAGAGATGATGAGCTAAACTTTTTTATTGAGAGGTAGGTCCAAAAAGCTCCAATATATTTACAACTTCAAAGGTTTAGCTTATAAGTGTTTTCAAACGCACCAGCATATGAGTCATTATTTGTTAGATTAAGCCAAGGCGCCAGCTTAAGCATTTCAAAGCCTTTTAACTTCTTTGGTATCATTTAAGTCATAAACTTATGTTTTTTGAACATTAGTATAATGCTTAGTTTACTGAAAAAAAGTTTAATAGTGTAAAATATACAAATAATAGAAATAAATCTTATTTCTATTAGCTGTATTTTTTGCTAAAACCCTTTTTTCTATTTTAATAAGCCAAGAATTAAATATATGAGTTGCATGGGAGAGTAATAGCAGCCCCAAAGCTATAATTGCTATTACCCTATCTTTGGCTCATATAATTAATTTCTTAGTTATTTTTAGAAAAAAAAGTTGTTGTATTTAAAAGACTATTTACCCTATGTGAAATATAAGTTTTTGTTATGCGTCCAACTTCATGAACATGTCCTACTAATCCTTTAGTAGTATCAGCTCTCTTTGTTTCTCTGTCATCTGTGCAGAACTTTGCACAATAATTTATTTTGGAGTACTCCTTAACATCCTCAAATGTCAAAGGTGAAACATACAGCTCACCATCTTTCATTAAATATGAAAGATTAACATAAAATGCTTTGACTTCAAGCCAGCTTTTTTAGGCCTAGATTTTCTATCATAGATGTGAAAAAAGATTTTTTGGGAAACATCTGAATTATTTACAAGTGTCTCATATAGACCCTTTCTTTCTTCCTCTCTCTCAAAAACCATTTTGAGATCATTTATATTTTTTATATACATCTCATTTTCCTTTTGTTTAAATATTTTAGATAATACACCAAAATGACCATCAACAATACTTTTGCCATGACACTCAACAAATCTATTAAACTTAATTGTTCCTTTTATAATTTTAGGTACCTCTTTAAAAAGATAATATAAAAATTCATAAGATCTGAAATGATTACCATTATCAGTCCAAACTTTAATATTTTTAATATTCTTAAAATTATTATTTTTAAGCAGACTTATCAAACACTGACCTGAAAACAAAGAGTCATGAGATAAAATTTCAGATAAAAAGTCATGATACTCATATTTAATTTTCTCATTTTCTTTAAAAGCAATTGCAAATCCTAATAAAGAAATAGGTATTTTCTCATAAAAACAATTATTTGTCTCTATAGGACCCCCACCTATTTTAAAGTTTTCTTTATAGTCTATTACTATAACACATGAATTATTATCAAGATTATTTATATCACTAATATATTCTTTATTTTGATGCTTATAAAACTTTTCATGTAGGTCAATAGATTCCAAATTTTCTTTAATAGATTTAGGCAATGGCAACTTCTTTATACTCAAATCCTTTTTCTTCATTTCTAATGACTTTTTTAAGTTGCAAATGTTACACATATCAGTTTGCTTTTTGCTTTTAATTATATTATTAGGAATAAGCTTATAAAAAGTGGAAAGTGAAATAGAAATATTGTTTTTTATTTTCATATCTTTGTAAATTTCTTTTTTGTTTTCAATAATGAGTATTTTATTTTAGTTGAGTATTCACTCAACTCTTTTTGTAATTCTTCATAAATCAATCCAGGGGATTTTTTAGTGAATTGGCTAGTTGAAAATGATTTTTTTAATATATGTTTTAAAATATTTTTTATGTTTTCTTTCTTTACTGAATCATTTTTTCCTTTTTTATTTTTTGAATTTAATGATGCTTTTTTAGCATTTTTTATTTTTTTAGAATATGAATACTCATTTTTTGTCATTTTAAATCCACAATCCCAAAGCTCTTTCAGACTGTAGCTTGATGTAACCAATGCTCTTAGGGAAGGAAGGTGCTTGGCAGGGGACTCTGACATCAATTCCTTTAGGTTGTTAAGGAAATCATCTGTCTTAGAATTTTGTATGACAGGTAAGAAGGTACTTTTTCCAAACTCTGTTTTTAATAAGAAATGCTCAACAAAGCTGTTAAGATCACTGCCAGCAGTAAAAAGGAATGCTTGTTTAAGCATAGAGATTATTTCTCTCTTAGTAGAAGCCCCCAGTGAGAAGAAGGGTGTCATCTGAGGTGCAAACTTAATAGGTTCCATAATGATAGTGGTTGGGTTCCTTGGCTTGGTTCAGGCAGTTCTTGCTTGGAAATAGATGTGCAGTTATCAGAGAGGAGTAAAGGTGTAGATTGTAAAGTAAATTTCTGTAAAGTTGAGCTATTTAAATACCATGTTAGCTGAGCTTTTGCACTACAGGCATAAATCCCCAACTGACCCCCAACTGATCTCCTTAATTTATCAATATCACCCCTGAAGTCTGATATCATTGTTTATTTACCCCTTTTTATATTCTGGTTAACTGTTGATATTTCCGCGAATAGTACTTCAATCTCGCTCAAACTTGTATCATTAGAAAGCCCTTAATCTCAGCTTTCGGAATTGTGCTGCAACTTTATATTTCAATACCGATTTAATATCTTGAAGTGGCTTTGAATGTAAGCTTCTAAAATTATTATTTGAAATAAAATATGCTAATTAACTCTTAAAGTATGATATTTTAATCAATAAACTAAATTTAAAGTATAAATCATTATTTAGCTTACTTTTAGTAACCAACTCAAAAATCTTTTTTTAAATAAACTTAAGTTTATTATAACCTTTAACAGTTCTTAAAAATGTTTTTTATATATTTTAAATCTATCAAAACAAAAATGTTTTTCTAATCACATATAAATATTTGCTTGTATAATTAAATTTGTATCTTATTTTTATAGATACAATGACTAAGATCATTTTCCGTTTAGTTCAAATAAATTTTAACCTTATTAAAAATTAATTAAATAAAGCAAGATTTTGATACATTATTTTTTATGTTTGAATTTTTTATACATATTATCTCTAGCATACAGTATAAAAATATAATTTTATTAAATAGTTGTATAAAGCTATTTTATTAATATTAAATACTTAAATTTTGAAAAGAAAAACTTTTACTCTCTTATAAGTTCTTATTATATATTTTCTATAAAATCTAACTTAAGAATAAATTACTTATGCTAAATGAGATCACTGAAATTTCAATAAAAGTTCAGTTTTAATTTTAGTTTTAGTTTTTTTTTGACTTTTTACTAGATTTTTTTAAAAAATCCAAAATTATTTAATATTTATTAAATATGCAAAAAAGCTATCTGCCCTCTTTTTAAAAAGAGGGATTCAAAAATTATTATATTTTAAATTAAATATTTTAAAAAAGCTAAGATTTTAGGCAACAATTTGATTTCCAACAAAAAGCATCATATCAGTTTTTATTGTATTTTTAGGTTGCTCTTTTTAAAATGATGTCATTTTGTACTAATCAGCTTTCAAGAAATAATGGTATATGAAATAAGATTGTTACTAGCTTTTAATACAGTTTAATTTAGCTGTAAGTAGAAAATGATTAATTTAATATAAGTTTTTATATTATAAGGATTAAATAAGATTTATTTTGATAAAATTGTTGTAATTATTTAAATTTATTGATAAGAAAATTAAAACAAAATTTTAAAGTTTTAAGTAGCACAGTTAATAGGAAACAGATTAATCTAACAAATAATGACCCATATCCAGAGTGAAGGTCACTATGACCATTGTGCAATCAATAAAGTTATTTGACTCCTTTAAGAGATTATCATACCCTCAAGTTTCAAAAAAGGTCACCACACTCAAGATATTGTCACAGTAGATTCTATAATGCCGGGTATTGTCTGTCCAAGTAAGAAGGCTCAGAAGGCCAGAAAACCTGTATCAAAATTGACCAAGTTAACAGATTTAAACCAAACAGTTGATTGAAAATGGGTCACAGCTGCTCCAGTCTGCTAGCTGAAACTAGCTCCCCCTTTCAAACTGACGCTGATAAATCAACGTAATATGAGGGTCACCTGATATGAGCTTGTTAATCAGTATGGTTGTCAGAAACTAGTCACGCAAGGGTTCTTTGCAACCTGGACCAGATACTTACTTGACAATGTGGAAGAAATAGGAGGTCAAGACTCAGGTGGTATTTCTTAGTCAATTTTTCTGATATATATTGAATAGTTTTCCCTGTTTCAACTCTAAGAGTTGAGTCCTCCTAAATTTACTCAATAAAAATCATTTGTCCCAAATTCTAATTTTTGATTTTAAAAATGCATCCTGTGATTGGGTTGTTGCGGTATATCCTGTACAATCTGATTCTGAACCAAATCATTTCTGGAAGATGGGGCCCTACAACTGGAACTTTGTTGTTGGTGCCTCCTAATGTTAATTTCATGCCAGCTGATTTTGCAGCTCCTCCCCCCATTCTTGAAAATGAAAATTGTGTCAATTCTCAATGTCCAGAATTTTATGCCAAAGATGCATTGATGCTTTCCCAGGTCATTTATCTTGGACTACTTTGGTTAGGACTAATTGTTCTATTTAATTCTGGAGTTACAATTGAAAATTTCACAAAAAGATATCTGAAGCCACATTGGTGGTTAATCATCAATTCTATGTGGATTTGGGTGGTAATTCCTCATCACTTAGAAATGGCTTCATAATATCCAGTGATTTCCGTCACAGATATAACCCCAAAAAGGCAAGGTTTTGTAGCATTAGATTTTATATCAATATTTTCAGGATACCAGGGGCTTTAAGCTGGGCCACTGGACGTGAGGCAAGGGCAGTCAAGCATATTTGTGGGCATAGCTCATCACAAGGCTGGCACTAACTTGATTAGGTACAAGGATGACTGTCTTATCATGGACCAAGCGCCCAAACTTATCACTATAAAGTTATTAAGACTTATGAGGATAATATAGACAATTTCATATGGTTGATTGGGAGGTGCTTCAGCAAAAGGCACAATAAAATGCAAGCAGTCAGGCTTGGGATAGAGGGAGGCTCCATGGATAGCAAGTACACTAGTAAATAGCTGTACCTGTTATTAAAGCTAGGGTTGGACTGTGTACCAAATCCATCTCTATTTATGTGTTCAGGTTTTCTGGTAAGGACCAAAAGATCATACAAAATGTTATTTTCTAAGGTGAAGTCATTATAAAATTGCTGGATGGGTGCTTTGTAAAATATATCAGACTTTAAGGAAAACCATGATGCCAAAAAAACTCAAACCAAGCATCCTCATATAGGACATCTGGACTATATAGAGGGGTGGCTCAACTTTACAGAGTGATATTCAAGTGATAGAAAACTAGAACAAAAAGGATAATAATTAAGAAAACCAAAGGTCCATTGACTCTTTATTTCAAAAGGATGATATCAATAATTCTATGTCTGGAGGTTTTATACTATCCTCTGAATGGACAACATTCCAGGCCTCAGCCCAAGGGAAAATGAGCACCTGGTCTGAGGTACTTCAGCTGCAAGGGGGAGCAGGAACTAGATTTTTGCTCTGGAGTCAAGCATACTGTCATAACTGTGCTGTTTTAGCAGAGTTACAAGGGGAAAATATTTATAACTAGATAATAATCTTTATTGAGAGGTATGGATTATATAGTCATTTTGAATCATGAATAGTAGGAACATGATAGCGTTGATCACACAGTGGTATAGTGAAGGGGGTGGCTTGATCCTTGTAATGAGTCAAGCGCCAAAATGAGTTACCTACTGGAGGGGATCAGCTTCTGTTCATGTTAATGTATTTGTCAATCCAAGTTGACTTCCTAACTTGGCTTCAGGTGACTGGGTAATTGGATTGTGGGTCACAAACCCGCTTACTCAGAACCTTGCCAGCGGGTCAAACCTGCTGTTTTGATAATACATTGGTATTGGAAACTATTTTTGGAAGTAACATCCTATTTAGGTGGGAAGGCAGTCCAGGTCTCTGCTGACTAGAGGTTTTATTAATATGTGCCATAAATTTAGGCCATCTAAACTAGCTAAATCTACAAGCTAAAGTTCATCTAAGTTAAAGTATATAAAAATATACCAAAAATCCTAAGGCTATATAAAGCTTAATAAACACCAGCTTCAATTGCTAAATAAAGGTAATATCTAAGTATAAGTGATAACTGTAAGGTCAAAAGCTATGTTTGTTAAACTCATATAGGTTTATTTTAAGCCTTAATAACTAAGCTCAATGATTTCATAGCAATTGGATAGTGGAAATCAACTTTGGGAGTTCATTATCAAATTGTAACAAAGATTATATATCATTGAATCAAAAGCAAATAAAGACAAAATTTGATTTTGAGATATATATTTGATTGCTAAGATAGGGTACTTATTTTATTTTTACCACATGGTAGATTTTTCTAAAATTTCTGTTTTCCATACATTAAATGTCTGTATCATAGAGATAAGAATTACTGGCTTGAAAGTGCCTTAGAGCAGGTGTATTTCTAACATGTTTCACATTTTGAGGGATAGTCTGATGCTATCAAACATGGCTGGCCACCAGTAGCAAGTTTTGAAGTATATAAAAATTTCTCCTGCATTTATGTCCCAGGTCTATGTGGTAAAAAAATGACTTCAATCTTCTGTGTTGGCAGAGCATTAGGGCATTTTATTACCACTGGAATTCATATAATGTAAGGTAATTATACAATTTTAAACAGTTTTTTGTTCTTAAAAACCTTCTACTGATCATCTATTGTGGTGCCAGGTGGAAAGCTCAAATAAAAATACTCCATTATCAACTTATACTAATCAGGGACTTTTTCATTTATGCAGAGTAGGTGCTTACAGTATAGCCTTGGTAGGTGTCTGCGGTAAGATGAGCTTTTCCTGGTTTTTATTTGATAGTAACAAGGTACCTTTAAACAAGGCTCATCCATTAAACTTGTCTCCTTAAGAATGCTGTTTTGTTTTTAAGAGCCTTGATGATTTGAGGCTGGTTAACACTTTTATTTTTTAATGTTCAAGATAGCATCCCTTCATGAGACAGTGTACTATGCTAATCAACTATTTGTCATGTTTGGATATTCAATTCCCATCAGAATTGTTTTACTCATTAGCAACAGAAAGGAATTTCTCATTATTTGTCTGCATTCTGACTACTTCTCTAATATCATTTTTGGAGGTATATTTTTCAAGTTTTTATCTTTTAGATCTGTGAGAATATTATAGATTTGTAGTGGCTGCTAAATGTTCTTTGAGAAAATAAAATGTTGATCCCTGAGAAGTGTTTATATGAACTTGGCTGTTTTATCTTTTATATCAGATAAAGGGATGGTCAACACATCCCAGTCTGCAATAAACTTCTGAAATATTCAATTGTTCCCATGGAAGTGTGGCATCACTCCTTTTTCTGGGTGAAGGTGTAATGGTTATAGCTCTTAAATTTTCAGGAACTATTTTGTCTAATCTTTTCTGATAATATTCCCTATTAAAGACAGATTTTTGGAGAAAACTTCACATTTGGATGCCTTGGCAATCAACTGATTATATTAGTGGGCTGTGAGTACTTTGCTGGTATCTCATTAGTGTTTTTCCTTATTTGGTTGTAGATGACTATATAATATAGATAACAGTTGGCTATTTTCTCTATTAAATCTTTAAAAGAGTTAGTTTAAAAAGATCCAAAGGTACTGGGGTATTGCTAATGCCAAGTTTTAAAACTACACACTTGAAGTTGTACCAGTTGGCTATAAATTATGTTTTTGTGATATCTTCATGTTTGGCCCAGTTTTAGTGGTGTCTGTGGTAAGGTAAATTATTAAAGAATTATGAGCATCCTAAAGCATCAGATAGTTCATATCTAGGGGCATAACACGCCTCCTCATAATTTTGCTCTTCATAAGGGCACTGCAGCCAGAGAAAGCTATACACCACTGCCTTCCTTGGCCACAAAAAAGAGACTTAAAGGTCAAAATAGCCCTATATAGTTCTTTTTATAGGTATTAATTTATGATGCTATCTTATTTTGATGTCAATTGGTAAATAAGTCTTCCTTTTGAATCTCTTCATATGAGGTCCACCTTATATTGTATACCTTTTCAGAGGAAAGTCCAGGAAATTTCTCTTGAAAGATAGAAAGAAATTTATGGATCAGCTTCTGGAGCATGCAATCTTTTCTTGTGGGTTTGCTTTTTCTTGAATTGAATGATCTGATATATGCGCATGTTTCAGTTGATCTTTCTGGGAAATTCCCACCTTTGACTGTGATAATTTTGAAAAATATGTGGTCCTTTATGAGAGTGGCAAGGTATGTGGGTTAGACATGGCGGCGTACTTCTCCTTGTTAAATAGTGAGGGTTGATTTTTCAAGCAAGGAGTGAATTATTATTTATTTATCCAGTCTAAGCACATTATTGTGTTGCATTTGGTTATGTGTATTATTTGGCCACTTAGGCTATTTTAGAAATCTCCTTTACTTTCAAAGAATCTTTAGATCCTTTGATCACTTTTAAGTCTATGCTGTATGCCAAAATCACTTGCTTTAGATTTCTCCTTAAGGTAGGCAATTCAAAAAATTGGCATTTTTCAATAACAAGAGAACTATCTTATCTAGTATCAAAAAATATATTCTATGAAAAAATTAAAAGTGAAAATTTTAAGTAGGTAAGTAGTTTATTTCCACTGTTAGTCTCAAAAAATTTAGGATTATTAGAAAGTAATTAGATTTTGGGGACTGAATCCACGTCTTGGTCTCTGTACCAGTCTTGTTGTACAGGAGAGAGGTATTAAGTTACGCCTCCCCCTTAGGCCTCCACTTCAATTCCTGCCAAATGCTTGGGAATTTCTACCAAATTATGTTTGAATATTTATCTAAAAGGTTACCAAAAAAGCCCAAGAAAAGCTATCAATTTAATATTTTGGAATTATTCAGAAGATGCCTCCACCTAATCCACCCAAGAGACACCTCTGGTTAAATATCATGTGCAAGAGTGGCCAGGAGCAGTGGTAATTGCATCCAAAGCATATTCCTGATGTTAGTTGGTTCAGTTTTCCTTTTGACTACGTCCATTCAAAATTTGTCAAGATCTTCCCGCCTCAAGAAATGCATTTGCATCCGCTTATATCATTGGTCAATTGGTTTGTGACATTCAATCCACCACCCTACTCCTATCACATCCCTTAAATGAATGCAAGTGTTTTAAAAGACCTTGCTTCATCATTCTCTAATCTAATAAAGTTCAAATTTTTTTAGTGAAACTTGCCAGTTGGTTTTATCTGTTGCTTTGTGTGTTCAGTTGATTCCATCCCCCCTTTTGACCTACCCAGGAATTGTTGGCAACAACCAAAAAGGTTGTTGCTGAAACTGCAATTTTATTGTGGCTGAGAGCTTGGTTTTATTTCCTCCTAACCTGCTCCCCAATTCTCACAAGAGGGGCCCACATAACAGCTCACTACTTTTCTCCTTCTTCAGGGGCTTTTTTAGCGCTCTGTATATTTTAGTATTAAGTGCTTCAGATGCTTTCTCTTAGTTTCAAGCTTGTAGTATGAGGTGTCTACCTTTTAGAAAAAGATCCTTTCTGGGAGTGTGATTTTTGTAAAATTTTAATTTTGGCAAATAATGTATGTCTATGAGCTACAAATTTTATATATTGCAGATTTTCCTGGAGTTGATAACAATAGATTAGTTTGAAGCGTCTCATGACATAGGATGAGCTAGAATAATAAAATTTTACCCAGGTAGAGGGACCATCAATTTAATTTGGCTTGGAGCTCTATCTCTGGTGTCCCAGATGGTGACAATAAGCTCATCAATGACCCCTTTCATATTTAGTTTCTTGAGCGCCTGGGAATTATTGTGTCAGTGTTCTTGAGTAAAGTCTTGGCAATGGAGGCCCTTTTAGAGTGGTCCCAGTTCTCAGATTACCTGAGTTTAGTTGGCCTAAAACTATCCAACTGCATATTCAACAGCATGACTATGTGGCTCTGATCAAGCTTTTGCTTTATCAGAGGCTTTAGGGATGACCAAATTGGATAGATTTGGTTGGGGTATTGTATCCACAGGTTGGCTTTTAATAAGCACATGATAGAAAAAGGAGACAATATTTATAGAATATAGACACTAAACACTACAGGTAATATTTGGGAACTGATTGTGATGTAGATTAGCTCAAGTTACTCTTTTGGTAAGGAAGTTGAACTGTTAAGTAGGTATAAGAGCCTTGTTGAAGCCTATGTGACCCACAAAATGTCTTTTAACTCCTTTTAAGCTCTTTAGCTAGTAAAAAAGTGTCATTTTTTTGGGGGGGTTAAGATGAATTTTCTTAACTAAAGTCGGTGTATATAAAGTAATTATTCTACCACTGTCAAGTATGTACATCTTGAAATCATATAATATGATATAATTGGTAAATTAAAGAAGTTAATGATATCTTTATTAGATAAAGAATAAGTGTATCATATAGATAACTGATAGGCTACATAGTTCCATGTAGATCATGAAATTCATGGGACTTTTGAATATATTGATACCTGTTGTGATATAACTGTCAAGTTACTAAACTTTTGCCAGAAATTCTGGTCTTAAAGTCAGCTTTTCCAGTATCTATCCAATCTTAACCCATCTCCCCAAACCCCCAAATATCTCATATTCATGTTTATTTTAAGAGTATTTAAGCTCTAAATTTATTTGAAATAAAGACACAAGTACCATCATAAATCTTTGATTTCATTTGCTTTCAAGTTTATTGTGAATCCTGGATTTGATCTTGGTATTATTCTTTAAGATGTCAAATGTATGGAAGGCTAATACCTCTGCCTTCAAACCTACAAGACTGTAAGAACCAGTTTTTTCCCCACTATATCTTATCTTAGAGCTGAAATGTTTGATCTTAGCATAATATCTTGATGGAATGTTTGTGCCACCTTTTAATTAGTGATTCAGCCATTAATCAGGAAAATTATTTCCCAAGAGGGATTAATCAAATATTTTGCAACAATAGGCTGCTTGGAATTTAGCCCCAGTTATGTTTAATCCATTGGTTGAAGTTTGTGTAGTGCAGGTTGCTAGTCTTATTTTTTGAGCTTTGTACCGCTTACTGTGTTTTTTATACTTTTTTAAGGAAATAAATGGGTAACTTCTGTTTGATTTGGTAATTTTTACCTTGAAGGTGACCTTTTAATGTATCTGTGGCTATCTGCAGATAAATCAATTATTAACATCTGCTAGGAAAAGATAAGAACATAGTGTGACTCCTTGCTATAAGAAAATGGCCAACAGAAGGTGATTCTCTTACAAATGCATCAATGCCAACAGAAGATGTCCCATTGATACTTCTGCAGCTAGTTGCAGATGGATTGATTGGTGTTCTTCTTCTAAGAGTTTTAAGCCATATTCTCTTGAAAATTTACTCAGATTGACCCTTTTCTTGGCCTTATTCTAGACCACAGCTTAGACCCCCTAGTCTTTTAATCCCCAAAGATGGCCCTACTCTCAGGCATCACCACCTGAACCAATTATTATGCCTAGTTATTCCTTCTCCCATCAATATATACCTATTTCTGCTGATTATTATTGTGTGTCTTATCCTGCCCTAGAAAAAGCTCTAGCTGAGCCTGATATAGATCTTGCCTGTGAGTCTGACCCACCATTTCATTTTTTCCTAGCTTAATATAAAAAGTCACCTGCTGACCATGATAAATAAATCAAATAAATAAAAAGTGACTTAAAATCTCAGAATACTTAAAGAGCTTGAAAGAGAGCTCTTTTGAGTAAGTAAATAGTAGACCTGATATTTTATCTTGTTTGCTGTCTTGTTCTGTTGCCTCTTACCTTAGAGCCCCTGAGCATCACAGGAAAATAGTCAGGGGATGTGGTTTTAGAGTTTAGTAAAATTTTTGACCCTGTTTGGCCCTTTAAATTATGGTAGAACTTGGGATCTTCTCCCTCCTATTATCCACATTTACTTTATTAAAGATAATAGATTTTATCAGAATAGCATGAGCTTTTGATTCATAATGTTACCTGGTGTAAAATTTTAATATTTAGGTGGATATACCAGAGAGATATTCTCAACTGTTTTATTGAAAGCAGTCCTGGGCATGATCACTATACGTGCCTTTCTTGTAAGCTTTGAGGACTCTGTAATGATGCTCTCAGATCTTACTTTAAAATATATTGGCACAGGGTTATTGCTATGTATCCTCTCTGTTGCTAGTTGTTCTAGTATTGGCTTCTTTTTACATACACAAAAAATCTATTAGCGGTGCCTCTAGAAAACCTGCAACCTTGGGCTTGATGCTAGACGTAATTGCTGGGATTGAAGTTGTGTATGCTTTATAAAAATCAGATATTCAATGATACTTTTTATATTAAATGTTGTATTTTTTAAATTCTACTGATTTAGATATTATTTTTATGCATATATGATAAATTTTATAGCTTATGTGAAATATGCTTCTAAATCTGCCCACATGGCTATATTAATTTCACCTATTTGATATATTTATTCACCTGTGCTCGATATTTGGACATAAAAAATACCCTGAATTTTAATGAATAATTTTTATTTCAGATTAAATTTATCATTTAAATTGCTTAGCTCGGATTTGATATTGCCCTTATTTCATGCTGGATTTTAATTTTAGCACGTGACTTCTTTGCACCCTGCTCAAAAATAGTAACCATGATGTAGATTTGGAGAAGTGTGAGTTGATCTGCTTTTGTATTGATATCCCGATCTTACTGCATGACTTTTATGTGCTGTGTGTTTTTAATAAAAACTATGTTTGATTTGACCATCAACCTTTTATTTCTGTCAATCTATGTTAGTCATATTTTTACCGTTTACATTTGTTTGGCGTGCAACTTTGTTCCCTCTGAGCTGAATTTGGGTTGTCTATCTTGATAGCTGTGAAAGGTACGGTATGGGAACTGCCCTGAAATCAAACATGCACTAAAACGTTTGCTTTTAAAAACACAAAAACAAGTTATAAACTATCGTATTGATATAATATTTGCTATTTTCATTCCTTTGATTAGGGAGACGTTTAATTATAAAGGGTAAGTAAATTAAGCTTGTCATCATCCGGCTGATTGACACCAGTGTTTATGACTTTGTAGCTATAAAAGCCGAATGATTTTGCATGGTAAATATTAAAAATTCAAAGAGCTCTTTATTTCAAAGTGATTCGCAGTTAAAGGAAATTCTAAATTGATTGGATGCCGTTCAATTGTAGCTTTGAAATTTTTCAATGGCTTTGGAGCAGCTCTCAGTGTACAAATCGTTATCGTTCTGCACAGTCAAAATGCAATCAGATGGTAGCTGAGCGTGAGCTCTGTAAAGCTCACGTGGGGTGAGGTTGATCTTAATGACCATTAGCTTATCTGCCTCAAGGTTGATCTCAGTAGCAACTTCAGCGAGTGAATTGAGGTTGAGGGTGGTGAGTTCGGGATTCCCTTTCAAATCCAAGGAGCGGGCAGTATACAGCTTGGGCAGCGAAAATGTGGTGAGGGAAGGTGAGTTAGTGACAACCAAAGAATGGCCAATGGATTGAATTGGAAGTGTAAATTCCTTTTCCATGTAATTATCGATGATCACGGCACCATTGACTTTCTCAAGCGAAGGAATACTGACGTTGTGAGTTTGTAATAAAGTCATATCAAGTTCGATCTCTGTGAGAATAGGAATGTTAAAGAAATGACTAAAGTTTCCTGTGAGGTTGAGCGAGAGAACCGTTTCAAGGCTGGGGAGGTCGAGTTTAAGCTTCGGATTGGAGTTGAGTTGAATATGCATCATTTCATTTCCTGTGATGCCAGTCACCTGTTCGATTGCTGTGTGGACTACTTTAAACATTTCCAAATTCAGCCCAGCGTCAAAAGAAACTGATTTCAGCTTTCCAGTGTCAACGAGGACGATAGCGAGACTCTTGGATAGGTTTGGGAGTTGGAGTTTCTCGAGATTGGGGGTACCTTCGACTCTAAGCACATTGATTGCTTTCAACACTGGGAAGTTGATGTTGTTTATACCAGAGCCAGCGAGGAACATTTTCAGCCTCTTTTAGATTTGCCATTTCAAGGGAGATGTCCTTCTCCATGTTGAACTCGAAAAATCCTGCCAGTGAGGAGCAGTCCTTGATCACATCAAATTCGGCTTCAGTGGTGACGGTGCGGCCGCTGGTACAAGGGCCTGCTCCAATAAACGATGTCGAGAGTAGCACAAGATAGAACTTCATAATAGTTACCATACAGAGATCCTATTTAATTGGTAGTGACAATCGAAGTTCATTTTATTTAAAATCCAAGCAAGAAATATTCGATGGACCTGAAACCAAGCATGATCCAATCCTAAGAAGGTTCTATTCATTTAGCCTATAGATCAAGTTTCATCGCTATAGAACTGTAAACCAAGAGGATTAATCCTGGTAATTTGGTTTAGCTAGCAAAGCACTTGAGAGAGTAGTTTTGAGGAAATGATTTATTGATATTTGAATATTTGATAAAACTTGGCTTATATAGTGAAATGGGCTAATTGAGAAATATGCCATATCTGGGGCAAGTGCCTAAAATCGAAGTGTGGAGATCGAAATCTCCAAATTGATGGATTTTTCAATCTCTGCACTTTTTTTCAATAAAAAAAATTCCCAAAAAAATTAATATCTTTCTTAAATTTGACTTTTTTAAAATGTTTTTACTAGTAGCTAAAATCAAAAAACCAAGTTTGAAGTGCCCAAATTGATGCAATTTAAAACACACCTTAAATTAATTTGGCTTTTAAAATAGAATTTATTCATCCTTTTGAATATAGGGGACAAAATTGAAAGTGGAAAAATTGAAGTGCAAAAAAATCTTCAATTTAATATTTGACACATCAAAATTAAAAAAAATTTAAGATTTAATTTTTTTCTATATGTAAAAAAAGAAATCAAGAACTAAAAAAACTTTTTTAACTTTAGGCAAATTTTTAACCTTTTTGTTCAAATATTAATATAAAATACTATTATAAGATCTTTATTTTTAAAAATAAAATTTTATCTCATTAAAATTTATTTAAAAATTTACATATTGTTTCTTAATGGGTGCAGAAATCAAAAAGTAGTCAAATCAAAATCCAAAAAGGTACCAAAAAACTAGGACCACTTAATATTAAATTTTTGCAAAAGTTAATATTGTATTCATTATGTTTTATTATGTTCCTCAAATCAAAAGTGAGGAAATTGAAAATCAAATTTTTAGGTTCAGCCACACTTTTTATAAGCTTATAAAATTTTAAATAATTAATAAAACTTTTGAAATTCCTCATGTAGATTCTTTAAGACCTGATATTTAAATATATAAAAAAGAAATAAAGTTTTTTTGGTAGGTTTTTATTTTATTGCAATATTAATAAATTGGTGTTTTTTGTTGCATTTCAAAAAATATTAAATTATTATAATACTGTACTATGTTTCCCTATGTTATTTCAGGGTACAAAATTGAAGTGCTCAAATCAAAGTGCACAAAACAAAGTGCAGAAATTGAAGTGCCTAAATCAAAGTGCAATAAGCTCTTGGTTTTTTTTGAAGGTTTCTCTCTTGAATTTTCTCCTTTCCACCTCTCATTCCTCCTTGAAAAGAAGTTTTGTTGGCCCCTTGGCTGCGCCGGGGGCCAAAAAACTTTTAAAAAATTTCTGCATTGTCAAGAGGGTGGATTATATAAAATCTGATACCAAGTAGAAAACCCTTTCTTTTTTCTTCTCTTCTCTTCTTCTCCTCTCCTCTCTTCTCATTTTCCTTTATTTTCTTTTCTATTCTCCCCCCTTTCTTATCCTAAATTATCTTCTACTATTCTCTTTCCATTCTAACCCTTGATTATCTTCTATTATCCTCTCTCCATTATTACCCTCAATTATCTTCTACTTTACTCTTTCTATTATTACCCTTGATTATATTCTATTATCCTCTCTCCATCATTACCCTCAATTATCTTCTGCTATATCTTTTTACTATATGTATTAGAGTAAAATAAAATGTATAAAATGTTTCTTTTTGGTATACAAATTTGATCTATCTAAATCTTTTTTAGTGAAAGTACAGTGTTTTTAACATAATAATGTTCAAGTCTTCATTTTATGATATTTAAGTGGCAGATTCTTGATATCTTTGAATATTGTGACTTATTATAAACAAGATATAAGACTATATCTTTTATTAAGTATAAAATTTTAAAATATCGCTTTAATAAGAAAGTAATTTAATTTATATTATTTTAATGATAGACTTCTGTAATTTTTATCATTGAAATAAGATCACTAATAAACCAAAATACTTAAAATCATATGCTTGCATCATGCAGGAAAAATATTTTATTTTGCTTATACTGAAGTATTATTATAGCTTTTCATAAGCTGGAAATTAAAATAACCTTTTTTTATTAAACTTATAGTTTATAAAGCAGTTTTTTGTGTAGTCTCATATTTTATATTCAATTGAATAGATTTACATATAAATTCTAGTCTAATTTTGCTTTTAAAACTAAAATAAACTTTCTTTTAAAAACAGCTAATTTGAGAATCTTTATATTATCTAGCATATATATTTATTGCAGAAATGAATTTCTTGGAGTCTTTTCAGTCTAGAAAAGATTTTAAAATATATAGCTTTATATTATAAACTGTATTTTTTTCTGCTTCAAAGTTAACCTCTGGAAAATCAATTTTTGCACTTTGATCTTTGATATTTTTGATTTTTGCACCCTACATAGTGTTTCAATTTCTGCATTTTTTGGGGGTCCTGTTTTCAATTTTTGCACTTTAAACCTTAGGAACTTTGACCTAAGGAACTTGCCCTTTTCAACAGGCTTATTTAATTAAGTGTTTATTTCACTTGAAAAACTATATACTAATAAAAAGAAATAAAAATTCTATTAAAGCAGAAAAGCAAAAAAGTATTTCTAGAAACTAATTTTATTTAAGTGTGTGCTCCTTTTTGAGCCAGTCTCTGTGACAAATGGGGCCTGTGCTCCACCTTGCCACAAAGGCATTTGGCAAGGTGGACCAGGTCACGCCCCAAACCACGGGGACCATAGCCAACAGGAACCAGTTACAAGCAGGGGATACCTGCAGACTCTGGTAGCTATTGCATGAGGTCAGAAGAATTGCAAATGAGAGTAAAATAATCTGGGAAAAGCTTAGCTGAAGCACTTCCTCAAACAACAAGATAAAATGATTCAGCATAAAAATTTATTTTTTTCAAAATTTAAAATCAAGTTTCAAAATGTTGATTTTTATGCCAAACTGGGGTTTTTTGTCATTTTTTACTATTTTATTATAGTTTTTTAGGAAACCAAGATAACTCTCAGGGAGCTATCATGGTAGGTATTTAGGGAAAAATTTAAAAAGTCTATAATGAATATGGAATTAGGGAGATGATTGGATAAAGAACAGAAAAGGGAAAATCTGTTATCCAATAGAGGGTTTTTGGAATACAACTCTGTCAGTTGGATTTGTTACAGTCTCTCATACATAAATGTCCAAATTTAGAGGCATGTACATTGAAAATAATGCTTTATTTTACTGAATAGATTTTTGTGGATTTACTCCTGAAATCTACTATTTCTAATTTGAGTCCCAAAAATAACCAATACTTTCAAAAAATGAGTTATTTTGTGTTTGAGTTCATCATTTTTATGACTGAACCTCATGCATTCTCTGTTTGTATAATATTTGCCACACACTCATAATAAAATTTGATGTAGAATGCTTCAGCAAGTGACTGGATTGTGTGTGTTATGAATTTGAGTTACATGTGTTTGCTATCTTGTTTTTGGAATTCAGTATTTGACTCTATTTTTGTTGTATGATTGATTATTTTTGTTTTCTGGCCTTAGATAAATGGAAGCTTTATTGAGTAAATTAACCTTCAACTGGTTCCAGTTGAAATTTGTTTTGTGACTGAGTCCATGCTTTCTAAACTGACTAGTATACATTTATCTCAACAGGTTTGAAAACTACTGTATTATTTTATTTTCCTTTCTTTGACAGTTTTATAAAAATGAGAGTATTGATAATTAAAGTGGAACACTTGGAAAGCAGTATTTAAATCTTCAAAATCTATACTCCTAGGCCAGGAAAATGGATCAACAAATTGCACCTCCAACCCAGCCTTATTTATCTCAAAAAATCCCACTTTTCCTGAATAGTGCCAATTTTTTTCTCCTCTATATTATTTAAATAAATCTCTTCTATCTATCCCACTATGTCAAGGACTAAAATTATAGCTACTTAAAAAATTTACCTCTCCCAGTTGCTACATCATAGCACAATTAAAGGAAATTAGGGCTTGACTATGTGATCATCTTAGGGCTTTTCAAACAGGTAAGTCCACATATGGAAGCTATGCTTCCACTAGAAAATGATATTAGCTATTTGATGAGACTAGAGCCAGCTATGTATTTAGCCTTTCAGATGGAACCCTGAATTTAGCCTAAAGGGGCCTCTGAGGCAAACCCAGACCATAAATGTTCTATACATCCCCTTGTATAATGTTATTTAAATCAATTATGAGATTTAACACCCCAAAAAGCATAATTTTCTTGATTTTTTTCTGCTAGTCCTCTAAAATCTATTGATGACTTGAATCAGGCTTTAAATTGCTTAAGTTTTAGCAGGAGTAGCAACTAAAGACAAAGAGGCCCTTTCTGCCTTTGATTTGGCTTAAAAAGTATGGCCACCCAAAAATGATATACTTAAGCCCTTTAAAGACAGTTTCCAGCAGAAAGAATACCAAAACATTGTTAATAATGATATCATAGATCAAACAAGTTAAATCTAATCAGATGGTGTAAGATTATGCTGATTGACCCCAAATAATCAGGCTAATCATTGCACACAGATCTTATCAGTTACACGCCGTATTATCACAAGATTATTATTCTTATATGCGTAATGATTATATGCCGTATAATCACTGGTTTATTATAATAGATATGGCAAAACTATGCTGTATATTGTATTGATTATACGCTGTATAATTTGTTGAGGAGATGAATGTATGAGTATTCTGGCCACCACTGACACACTTAAAATTCATTCATTGCCTGTTTTTGTGCCAATCTAATATACTATTCTACATACCAAGAAAGGCAACAAACCAATATCACATGTCTCGTCCATGTATACAGTGAATTGAACCCATCCTGCACATGACCAACCCCTAGGTTTGATCCAACTAAACACCTGTCACAGAAAAGGCTATTAAGTCTAAACATTATCCAATAAAATATACTTCTATTCTTCTTAATTCCATATTCAAAGCTTCCCCTAAAGTTGCTCCTCATCACTGGTAGCAGCTATGGTTTTGACCACACCTATGAAAGAAAGAATGACTTAACAGAACATGCCCACCTTTGCTCACACATTCAACCAGGCCACATCTCAAGAGACCTGGAAAACATACTTCTGCGCCCACGACATCAATGAAGATATACCTAGTAGATGCACTGTATTTGAAGGTCTGGTCATGCCCAAAGCATGTGCCAAGATAATTCAATACAGTTTCTCTCTACAACCACAAACAAACATACAACTGCCTATCACAGACAAAGTTACCAACACCAAGTACATTGGTATCAACAAGTTCTTTGGTAAAAACAAAGAAAACATCATGAAATGACTAGACCACTCAGCCGCTAAACTCTACACTAGCCGCATCCCTCACAAAAAATGGGTCCAGGAAGCCAGCAAGCGCCTGTACAAGGCCGCAGCTAACTGGTTTGCCACCTGGGTTGGCTCACAAACTGACAGCCAGCTTGAAAACTGGGAAGAGTTCAAAGTGGACATCAAGTACAACTTCTGCATCACCAAATCACTCCAAGACATTGCAACACAGCTCAGTGATCTTCCTCAGAAGACCACAATCACAGCTTACGCCAATGATTTTGAAGAAATACACCACAAAATTCAAAACCCAGCTCAAGCCAACAACATACACACTAGAGAATCAATCATCAACAGAATGAAACCCTCTGTTGCTTCCCTCATCCTTCCAGAGGCCAACACCTCCATGCCTGCGCTCCTTGCAGAAGCCAAACACATAGAAAAATGTGCAAATATAGAATATACTACACACAACGGCAACTGATCCTCCAACGGCAATGAAAGAGACAACTCTAATGACAACAAGCGCCAAAACACCAACAATAGCAACAGCAACTCCAATTTTAACAATGACAATTGCATCCAGAGCGCAAATCTCTCCCGTCCCAAGAAGGAGGACACCACCAAAGTGAACAATGCTGAAACAGCAACCCACTATGAATCCAACCCCACATTCTCTGACCTCAAAAGTCTAAAAACAGAGGAACAGGGATAAGAGGAAAGGGGAACAGGCCTAAGTGCCCCTGTCTCCCCCCAAACCAACAAGAAATTGTACCAAAGCACAAACCTTGCTGCTTGCATCATGCTTGTCACGCAATCCTCCATTTTTATGAACTTAAAAATTAATGATTGCATCACTTCTTTTCTACCCATGCACTTACAAATCACATACAAATAAAATTTTATTTGACTCTGGTGCACAACAAACCATGGTAAGCAAAAAATTTGTAACCAAATACAAAATACCAGTTGTCAAATCCAACTTCAAATACGCCAGAATGACAGATAAATCAAAGGTTCTACTTGAAGGTAAAACAACTCCCTTCATAATTGACCTCCAAGGCATACAAACGTCCATCAAAGGGCTTGTCATGAACAACATAAACTACAACATTGTAGCAGGCATGGACTGGTTCACCCAAGTGAACCCCAGCATATTTTGGAAAACAAAAACCATGACCATCAAACACAATGTAACAATTTTAATATTCTCAAAGAACCCAACAATCTCATTCTAAGAGACACAGTATTTGTTTAGGTCATAAACCAAGACGGCTCAGAATGTCTAACCAAAGATAGTACTCTCCACATAATGAGGTACACCAAATTCAATAATATTCAAACAAAAAAATACAATGCCCAGAACTTGCAGCACTCCTAAATGAATAAGCTCATGTATTCAAAGAAGAACTCACAGAGTTACCACCCAAACAGGAGGTCAAACATGGCATTGACCTGTGCAAGGCCATGCCCAAACCTGCACCCCTCTACAGACTCTCCCCTATAGAGACAAAAACCCTCAAAGAACATATTTAGGATAGCTTAGCTAAAGGATTCATCTGGCCATCAGAATCCCCATGGGGGACAGCAGTGTTCTTTGTAAAGAAAAAGGAAGGCACTCTGCGTCTAGTAACTGACTCCAGATCACTAAATGCAAGTACAGTAAAGAATAAATATCCCCTTCCCACTCATAGAGGATCTGTTTGCAAGACTCTCTGGAGCCAAAATTTTCTCCAAGATTGACCTCACCTCAGGTTACAACCAGGTTGAAGTGAAGGAAAAGGACATACCAAAGACTGTGTTCTGTACACAATTTGGATCTTTTGAATGTAGGGTAATGAACTTTGGGATGACCAATGCTTCTGCAACGTTTGTCACCATGATGAAAAAGCGCTGAATGGACTCTAAAATACATTATGCTACCTCAACAATATCATCATATTCTCAAAAAAAGAGTAACACCTCATGCATGTCTGCAAGACACTCAATTGACTTGAAAAGCACAAACTTTATGCAAAACCAAGTAAGTGCCAATTCTTGGAGAATGAACGCCTGTTTTTGGGCCACATTGTCTCTGACGGTGGCATCAAAGCAGATCCAGACAAAATAAAAGCCATAAACAACATGCAACATCCACCTCTGTTAAACAAGTTAGATGCTTTCTTGGAATGGTAGCTTACCTAATAAAATACATCAAAGATTGAGGGAAGCTCACCAATCAATGACTTAACCAAGGTTAATGCCAAAAAGAAATTCATCTGGACACCAGAATGCGACAAGAATTTCCAACTATTAAAACAAGCTTTGATTGAAGCACCAATCTTGCAAAACCCTAATAACAACAGGTGCTACAAGCTTGAGTAAGATGCCAGTGACACTGGCTTTGGCGGAGTCCTACACATCTGCCAACCAGGGCAACTTGACTTCCTGCCAGTATGCTACAAAAGTAGAAAACTAATCAGCACTGAGCAGAGGGACCCAATAAATGATAAGGAATTGCTAGCAATATATCATACATACAAGAAATGAAAGATTTATCTAGAAGGACATTTAATTGTCTGAGTACTAACTGACCATAAATCCTTAATCTATTTAAAAACTCAGAACACATTTGCACAGCAACAAGCCAAATGGATGTCCTTGGTGGAGCAGCTTGATTTAGACATCTAATACAAAAAAAGAGGCAGAGCTGGTCACAGCTGATGCTCTCTCTAGGCTATGTCAGCCAATAGAGGATCATCCTGACCACCTAGACCCTGACTAGCCAAACCTATATAACACCAAGTACAAGACAAAAGGGAAAGACCCCTTCACACATCAATAAACCCATGATACATTAGTAAGGAATGAAAAGCATTTCTGCATATCAAATGGCACAGTCTACTGCATTATTAAAGATAAAAATGTTCCTTATATCCCACTTGCATAAAGAGCTGACACTATGCTAAGACATCACTGCCTACTAGGACACACAAAGGCTAACAATTTATACCTCACATTAAAAGAGATAGTATGAAGGCCCAATAGTAAACAAGACATACTCAGTGTTCTGAAAAAATGCACAGTGTGTGATAAATACGCCAGCACCAAGGCTCCATAAACCCACAGTTAATCTGGTACCAGACCCTGAACCATTCAAGGTTTGGGGGCTGGATGTGGTGGGACCCTTTAAAGAAGCAAAAACTAAACAACACTTTCTAATTATAGTAATTGACTTTGCTACACACTGGCCCATCTGCTGGGCAACACAGAACCACAAAGAAGAAACAATAAATTGCTTCATCAACAAGGCAATAATAGCCAACTACGTAACTCCTGACTACATCATAAAAGATGAAGCCACAAAGCTATCAGGTCACATAGTAAACAAAAATTTAAAATCCAAAAACATCAAACACTCTACAATCTTTCCCTACAGGCCACAGGCCAACAGCAGAGTGGAATGCCTAAACAGCAGTCTCATCAGAACCCTTGAGAAATTAATGGATGGCAAAGCCAAAGACACATGGCACTATATGTGAAGCATACATTATTAGTATTGCGGGTACACACCAACCAAGGGACAGGCTACTCACCATTTGTTTAACATAAGGATACAAACCAGAGATAGTAACCCAAAATAACCAACCAAATGTGAAGATTCCCCCAGGGAAACCCCCTACAGTAGAACAAACACCAGCTCTACAACACATATGCCTCAAAGCTAAAAAAGCAGAAACCAAAAGGCTCAAAGCACAAAAGGAAACCTCTACAGAGAAACCACTTCCAATCAACTCCCCCGTCTGGGTCCTAGGGGGGAATAGAAAAAAGTTGGATTCAGTACACAGAGGACCAGGAAGAGTCATCAGATACCAACCAGATAGAAATACCTATCTAGTTAAGTTCCAAGGCGCCAAAGACCCTGTCATCAAGAAATACCACAGATCCCTCCTTTTCCTCAGCAAAGGGGAACACTTGACGCGGCTAGTACCCACTAGAAAACAACTCCAGGAACATCATGCGGCAGCTGTCAAGACAAAGCCCCCTCCTGATGTACCAGAGCAACCCCTTAAGGGGGTGTTGAGGAGCTGGATGTATGGGGTCTTCTGGTCACCACCAACACACTTAACATCCATTCATTTTCTGTTTTGGTGCCAATCCAATATACCGTTCTACATACCAAGAAAGGCAACAAACTAATATCCTATGACTATTCCAAGTATCCAGCACCTTGAACCCATCCTGCACATGATCAACCCCTAGGTTTGTTCCAACTATACCCCTGCCACAGAAAAGGCTATATAAGTCTAAAGTATTACCCAATAAAATATATTTCTCTTCTTCTTAGTTCCATATTCAAAGCTTTCTCTAAAGTTGCTCCTCATCAAATTGTATGTCTATTATAATTGATATAACAATTATACTGCGTATAAACACTTGCTGCTATAGTTATTATCAGTGGCTGCATGCTGTATAATATTCAGATCATCAATTTTATATCTCACATTCCATCCTACTGGAAGTTGTATCAACTCATCCCACCCAGCCTGAAGGGCTTATATGATCATATAAAACAAGTGATGTATGAATGGCTAGGAAATACCAAGTTTGGATCAGTATTATACGGTGTATAATTGGTTCCTTATTGTTTTGAGTCAGCATTACACGGCAGATAATCCACAAGTTGATATTGGATCAAGTCTGTCATTATATGATGTAGAATCCCTAATTCTTATCGTCCTATTAATAAGCAGAAGGCTTGCCATCCAGAAAAGGATCACTGATTAAGCCCTGGAAATGGAAAAGCAGAAATACTGTAATTCTACCTTCTAATGTAGGAGGACAGATCAGGGACTATTTCAAGCATCAACCAAATACTGTGTAGCTCCCTAGTGCAATAAAAGTTGCATAAGGATACAGCCAATCAATAAATGCCAGTAGGCTAGCTCAAGAAGAGCGTAGGCTGTAGCTAAGGTGTCATGTACACCTTCCTAAGGCCAGTAGCAGCACATGTGTCAAGGACAGCCAATCAGAATAAGAGCAGCCAGCAAAGATGGACCTATTGCAATGGTAGCCACTGAGAACTGTCTGAAAGGACATGAACAAGGGTTTTTGCAGTATCTATTGATACAGACACCTGAAAGGATGATAAAAAATTCTTAGTTACACCTGGATAGATTGCAGCCGCTGGCTAGATTGTACTCCAGTTTCAATAAACATAATTATCTTCAAAGTTCTATTCTATTGTAGTCTGTAGTGCTCTTGCATAGGATTAGGCAGAATACATTGGCAGGCTAACATCTATCTTTAGCTTTGAACATACCAGCAATAACCCAAGTTACTCAACAGAGGGATAAAAATGTTTTCTTCTGAGTAGTAAGCTTTGAATAGCCCTTGAATTGAAGTTAATCAACTCCCCCATACAAAATTCTTATTTTGTGATAGTCTTATTTAGCCAAGAAAATATTTTTTCTTCTCCTCACACTGAAGCTTCTTTTCAGGCTCTGAATTCATCTGGTAAATTGGCTACCAAGGGTGGTTTGATTGGGTGATAAATTCCCGCCTGTATTATTCATAATGTATTCACACCTATCCCTCATGTTATAACTGTGCTATTTTAGCAGAGTTAAAAGGAGAAAATGATCAGAGACCAGATAATATCCTTTATTGAGAGATATATGTTATATAGTTGCTGTAAATCTGGATATTGGGAATATGATTATGATGATTTCTCAATTGAATGGTTAAGGAAGTGGATTAATCCTTGTAGAAAGTCAAGTGCTGAATTGAGGTATTCATTATGTGGGAATTGTTATCTGTTCATTTTACTAGGTTTGGAAACTTTAGTCAACTTCTGAATTTGGCTCTGGGTCAGTGGAAAGTCAGATTGTGGGTCTTGAACCTGTTTAGTTGGAATTTTGCCAGGGGGTTGAACCCGTTGTTTTTAACTTATATCTGGATTTCTGCAATTGTTGATGTAAATTGTTTTCTCCTTCTTTTTTCAAACTAAAAATCTTTTGTAAGTATCAATGTAGAGTACAGCCTGTTTAACAATATATTTTTTAATCAAAAAAATGTTTTTTTATTGGCAACAGTGGTAAAATTGACTGTAGGGATGTAAAAGTGAGAATTCAAAAGTGAGAATCTAAAAGTGGCCAAGCTGACACTTTTTAAATTTTCAAAATGGCTTTTTATAATAAATTAATAACCTTTTCTTGGCTTTTTAGTTGAGAGAATGAATAAAAGGTATATTATATGGCCATAATAAATTTTTAATTTTGGTTGAGTTGTTTTAATTTAATTTTGAAATTTTAAAATTTTTGACTTGGCCACTTTTAGATTCCCACTTTTAAATTCTCACTGTTACATCCCTACAGTCAAATTTGCCACTGTTGCCTTTTTATTTAGATATGTGAGCATTTTAGCTGAGTCAAAAAATGAGATGAAAAATCAATAATTTTATTTTCACTTTCCAATTAGTTTAAATTTTTAAAATAAAAAACCTAGGGATACATAAAGCACCTATTTTTAGGAAAATTCAACTTAAAACAAGGGAAACATAGTCATAATTTTGGGATTACAATGTAAGATTTGATGTTTTTTGTGCTCTATTGATTTAAACAAGCATAGAATAAGTAAAAAATATGAAAATTTTGTGTTTTTAAATCCAAAAATTAAATTTGAAATTTTAATGAAGTGAATTTGAATTAAAATTATTTTTTTTATAAAAAGAAAGTCAAAGGATTCAGCATGGATCTACACTGATATGTTGTGGAATCACTGGTATTAATTGAAAAACCACCCAGTTCTATTTCAAGACAGCTAAAAATTAGATACATAGTATTCAACAAATAAACACTAACATTATTATTTACTAAGTTATACATTCCTCTAATCAATTTTGTTTTTTGATTTAAATAAAATATATCTTTGTCTAACAGAAATAAAACAAAACATTTTCTTTGAGTTCAATGAAAAGAGCAGAATTAAAATGGGCCTTCCAGTGGCTTAGACACATTTATTAATGGGCAAGTGCCTAAAGTTGAAGTGTGGATATTGAAATCTCCAAATCAATGGATTTTTTAATCTCTGCACTTTTTTAATAAAAAAATTTGCAAAAAATTTAATATTTTTCTTAAATTTGACTTTTTAAAAATGTTTTTACTAGTAGCTAAAATAAAAAACCAAGTTTGAAGTGCCCAAATTGTTGCAATTTAAAACTCACCTTAAATCAATTTGGCTTTTAAAATAGAATTTATTCATCCTTTTGAATATAGGGGACATAATCAAAAGTGCAGAAATCAAAGTCTGAAAGTCTCTCCAATTTAATATTTGAGGCCCCAAAATTAAAAAATTAAAATATCACTTAATATTGATTCTATCACTATGTAAATGATCAGAAAAGCTTCAAAAACATAACATACTCAATCAAATAAGCTAAAACCTATCATACAGGTCAAAAATCATCTGTAAATCATTTAATTGAAATTTCAGTGATTTTTATAGGTAAAAAATAGAGTGCTGAATGAAACAAATCTGATATGACCACTTAGTAAATTACTGGGTGTAGTAATAGAGTGCGCAAATTGAAAATGCTTCAAATCAAAATTCAAAACACACTGATTTAGTGCTAACTTATATATTTTAAATTATGATTAGAATTTGATTTTTATTAACTAAGCTCTACTAGGTGTTTATAATCAAAAGTGTGGAAATCAAAAGTGCATTAAAACCAAACATATACTCTACTTTGAAAACCCATAATAATTTAACCAGTGTAAGTTTAAAGCTTAAAAGTAGTGTTCTAAAGGGTAAAACTTGCTCTAAAACATAGTGGATTTTCAAGCTATTTGGGTTAGTTTAAAATATATTTTTAAAAGATTTAGTAAAAACTGCTGATTTTGGCAGTTTTGAAAAAAATATTAAATTAATTTAATATGTTACTATGTTTCCTTATGTTTTTAGAGAGTGTCAAAATCAAAGTGCCAAAATCAAAACTCCCTAATTGTCTGATCAAAACCCCCTTTTTGCTCCTTTCAAAAGCATCATAAAGTTAACTATCTTAACTAAAATATTTATTAAAACTAACAAAATATAGTAAACAGCACTCTGGCTTTCAGATTCTGCTTAAAAATGATATTTTTACAAATAATATATATTATTTTTTACTAACCAAAATACTAACTTTGAGCCATCTAGATGCCCCCTAAGTCAACCCCCATTGACCCAAAGAAGGCCACTCCTTCCAGATCCAAGAAGCCTGGCTCCAAGACTAGCAAGAAAATCATCAAGAAGGCCACTAAGAAGACCCTTGAGCCCTCCCCCTCTCCAGAAGAGGAGCCTTCTGAAGAGGAACCTACCCCCAGCTCCTCCAAGAGCCCAACTGGGCACAAGTTTTTCCACAGTCAGGAAGATGAAGAGGAGATGCCCCCTCACTTCTCAGAAGAAGAACATGAAGACCTGTACAACTCTGGAGATGCTACATCAACTGAGGATGATCTTGTGACCTGGGATATCCTTAAATTTCATAATATATGCAACTATGAAGAGGAGTTCCAACTGCCAGATGTCCTGCCCATCTCCTTCCAAATAATGTCCTCCAAGGGCAATGTTGGGTTCTACCATGATGGTTTTATGTTTAAATGTAATGATATGAAGAAGCACTTGATGCTTCATCATTACATGTGTGAGGGACCTGCCCCGCCCGCCTGACTACAACTGGGTTCACCCAGTTTAAGAAGCTGAATAATCAGCACACCTGCCTGGAGCCAACTGGGGTATATCATTGCCTAATAAAGTGGTACCTGCGCCAGAGGCAGCCTTTCAACAGAGGCCTTACCTCCCAGGAGATAGTCACTAGGGCTATTCATAACTTGATCAGTTTCTAAAAGATAGCTGTTTGTACTTTTGAATCCCTTCAAAAGTATGTGAGTGATAATTCCCAGAAGTATGATAATGTGGGCAGAAGTGCCACCTCCCTCCTGGAACTGGATATACCCAATACGCTCAGAGTCACTTCCAAGGATGAACAGTTTCTCCTTCATGATGATGGTCCTGATGAGCATAAAAGAACCATCTGCTATGCCACCCAGGAGAACCTTAAGAGATTGATGACAGCCAATATCTGGTTGGCTGATGGGACCTTCTCATCATACCCTAAGATTTTTTACCAGCTTTGGTGCATCCATGGGAAGTATGGTGATAATGTTTTATCAATGGTTTACTTTCTAATGCCAGGAAAAAAATGAGGATGACTATACTCATTCCTTGGAGATTCTAAAGGGGAAGTTGGATCTCCTTCCCCCTATTGATTCCCCCACTTCTACCCCCAAGAGGAAGAAGTCTAAAACACCAAGCCAACCTGATGATGAGGAAACATCAGAGCCTTACTATACCCACCTCCTTGTTGACTTTGAGCCTGCTCAAGCCAACACCTTCAAAAAGGTATTTAAGAGCAAGCCTCATGGTTGCTTCTTTCACTTCTGATAATGCCTCAGAAGAAAGCTGCAGAGCTTCACTGAGATCAACAGACTAGTCACTAGATCAAACTCCCAGGAGCCCAAGGTGGCCTTCAACTCCTTTTCCTCCATTGCCTTGGCAAGAAAAGAGGGCTCCAGCAAGATCTATGAGGCCTTTAATAATCCCAAGTATATGGAGGACAATGCTGCTCTATTTGCTCCATTTGTTGATTACTTTGAATGCCAATGGATTGGAAAACTTGAGACCAGACGCCATGGAAGAAAGGAGAACAAGATTGAGTGGAACCAGTTTAAGTTTGTTAAAAATAAGACCATAAATACTACTTCCTCCCTGGAAAGCTGGCACAACAAGTTTGCCAACTGTGTTGGGGTGAAGAAACCTAAGTTTAATGTCCTGATCAACTTGCTCAAAGTTGAACAGGCAACAAATGAAACTCTTTATCAGGAGTTTTTAGATGTACGCCAAAGTGTTTACCAGAGCATCAAGGATCTCAACAGCTTTGAGATAGTCACAAAAAACTCCCTCCTTCCTTACAACTCTTCCAACTGTCTCATCCATCTTGAGAATATTGCAAAAGTTCTCTCATATTCCAAATTAAATATTGCATTACTTTTACTTTCTTTTAGTTTTATGTTGTGTAATAAAGATTTTACCATACAAATACAATTAAAAGCAGTTTTTTTTGTGTAGTTTTTATATTTTATATTCAATTAAATAAAGTCACTTATAAATTATAGTTTAATTTTGTTTTTAAAAGTAAAAAAGAGGTTCTTTTTTAAAAACAGCTAATTTAAGAATCTTTTTATTATCTAGCATATATTTTTATTGCAGAAATGAATTTCTTGGGGTCTCTTTAGTCTAGAAAATATTTTAAAATATATGTTTTATATTAATAACTGTATTATATTATGTTTCAAAATTAACTTCCAGAAAATTGATTTTTGCACTTCAATCTTTTATATTTTTGATTTTTTCACCCTACATAGCTTTTGATTTCTGCATTTATTGGGGGTCCCATTTTTGATTTCTTCACTTTTGACATTAGGAACTTTGACCTAAGGAACTTGCCCTTATTGATGACTCAAAAACTTTCTGAAAATGTTTATAATACTATCCTGTAGTATTTGATCTCTCCTTCTACATCCAGAATGGCTTTTTTGAATGTGTGCTCAATTATCTGCTATATGAAGCCTCACCCAAATACAGGTACTTAATAGCATAGAATTAAATTTTGGTTTCACTAAGGGAACTGAAAATCTTGGATGAAGAAACAAACTGAAACATCCAACTCTAAATTTTAAAACTCTGCTGATGTAGCCAAGTGAAATATGAGAACTGAAATAATGTCAACTACCTGTCAGGATTGACAATTTTCCTCCCCTCAAAAACTGGGCCCAAGGACAGGATTTGAACCCTGGCCCTGATCCCCTGTTACCTGCTGACAGCCCTAAGAACCAAATTGTTAGCCTGTGTCTTCCTGGGATTGAGCCTCCTCAAGCTGAGGCCAAGTATAATTCCCTATATGATAATAGCAGGTAAACCTTAGAAGCTACAGCGCCAAATGAAAGATCAGACAACTTGCCTAATGGAGGCAAAGAAATTACTACCATTAGCTTCATGATTTTAAAGTCTATACTAGTGGTCAATCAAGATTCATAACCAGAGGAAAATGCAGGCCTGAAGCCCACTCCCATAGCCATGGCTCAAGAACAGAAGACTTGAGCAAAATTTTCAGATATTTCAACCAATAAGAGAATTCCCAGCAGCAGTGCCATTTTGCCACTCCTGAACCAGGGTGTCATTGCCACCTGACCTCATATTCCTGATTCTATTATAAACCCCACATGAAAAATGTGAAGTTTGGCAACAGGGTACTATATAGACCCATAGACCCTGCACTAAGACTTTATTGCCATTATTAAATAAAAGGTTATGAGACATTGGTTTTCCTATTATTCCCTTATTTTATTATTATCATTTATCAGGTAAGTTAAAGATCTTCCAGCCCTCCTGCCCTTCTGCATGCATTTTAATGTCCTCCAGGTACCCCATTTGGTCCTATCTACTTTACAAAATACCATTTGAAACCAGAATACAAGGATTATACCCTTGGAAAGGTCCTAGAACAAGATCCCCTGGCCCAAATAAAATTAGCAGTCAGATATAATAGACCAGGTCCTTGGTATGTAAATGAACCCAAACTGTTCAGAGACAAATATATATTCCTTCCCACATACCAGTTAGCCATGGAACCACCAGTTAACCAAAAATCAATACCTGCCTCTGCACCTTACCTCCCTTTGGACCACGCAAATAAGCTGTTTGGAATTGTGTATATCACCCTCACTGGGGAAATTGACTCTATGATCCAGGTTACTGGCTTGTGGTTGTGGGTGGGAAAGTCAATGCACTACCTTATTAAGTTAGCTCTAATATTGTGGTGTGTGTAAATTCACTGCCCCCTTTGGCCCTGGATATGACAGTCTTTCCCTGTTGTACTAAGAAATTGCCTCAAAAACCAGCTAAACCTCTCAATTCTCTTGAAGACTTGGCCCATAAAGTTGATGAGAGATTTGTGGTTGTATACCCTGTGGAGTCTCCACCTTCCTCTGCCCCCTCCATGGAAGAAATCCTGATTAATTTAGATTATTTGTTAGCCTGGTGTTGACCGTTGTTGAAAAGCATTAGGATTTCCCAATCAAAGTCCTCCACATCAGTGTCACCAAAAGCAATCAATCAACATGACTCTGAAGACATTTCTAGCCAATTAGAGGGTGGTTCAGAAATTAATTCAAACCCCTCCAAATCCCCTGACTTAAGTCAGCAAATATTCTCCCCAGACCAATCAGACCCCATCCTACTGGTCATGTGATAGTCCAGTGATATTATACCCCTTTTAACATAGCCAGGGGACTCCCAGTTCCTGCTTGTTGATTCTACATTCACAATTAAAAGTATTGGCTCAGTAAATTATTTCTAAGTATCCTTGGCAAGATTGAGTTGCTTTGAGCTTCCTATTGCATTTCAAAGAGTTAGTCTTTTCCTCTAAGTGTTTTACCTTTGCTTGGACCCGTTTGAACCCTGTTGTCACCTTCTTGCCCCTAAAGAAAGTGTTAGCGCTTAATTGTTACCTACTCTAATTTTGCTTTCAAAATTGCACTTTGATCTTGAAATTTCAAGTTGTAATTTATATAATTGTCTATTTGAATTTTATATTTTCTCTTGTTCTCTTTTAATTTCAAACCTGACTTTGCTTTATTCATTCCCCAAGGCTCCCAAGACTATGTTCAAGCTTCCCTTTGATTTCAAAGTCTGTTTTGTACTGGTTTTCTTGTCTGTGGCCCAATTTTACTCAATTTTAATAATTAAAAGCCCAAAAACTATACAGTTGTACTCCAACTTTCCTGGAGAAATCAAATATGAGGTTCCCAATCCTTAAATTTGCAGTATTTTCTTTGGTCCTCTATCTGCTATCCCCCTGGGCCCCCCTTAGAGCAGCCGTCCCAGTGCTTTGCTGAGCAGCATTGCGGTGGTTCATCTCGCCAGGAGGGGAGCCAAACTTAGTTAGTTTAGCCCCCCTCTCTCACATAATCAACAAGCCTATTTCTTTGGCCTTTGAAGCCTTTTGCCACTGGTTTTGGAGCTTACCTCTTGCCCTTGTCTGTGCCAGCCTAGGATTGCACCTTGCTGGTTTCCTTTCAGTATGGGTTGTGGGGTCACTTCTGTCTCCCTTTGGGTTGTGGATCACCAAAAAGTCTGCTTCCTCCTCCAAAGCTTCTTTGGCTGCCTCAGCGGTGAATATTACCCTGGTCCCTCCTTGTGCCCCTCCCCCCGCGGCCAAGCCTCCCACAACGCCCGCCATTAACGTGATGTGCTGTGTCTGTCAGGCGCCCAACTGGCCTACTGCCACAGGGTTCATCCCTGCCTTTGCGGTCGTAGCTGCCATCCCAGAGGTCCCCCTTGTGATCCTGCTGCTTCAATTCTGACTCTGCAGAAAAAGGAAGATCTCTTGTACTTCTTTTTTACTATAGCCTTTTTCACACGTACTCACCAGGCTAAGGCAACAGTCTTGGTGGATACGGGTGCTGCAGGCAACTTTAAGGACCTGGCGCTAGCCCAGTCCTTGGGGTTGTCTATGATCCCCCCACAGAGTCTGATGGCAGCCAGCAAGGTACCAGTTCTTAGTTACCCCCTCCCTAACCCACTTAGTTACTATACAGGCTCACATGTATTTGTGAGTAAGTTCTCTGCTGTTGAGGATCTCCTGTATCCAGTAATTGTGGGTGTAGGGTGGTGGCAACGCCACTTGGTGCATATTGACTGCCTCAACAATGAGCTTCACTTCTTGCTGGATGAAGTTCCAGGGTTCTTCCCCCTTCTTCCCTCAGGGTGGGAACCTCCTGAGTCTTGCCTGTCTCTTGCAGCATCCCCGGTCTCCCCTCCAGAACCCTTTGCTCTTCCCACCATTCTGGCCCCTTTCAAGGACATCTTTGATGCTACCCTGTCCTGCGCCCTCCCTCCACACTCCCGTCACAATCTGATCTTCAAAACTACAATTGACCTCGTAAAAATTGACGCCCCAATGTACCCCTCAGTGAATTGGAGGACAAGGCATTGGGTGAGTGGTTGGATGACATGCTGGCAAAAGGGTGGATAGTCAGGAAAGCCTCCTTGGTCAGCTCCCTGGTGGTCTTTGTTAAGAAATTGGATGGGTCCTGTGGTGATCCACATGGATGCTGTTTTGCAGGCAAGGATTGATTTGGCTTCAAATAAAGACAATATGCTGAAGAGTGACAATGTGTGGTTAGCTGGTGACGCTGTAAACTAGTAGATAACATAGGGCTGCTAGGGGTAAGTAAGGGGAGCCAAGTAGGTAACATGGTCTACTAGGGTAAGTAGGGGCCTGCCTGGTAGGTAACAAAGGACTACCAGGGGCTGATGTTGCCTCCACCCAGCAGAAGATGTTGGCTGCTTTGGGCTATATTGCTTCACCTAGCAGGGAACTGTGGCTGCGGGAGGGTGAAGACTGAAATAGCAAGCAGGGAACTTTGTCTGGAGGGGAGTAGGTTTTGGACCCATGGCGGGTAACACAGGCTGCCAGGGAGGGGAAGAGCTCTGAGGGCTCAACATACCCTAGTACGCTTACAGGAGGTCTGTGAGCAAGCATCCTACCTAACAGACTGGTAGTGTGTCCTAGTTTATGCCCCTATGGGAGCTTTGGGGAAACCCAAGGTGAGCATTGGATGGTATAGGCATGCTCAGAGGTGTCACCAAGGTGGCTTGATTGGGGAAGCAAGCTGCAGAACTTGGTGTGATCAGGCCTCTGAGAAGTAGAGCTGATTACTCTGCAACTGAAAGCCCAGACTTCATCACCTGGGTGAGTAAAGACAACACATAGACATAGATTTTTGGCTGAATGGCCTAAGTGGATTACAACTTGCAAGGGCCCAGTCAAACGCCAGTTCAATGTTGACTCATGCCTGGGTCTACAAGTTCTGATAATGGGGGCTGAGATAAAGAACCGAGGTGGTTTACAGAATTAACAGAGAAAACTAGCAAGAGGGACTGTTTGGTCACAGTGAAGGCTAGTTGATGGACTGTTAATTAATATTTAATTGTGGAAACCAATATGGTTCAGTGTGTAGAACAAACAAACGAGGTTCCTAGTGAGGATTTGTTGAGGAACTGGTTGAGGAGAAGTTGAAGGACAAGAAGATTATGATGCAAGACAGCTGATCATCATGCAGGATGGCCAAAGGACCAGAAGTTGGTCTGAAGAACTGAAGAACTGAGAGGATGAACTAGCTGGACTGAATGCAGAGGCTGGAAGAGCTGGTTTAGTGACTTTTGAGAGGAAATTTAAAACAAAAAGAAGCAGTTAAAGAATAATTAGATACTGCCTGATTATGATAAAAAAGGATTAAAAATCATATAATAAAAAAGAAGGAGAAGAAAAAGTAACCTATAGTTTTTTAGAACTATATGTGATTTTTAGAAGAAGGGTTGGAGAGGAAATAGGCCAGAAAGAAGCTGGAAGGAGAACAGAGAAACTTTAAAGACAAAAGAGCAAATTTTGCCAAGAACAACTAGGAAAGACAAAAAGACAAATAGAAGGCAGGTTCAAAGTTGCAAAATGTTGAAGGAAACACAGAGAAACATGGGGAAACGTTGAAAAATTGAAGGATCAAAATTTGCCTAAGTAAAACATATGTGGAAGCGTTTGAGATTTGCCAGGGAAACAAGACAGGAATCACAGTAAAACTGTTCAAAACGCAGAGCAGCTGTTTACCCAGAGCGAGACAGCCTCAGGTTTGAACCAGGGTCAAGGACAGGTCATCCGGGGAAACCTTTTTGGCAAAACCGTTGAATCAAGGTGTTTGATTGGCTGTGAGCCAAAGTTTATTCAATAAGTGTTTTAAGGGCTTTAACTTGAAAGTTAGAGCCTAAAAAATGAGGAGCAGAAGCAGAAAATTCAGGGCTTTCATTGGCTTAAGTAAGTTTAAAGGTTTAATATATTATAGAAGAAGAAAAACAGGATAGTTTAAGCTTTGAAGAACCAGAGTTCTAAGAGAGGTTTTTGGTCTGAAACAAGGGGCTATAAAAGATAGAGCTATCTGAGACTCTTAAGAGACTGGATCAAGTGGATTACAAAGGCCACAATGACTACAGAAGGAGCCAGAGACCAAGAGAAGGAAGCCTGAGCTGGGACAGATTGCAGGAGCCTAAGACTAGAACACAGGAGCCTGTGATTAAGGTGCAGGAGCCCAAGACCAAGGAGCAGGAGCTGAAGACCAAGTACAAGGAGTCCAAGAGATTGTTGAAGGACTCCAAGTATTGGCACAAAACCTTTATTATCCCATATCCCAAGGCCATATATCAGAAGGTTTCTACAGGGATCTTCCTTCTGACTGTGAATAAAGCGCCTATTACGACCCTTATCTAAATTTCCTGTGAAAAGAGAGAGTATAAGTCCCATGAGTCAATTACCCTATAATTTCTATCCTAGCCCAGGGGATGAGGAATCCTATCACCTAGGGTGCAGGAAGTTTGCCTCTAGTAAATCTGCCCAGGAGGAGTGGGAGAAGGTGACAAAGAATTTGGAAATGACAAATAGAGGAAGAGAGTTCATTGGGGGAGAGTTTGTAAGACTATTACAGGATTGGTATTGGCCTACAGAAGGGCTGGCGCCTGCTGAAGTACAAGTGGGTCATTATTTTAGGGATTGTGTCATTTTCTAATGCACATGCTGCTCAAGTCGCAGCATAACACAGTTTGATTTTGAAAAAGTAACTAATTACACATTTTATATTTAAAACATTAATAACTCAATGAAAAATTAATATTTTTTACATTGTAAAATATCAAAATGAAGCTAAGGATCCCATCTTTCTATTGGTGTAAAAATTTTAATATGTATACTATACTCAATATTAAAAATTGAAAGTAATTTAAAAGATTATAATCCAAGTGTACAGTGGAGACGCTTGCTTAGTAATTGGGAAGGTACTAGAGGAGTTTGCCCTTCTGCAAGCCAAGTATAAGCTCCTTACCAAACCTTCACCACTGTTGGAGAATGACAACTCCTCCAAGCTGGTCTCTGGCTACAACCCAGGACACACTTTGGGAACTGGTGACCAGGAACCCCACAGGTCCCTCCGACCTTGCATTGACTATACTCTCCTCAACAACGTCACCGTCCCAGACTGCTACCCCCTTCCCTTGGAAGCCTAAATTGTCCAATCCATTGCCAAGTCTTGGGTCTTTTCAAAACTGGATTTGGTTAATGCATTCAACCAGGTCTGCGTAGCAGAGGGAGATGAGTGGCTCATGGCCATCAAGACTTGGTGTGGCTGCTTCCAGTTTAAGGACATGCCTTTTGGGCTGAAGAACGCTCCCGCAATCTTCCAGCGTGTCATCAAGGACGCTTTGGGGGATCTTTGCTTTTCCTGCGCTGTGGCATACATTGACAATATATTAATCCACTCCTCCACTCCCAAGCAGCACACAAAGGAATTGGTGGCAGTGGTGGCAGCTATTCACAAGGCTTTCCTGTTCATCAAGCCCAGCAAGTGCAAGTTCTTCAAGTCAGAGATCATCTTTTTGGGCAACCTGGTCCTGAAAGATGGCCACACAGTCTCTCCTGACAAGTCTAAGGCTCTCCAAAAGTGGGCCATCCCTAGGAATCAGAAGGAGCTGTGATGCTTCCTGGGCACTGTGATCTTCCTAAAGAAGTTCTCTCCAACCATCTCAGAGCTTGCTGCCCCCTTGTACCCCTTAGCTGGCAAGAACACCTCCTTTGTGTGGACCCCAGCATACCAGGAGGTCTTTGAGGCCATCAAGTGGGTTTTTGTCTCCACCCCAGTGCTACTCCACACCAACACTAGCAAACAGTTCACTGTAGCGTGTGACGCCTCCAATGTGACAGCAGGTGTGGTTCTCCTTCAGGAGCACAATGGCCAGGAGCTCCCAGTGGCTTACTTCTCCATGAAGTTTGCCCCCAACAAGTGCTCCTGGGCGGTGTTTGACAACAAGTTGCAGGCTGTGGTGGATACCATCACCCATTGGAGACACCACTTGCAGGGCGCGCAGCATGAGTTTGTGGTTTGCACAGATTGCAAGGCTCTCTGCTACTTCTGCAAGCCTCAGAATTTACTTCCTTGCCAGGCACGCGTCATGCAGACCCTCTCAGGTTACAAGTTCAAATACAAGTTTGTGAAAGGCAAGCTTAACATCCTTCCTGACCTGCTGAGTTGCAACCCCGCAATGTAACCAGTGAGAGGGGACAAGGACCCTCAGGTTACTATTATCCCAGAGTCCCTGATCCTCCTGGAGTCTGGTTCTTCTCTCCCCCACACCCTGGTCACGGCTCCTGCCCTCCCTCCCCAGATCCTGGCCATTGGGCCTGCCCCCTCACCTGATCAGCCCCACCATTTGCTCTCCCTGGTACGCTCTTGCATGACATCCTGGTGGCCCAGCACTCCTCTCCAGATGGCCAAGCCGTTTGCGCAAAGCTGTCCCCTGACTCTGCATTTAATGGTCCTTATACTCACAAGGATAGGATAATTTACCAAAACAACAAGGTATGGGTTCCAAAGGAATTGCGGCCACGTGTCATGACAGAACATCATGATCCTCCCCTGTTTGGACATCCCGGCACAAAAAAGCTGCTTGAACTCATCAGGCGCACATACAGCTGGGTTGGGATAACTAAAGCAGTGGGCCCTGGATTAAGAAGTGTGTTACCTGTGCTTGCTCCAAACCGGACTGTTCAGGGAACAATGGTCTTCTCTACCCCCTACAGCAGTCTCAAGGTCCGTGGTTGTCCATCTCAGTTGACTTTGTGGTGGCCCTCCCCTTGTTGGGAGGCTTTGACTCCATCATGGTGGTAGTTGGCCGTTTCACCAAATATTCAGTTTTCATCCCATGCCTAACCACCCTGGACTCAGTAGGGATGGAAAACCTGTTTGTGAAACACATCTTCACCAACTTTGGCTTACCGCAGGAGATCATCAGCAACCAAGGCCCCCAGTTCACATCCATGTTCTGGGAGTCCCTGCTGAGGATTCTAAACATTAAGCCATGCAGGTCCACCTCCTTCCATCCTCAGTCAGATGGGCAAACAGAAAGAGTCAACCAAACCATTGAGCAGCATCTGCGCTGATACACAAATGCCTCCATGGACTCCTGGTCCAACGACCTTCCATTAGCCCAGTTTGCTTACAACAACGCTGTGCATGCCTCCACAGGGGTGTCTCCATTCCAGGCTACTCTGGGGGTTTCCCCAGCATTTGTGATAGGCCCCTTGCTCCAGGCAAGTGTACTGGCCGCTGCAGACATGGCGGCTCACCTCAAGGCCATCCACCTCAAAGTTCAAGGGATCCTAACCAAGTCCATTGAGGTGTATAAGAAAGCAGTGGATAAGAACAGGCGCCCTGCTCCCCATTACCTAGTGGGCTCTCTTGTGATGTTGGATGCTACCAATATCCAAATGAAGGTCCCTTCAAGGAAGTTTGCTCCAAAGAGATTGGGTCCCTTCAAGATCTTAGAGGATAAGGGTAATGGTGCATTTGTGTTGGATCTCCCCCCTCTTATTGAATTCACAGTACCCTCAATGCCTGCTGACTGTCTCCTTTTGAGGGAGATCTCCCCAGCATGCCTGACCCCACTTTGATTGATAGATCTCCAGAGTACAAGGTAGAAGCCATAGTGGCCTCACACAGGGTCCAAAAATCCCTCCAGTATTGCGTGTCCTGGAAGGGATACCCCTCCTATGACAGCAGTTGGGTCAGCTCCTTGGACTGTGGTAACTGCTGGGATCTGGTACAAGAATTTCACAGGAACAACCCCACAGCTCTTGGTCCCACCAAGTCCCTCCTGGCACTCAAGATTCCCAAGGCCCACAAGAACTTCTTGGTGGCCATCCTTCCCCAGGGAGACATCCAACTCCAGGAAAAAGGAAAGACTAATGTAAATTCACTGCCCCCTTTGGCCCTGGATAGGACAGTCTTTCCCTGTTGTACTAAGAAGTCTCTTCAAAAACCAGCTAAACCTCTCAATTCTCTTGAAGACTTGGCCCATAAAGTTGATGAGAGATTTGTGGTTGTATACCCTGTGGAGTCTCCACCTTCCTCTGCCCCCTCCATGGAAGAAATCCTGATTAATTTAGATTATTTGTTAGCCTGGTGTTGACCGTTGTTGAAAAGCATTAGGATTTCCCAATCAAAGTGCTCCACATCAGTGTCACCAAAAGCAATCAATCAACATGACTCTGAAGACATTTCTAGCCAATTAGAGGGTGGTTCAGAAATTAATTCAAACCCCTCCAAATCCCCTGACTTAAGTCAGCAAATATTCTCCCCAGACCAATCAGACCCCATCCTACTGGTCATGTGATAGTCCAGTGATATTATACCCCTTTTAACATAGCCAGGGGACTCCCAGTTCCTGCTTGTTGATTCTACATTCACAATTAAAAGTATTGGCTCAGTAAATTATTTCTAAGTATCCTTGGCAAGATTGAGTTGCTTTGAGCTTCCTATTGCATTTCAAAGAGTTAGTCTTTCCCTCTAAGTGTTTTACCTTTGCTTGGACCCGTTTGAACCCTGTTGTCACCTTCTTGCCCCTAAAGAAAGTGTTAGCGCTTAATCATTACCTACTCTACTTTTGCTTTCAAAATTGCACTTTGATCTTGAAATTTCAAGTTATAATTTATATAATTTTTTATTTGAATTTTATATTTTCTCTTGTTCTCTTTTAATTTCAAACTTGACTTTGCTTTATTCATCCCCCAAGGCTCCCAAGACCACGCTCAAGCTCCCCTTTGATTTCAAAGTCTGTTTTGTACTGATTTCATTGTCTGTGGCTCAATTTTACTCAATTTTAATAATTCCAAGCCCAAAAACTATACAGTTGTACTCCAAATTTCCTGGAGAAATCAAATATGAGGTTCCCAATCCTTAAATTTGCAGTATTTTCTTTGGTCCTCTATCTGCTATCCCCCTGGTCCCCCCTTAGAGTGGCCGTCTCAGTGCTTTACTGGGCAGCATTGCAGCAGTTCATCTTGCCGGGATGGGAGCCAAACTTAGTTTAGCCCCTCTCTCTCACAGTGTGCCCTTCCTGAAAAATCTGTTTCCTGTGCTTCCCAGAAAACAGCAGGTAGCTGCCCAAGGTTGGATCCCTGACACTACTTCTAAATTTGTGCAGAAAATATATGAAAAACATTTATGTTTGTCATTTTGAGAAATTGAGACCAAAATGGTTTTTAAAGATGATTATTACTGTAAACCTGAAAATTCATTCTAATTGTAGTGCCTTGTACTGTAAATTCAGAACCCAAACATAAAAATGCAGGATTATCAAATTCTTGGTCCAAATTTTGAATCACTTTTACAGGATGGCTCTTTTTTAATTAAATTGCTTTTTTTGTATTTTTATTTGAATTTTTAAAAATACAGGATCTTATAGACACTTGATTAGTCCAAGTCAAACTGCATATTTCCAATGGACAAAATGAATCAACTTGAATTGTATTTGAAGTGTTCGATTCCATCAACCATTATATTAAGTTTACTATTTCTTTTGGAATTGATGTATTGTCAAATCCATGAACCAAGTTTCAAATCACTTTTATATGCAACTAGTAACTCAAATATTAATTGCAGGAACTGGAATTCAAATTTAATATACAGTAAGCATACTAGGAAAACCAACCCAAATCAAGAAGCTCTACCACAACTAAAATCAAATGAAAAGTTTAATCTCATTAATCATGTTTAGATATAAAAAATGGTTAAACTTTAAAATTATCCCAACCTGGAAAGGATACAATATTATACACTTCAAACCACAGATATAAAAATTCTGTTACTATTCAAGGAAAAATCAAGAGAAAACAACTACTCACTAATAAATCAAAAATCTAAATAAACACATATTTAATATAAAAATTATTTTATTTTATGGATCAACAATCACATTCCCAACCAGCTCTTGCACCAGCTTGCGGGGCAGCCCATCTACAAGGGCGTCCCAGAAGGTCCAAGAACAGACCCAGAACCCAACTCAAGGGGAGTCATGCCAACACACAGGCCTCCAAAGATGTCAGCGCCAGTCAACCACCTCCTGCATCCCAAACCAGATCAACCAGCCTGAATCCCAGACAGAAGCCGCTCTCAAGGCCTGTCACCAAAGTCTCCTATACCAGGGTCACTGGTAAAAATGAGGTGACTTACACCTTTACTGTGTACCCATTAGTCACCTGGCCCCGCACTCTTGATCCAAGAGTTGCTACTTCCTGCCCTGCATCTTTGATACCTCATATGAGCCATTGGCCACCACTAAAGAGCCATCTGTGTCTGTGTCTTATGCCACCATTGACGTTGCCAGCGCAACCAAGTGTGATCCCACCTTCTACACAAAGGTCCACATCCCCTGTGTTGATCCTGCTAGCCAGGAGCCGCGGTACCTGCCAAGGGCTGGCATTGGTTTACAGATAGTGAGTGTGAAGCTATCCTCAACTGCTTGAGCAGGGGAATGTCAGTTTGTGATATTGCGTCCCAATTTGGTGTCAGGGCCATATATATTGGCAACCTCAACGCCAAATATGGTAACACTGGATAAATTGCAAAATTTTCCAAGGTTACGCAGCAGCCAAAACTCCTTCAGCTCATTCATATTGATGCAATCAAGCAGTGGGTTACCAATGATTGCCACCTGAACATGCTTGCTGTCCAATCAATGTTGGCCACAGAGTTTGGGATTTTGGCTTCAAAGACCCTTGCTTACAAGACCATAGTTGATTTGGGCTTCTCCTGGAAAGTACTTGGAGTTTTGCCATATAACAGGAACAGTGACAAAACAATTGAGGATTGCCAAATTTATGCCAAGATCTATGTGGCTCTCAAGAAGACCAGAAATGTCCTATTTTTTACATTGATAAATTGTTGTTCTCCTCCTTACTAAGGTCTAGACATGGGTGGGTCAATAAGGGGTCCAAAGATGGTGTAGCACATTTTACAGCTGTCTGTTTCCAGATATATTCAATGCTAGTGCTTTTTGGTCTATGTAGTTTGGATCAATTTCAGTTAATCAAGGGCTTCCACAATAGCAGGACATTATTTGATTTTCTCCAAACTGTCAAGGAGTATCTCTAGATCAATTATCACAGTAAAATCAACATTATTGTGCTTGAAAATGTTGGGCCCCACAAAAGGGAACTGGTTTTTTCCAAGTTCCACCCATTGAAAAAAATAGCCAATCCTCCAACCATCACCTTGCTGATTGTCTGATGAGACTCATCTTTATCCCCTATATTCTCCATTCCTTAACCCAATTGAGGAGGTCTTTGGGTAAATCAAGAATAAGGTGAAGAAAGGCCTCCCTTAGGACACCAAAGATCTCTTTAAAGTACTTTAGGTCATTCAATTTGAGATGCCACCTGATGTGCTGGCAGCTTTTTACAAGCACTCTAGATACATTCTCCCTAAAACCCTTGCATCTGATCCAATCAGATAAATGGGCACTCTGGATATCAATTGTTTTCAGTTTGATTTATTTTGTTTTATTAGGACACAAAAATTATTATTTATATATAATGATTTGACATTGGATTGTATTATAGACATATAAGAATTAGTACAAAAGATAATTAAAATTAATTATTCTAGATATAGAGATGTATTTTTTATTATAATCCACCAAATAGTGTATTGACTGTAGAGTTAATAAATAAAAAATTAAAAGAGATAGAAATAGATTGATTATATTTAAATAATTGTGAACCCTTTTTAGTACCATTTACTTTAATTTTAAAAGCCACAGATTAGACCTTGTGAGTTGTCACTTGATCCTTATCAATCCAGTGCCACCAGAGCCACACGGCATGAAAACCAATGATTTTCATGTAAATCAAACTAATTATTATGTATGCCGCGAGTTAAGCATAGCAAACCTATTCATCAAATCATAGTACTGTAAATTCAGAACATAAACCTAAAAATGCAGGATTGTCAAATACTTGGTCCAAATTTCAAATCACTTTTGCAGGCAACTCAGCTGAGTGAAAATTAAAATATTTAATAAATAAACCATTTAATTTGACTTTTTTTGGTTTATTTAAATTGGCAAATTTTGAATCCCTTGAGCAGATAACTCAACTAACAAAAGACAAAACACAGCAAACAAATGCAGGATACATGAATCAGAAATGCAGGATTCTAATGTACAATTTGAGATTTCTTGTATGCCAAACAAATCATAGATATCTGTCAAAAAACAAATCTGAAATTGCGGGATTGTCAAATCCTAGAATCAAATTTCAAATCAAAAATGAGGTAGATTTTAAATAAATATAATTTATGGGTGTCTCAAAAAGAATGTCAAAGGATCTGGAGTGGATTTGTGCTAATTCTTTTAGGAATCACAAGCATTCCCAAAAATCACACTATTCTATTTTAGGACAGATAAAATTTAGATGTTTAATTACAGTAGATTTTAAAAAAGCTAACAATAAAAGGAATTAGATATTACAATCTACCTTATCACATTGTCTTTTACTTGATGTGTTGATAGTTTATTTGCTGTTGATAATGTGCTTGAGTTTAATTGGATAGTTTTGCCTTCAGTTGCCTTGGCAAAAGGAAATCAAGTCACCTCTGCAACCACAGCTGGCCTCAGGGAGAATACTTGATTTCCTATTGTCAAGGCAACTGAAGGTAAAACTATCCATTTAAACACAAGCACATTATCAACAGCAAATGAACTATAAACACATCAAGGAAAAGACAATGTGATAATATATATTGTAATATATAATTCTATTTTATTATTAGCATTTTTAAAATCTAATGTAATCAAGTATCCTTAATAGCAATCCATTAACACATAGTGTAGTAATCCAGTGATGTTTCACTTTTTGGTTTTTTCCTTTCCCACATTTCCTTTCTTCCTTGAAAAGAAATATGTTTAGCCCCTGGCTACACCAGGGGCCAAAAAACTTTTAAAAATTTCTGCATCATCAGGAGGGTAGCTCATATATCATTATATGGTTTTGTGGTTGCTATATTAGTGATTTAGAGTTCAGAATATTGCATCATTTTCAATTTAGAAAATTTTAGATTTCACTTAATTTCATGTCTAATCATGGTTGTTGAGATTGGATTTTTCATTTGATTTTATCCAGAGTGGAGCTTTTTGATTTGGGTTGATTTTTCCTAGTTTCTTATTGCACATTCAATTTGGATTCCAGTTCCTGCAATTAATATCTGAGTTTACTAGTGGCATACAAAAGTGATTTGAAATTTGGTTCTTGGATTTGACAATCCTGCAATTCCAAAAAACATAGTAAACTTAATGAAAATGGTTGATTGATTTGAACACTTTAAAACTGATTCCAGTTAATTCCTTTTGTCCATTGGAAACATGCAGTTTAACTTAAAATTTGCAGAGTGTCTATGATCTCTTGCATTTTTAAGGGTAGGTAATGCCATTTCAAAAATGGCATCTCAAAAAACACTATCTTGAATTTATAGTAAAAACATCATTTTGATTTATGGCATCACAACAATGAAAACAGGTTTTAAAAATTCAGATTTTTTGAACCCCAAAAAACCAGAAAAATCCAAAAATTTAAAATTTTCAAAACCAATTGTAGCTTTAAAAAAGCCTCAGGATTTTAAATCTGCAATAAAAAAGGGGTCAATTAGAAGCAACAAGGCTGTGTAACAGGCAAAAGTTATAATCTACACAAAAACAACCTTTATCATCTATTATAGCTATTTCACATACTTTAAAATAAGTAAATATTTGTAACAAATTTTAAATAAAAGTAAAAAAATGATAAAACTGAAAAAATAAGAAGTGCAATAGTTTATTGAGGAAGGCTCATACATTGGTTGACAGTGCTAATGATATGGCCTGAAGATGCTCAAGCTTTCTATCTGTAGCGCTCAACGGTTCTAAGGGTAAGGTTGGAGTAGCAAAGAAGCAACTGGGGGAAAACAACATGGCTATCATCTCCCTGCACAACAGAACTTCTCCATTTTAGCTCTACAAGTAATCTACAAATGTTGAGTTGTTTGTTAGGTTTTATTCAATGCTGTCTTTATTGGAGCTATCTGAGGGCCTTATATAGTTGGAAGTAGGGGAGGGAAAAGAAAGGATGAGTCATCCTGACTGAAGTCTAGACTGAGAAGGAACTAAGCTATTCTTATGAGGTAAAATATTTGGAGAATATTCAGAGAGAAATGGCATAGATTGGGTGTGATGTTAACGTCTAAGCATGTGATCTCTGGGTCAGGTGGTTACAGTAAAAGTAGGGCCAATTTTTGGAAACTAGGTCTGAAACAGGGTTTCAGAATGTTCATCTGGGGGCATACTTGTTGGTAAGGGGAAGAAGGCCTCTATAATAAATTAAAAATTGGATAAATTGATTAGCTACTAATTGCCTCAATGAAAGTCACCACAATGGGTCACTCTCTGATGCATCTGCAGCTAGCCGCAGATGCATAGATTGGTGACTCATTGGAGGAGCATATAAATATGGCAATTAGTGACTAATCTACACATCTGCAGCTAGCTGCAGATGTGTAGATTAGTCACTAATTGCTTCAATAAAAGTCACCACAATGGGTCACTCTTAAATACATCTGCGGTTTAGCTGCAGGTATGTTGATTAGTGGTTAATTGGAAATTGACATTTATGTTTCAATGGGTAACTCTCCAATTAAAAATGCAAGAAAGGGCAGCAGTTTCTCTATACTTTTCCTTATATGATAAAGTCTCAATATGGTAATATCTGAAGGCAGCTGTCAGGGCCCAGAGGGTCTTGACTGGTTTCCATCTGACTGAACTTAATATTTAAATCAAACTAAATCAAAACTTTATTTCAAGGCTAACTTAGAATGATCACAAGGGGATCATTGTGAGCAACACCTTTATATATCATTCCATTAGATTCTTTAGAATCTTCCTAAATCTGCGACAGTCTTGGGGACTCTGGTGGTGGCATCAGGCTGGGGTTTTGGGGCATCTTCTGAATAGCATGACTCATTTTTCTTTGAAAAATCCTGCTTATCGGGCTTTGCATCCGTATTTTGTCTAAATTTAGCACAAATCAACTCACCTGGTGTTTGGCTTCAAAATTCGTGTTTGGACGTCCAAATCCGTCCAGTGGTTGCTGAGTTATGCTCAAATTAAGATTTGCATCAATTCTTGTGCCTTGGTTGCATAATTTTGTCATTTCGCACTGGTTAGGAAGTTTGGCTGGCAGCCAAACTTTAAGAAGCCATAGCTCATTGTCTAGAGTAGCTAGGAGAGTCATCAAACTAGCATTATGATTGTGGAAAACAGTAGAGTTTTCCCAAGGCATTTCTGTAACACAATATTTGTCAGCGTGTTTCCTGACAGCAGCGCCCTGAACCATAACCAAGGTGGCATTATTTTAAGTTGTTCTCAGTATAAATGTCTTGGATTAATACTATAAGAACATCCTCTGATTTTATACAACAGGCTTTGATTTAGTGTAGGAATAAGCTTATTTTAGTTTAAGATAAATGATGTGATTCAAAATGATGTAAAATCAAGATGGCGTTAACATGCCCTACACTAAGTGATTTCATATGTAAATAAAGTTAGCAAAATAAGATTTAATTAATTTGACTTGAAATGAAAAAATTGAGATAATGTACTTTTGAGATGTCACATTATAAAATTATAAGTGTGACTGTACTAAAGTCACATTGGGCTGTGGATTCACAAAGAGGTTGAATTGTGATGAATTTCATAGGTTGAAATTCAAAACAATAGGATTGGCCTTGGAGAGACTTTCCAGCATAGTAATGGATTACCCATGAATCAATTAGGCTGTACTAATTGAGGGTGGAAATGAATAATCTGAACAATTCAGATTATGAGACTAGGTGTCTCAAACCTTCTAACTAACCATGGAGGTTAATTGATACCCAGGAATCAATTAAGCTGTACTAATTGAGGGCAGAAATGAATAATATGAACAATTCAGATTATGGGGCTAGGTGTCTCAAACATAAATTATTAACAGGGAAGATTAATTAATTGATACCCTGGAATGTGATTGATGAGGATTTAATAATAAGGCCAAAATTGACTTGACTGTGTCAAGTAAAGACTTGTTGTCTTCAAACCGTCTAATTAACTGGAAATGCTAATTTTAAATGCTGGAGTTATAATTAAAGAGGATTTAATTATATTGTTTAATTGTCTTGACAATGTCAAGAAGTTTGGTTAAGGGTAACAAAAAGTAAACCCCCAAATTTTGGGTTAAAAGCGCTGTTTTGGCAAATTAATTAGGTTAAAAGCGCCGCTGTGTCACCTAATTGATTTGTAAGGCACCACCCAGTGAATGTTTCAGGCGCCACAGTGGCGCCTGGTTCAAGTTTTGAAGTGTTTTAATGTGTTTTTAATGCAAAAAACCATTAAATGCAAAAATAAATAAATAAATAAATATAGACAATTGTGTCTATGCATTCAGGATTAATCAGCTGTTTCCCAGTTGGAACAAGGATAGCTTGGATCAGGAATACATATATTCCACAGGGATTGGCGCTGGAAGTCTGGAATGCTTCAAGCCAAGGCAGTGAATTTCCACAGAAGGAATCAGGTGATTCTGGAATGTATTAGAGCACATTCTTATAGGTTAAGAGTGTGAAGATCTTTTTGGTAAAGATCTGGATTGAATGACACTGTTATGTCATAAACCATGTGATATGAATCCAGGTGTGATTCCGGAACCGGAGGGGTTTTCAGCCAAATGTACCCCAATTGGTATATAATGGAAACATGATAATAATTAATAAAAAATGATACCTATTTGTGACAATGGTTGCTTTTCCCTCAATCTTTTTATGCTTTGTGTTTTTGGCTTTTAACTGAAATAAGACTATCATGGAATGAAAGAGATGGTCTGCAGCTAAGATTATGGGAAGCAAAAAATGTGGAAGTGATCACCAGATGGCACCAAGTTTAACGCCAAGATTGCTTGCCTGGAATCCAAGCTCATTGTAGCTTAGATAAAGGATTCCCTGTCAAACTGTAAAAGATTTGGACTGGTGTTTTAACTGTGCTGTTTTAGCAGAGTTACAAGGGGAAAATATTTATAAGCTAGATAATACTCTTTATTGGGAGATAGTGATTATATAGTTCATGTGAATCAATGGATAACAGGAATATGATTGGTGATCATATGGTTGGATGGAAGAAGGGGATGGCTTGATCCTGATAATGAGTCAAGAGCCAAAATGAGGTATCCACCGTAGAGGATCAGCATCTGTTCATGTTTTTGGATTTGGTAATTCAAGTTGATCTCCTAGTCTGGCTTTGAGTGACTGGATAATCAGATTGCAGATCACAAACCTGCTTGGTTGGAACCTTGCTGACGGGTTGAGCCTGCGGTTTTGACACTGGGATAATGAAAAGGCAAGCATGAATTTCCTGGATCTGTAACAATAAGTGAATTTTAACTATTTTTTTTCTTTGTGATTCAAAATCACTAACACAAAAAACACCATCTTGAATTTAATTTGAGATGGCGCAAATTGAAGTGCTGTTTTCAAAGTGGCATGTCCTACCTTTTTAAAAATCCAAATAAAAATACAAAGAGTTCAGTTTAATTAAAAAAGGCTATCCTGCAAGAGTGATTTGAAATTTGGATTAAGAATTTGACAATCCTGCTTTTTTATGTTCAGATTATGAATTTACAGTACAAGGAAAAAGTAATTCAAGTTCTAAACAATCACTTGTTTAAAACATAAGTGGAGCAGGCAGCTTGATGTGGATAAATTTAGCTTGTGTTGTTTAGCTACATAAGATATGAACCCATACTCAACAAGCAACAAAATAAACAAATTTTTAAATCATATTTTATTTCATGTGTTTTCTTATTATAACTACTGTATTATAATATATTTAGATATATTACTATTACAATTTTAAATTTTAAATATTTGAATTTTAATATATTTATTTTAATATTGGAATTCTAATATTTAAATTTTAAATATTAAAATCAAATATTAATATTTAAAATAAAATTTTTATTAAAATAAAAATAAAAGATATTTTGCAAAGAAAGATGATTTATTAGGGGGATGCAAATTGCAAAGGGGAATGTGATTCTTCTGGGGAATTATACCCCAAAATTAAAATTTCTGCTAATGAGTCTAAATGTGACCATGTACTCTTCTGTACGTGGTGGACAACTCTGGATGAATTTGCTAGAGGGGGTGGCGCTCAGCACCCTGGTGGTTGTTGAACACTTAATAAAAGGCAATTGTGTAAGCAAATCAATTAATAGGTTCTTTTTGGGGGATGCATAATACCCAAAAAACAATGCCAGTACAAAGGAGTTGTACAGGACTTGCTCAACTGTCCTGTACCCCTGTGGTGTCTTATGTTGTTCTAGTGCTAATTGGCATATGTCTATTTGAATTGGTATGTCCTCCAACTTTTTAACATTTGTTTTTAATATGCAATGTAATAGGATTCCTAGGTATGTTGTGACATGAATCCTTTGAGAGGTATTTTTTTTTCTGAAAACATGCATAATTTCTTATATGTTTGAATTAATCTGTTGATGTAGGACTTTTGACTGAACTTGAAGATGGTTCTGGGGGGCGCCCGGCTTGTATCTGCCCCCCATGCCTCAGCAAAAAAATAAAGGCTTAAACTTATTCACAAGAACTGCATCCCCAACTTTATTTGATAATGCTTTGAACAATTTGTTGAAAATTTTAGTTTTAGGATATTCTGGTCCTATTTAAAAGTCTGTTTTTATTAGTTTTATTCATATTCATTTATGCTTTAAAACAGAAATCTTTGAATAGTTTCATAAATATATTCATCAAAATTCAACTTGATATCCCCTCAAATTTCATTCATCTCTTTCTAAATTGATCTTTGCTCCTATTTCATATGCTTTCCTTATTCCACGGCAAGCACCCTGTGGGTGGTAAATATTCCTTGTTTTTTGCTTCCCTATTTCCATATTAATTCATGTTCATTTAAACTATTTTATTTATTTCATTTTGATTTATTTGCTTTACAGGGGCTACAAGTGATTGGTAACCCCTGTAAAACCAACTGGGCATAAAGGCTGCCACTTCAGCAACTTTGTTCCCATTCCTAGTTATAACTAAAGTAAATATAAGAAAAACATAAAAAACTTACTTATTGTTTCTCTTGCAGCCCCTCGGCCACCAGCGGCCCTTCAGCAAACTTCATGAGAGTTGGCTGCTCTTCATTTGATTTCCTGGGTCTTATCTTCTTTATCTTTCTTGCAACTTGTGCTTCCTCTTGATTTTTATTTGATGAATTTTCATTGTTTCTTGTGGCACTTCTGCTTCTTGACTGTGCTTGGTTTTCATCTGTTTCCATTTGATTGGTTTCCTTTTCATTTGTGTTGATTTCCTTTGAGATTTCAGTTCCTTCAATCAGCTTGATTTTCTTATTGTTTTCTTTTGCTCCTTGCCAGAACTCCCACAAATTGTAGGCTGTGTCATTAACTTCAGACTTGATAAAAGTTTTCCCTTTAAATTAAGTAACAATTCTTCTTCTTTTCATCTACAATATTTCCCAATTAATTAAGAGCATCTTCTTTTGACTGGATTAGTGACTGGCCCCCGTTGCCCAGCTTTCCTGTTACTAGTTCCCTGATATTTTTTCTATTTCAACAACCTTTTGCAGGTGTGCTTCTAATTAATTTATCAAGTTGTAGATATTTGACATGTTGTTTGAGTTACATCAAAAAACTAGTTTTTATAGTACTACCATCAACACATGAATATTTTTCATTATCAATAACAAATTAAGGACCACAAATGTATAAGTATCATTAGAATATTGCAGACATGCGTTAAACCCTGATATTTAGATATTATGTGCATAACTCAATGTATTCTGTATAATAAAATTCATTGTAAACAGGGCCTTTTTCATTGTAATTTTTATAAATGGACTGTTTTTGTATTAGGGTGCTATCAACACGTAGCACAAATATTAATAATAGTGCATTTTACAGCTTGTATATTTGCCTATTGATAACAAGTCTGTAAACTTTCTAGTCAGTGATTTTGTGAGTAATAATAATATAATGGATCAATAAATTACTTTTATAACCATTAATTAGCTGATTTTCTTTGCTATGGCAATTGTGCATTTTCAGATTTTTATGCACAGGTGTCCAATTAGTTGGTTTCACATCCAATCACATAGGCAATAGAAAACGTGGTTGCCACCCCAACCAAATTTGATCTTAAGGTGGCAACCACGTTTTCTATTGCCTATGTGATTGGATGTGAAACCAACTAATTGGACACCTGTGCATAAAAATCTGAAAATGCACAATTGCCATAGCAAAGAAAATCAGCTAATTAATGGTTATAAAAGTAATTTATTGATCCATTATATTATTATTACTCACAAAATCACTGACTAGAAAGTTTACAGACTTGTTATCAATAGGCAAATATACAAGCTGTAAAATGCACTATTATTAATATTTGTGCTACGTGTTGATAGCACCCTAATACAAAAACAGTCCATTTATAAAAATTACAATGAAAAAGGCCCTGTTTACAATGAATTTTATTATACAGAATACATTGAGTTATGCACATAATATCTAAATATCAGGGTTTAACACATGTCTGCAATATTCTAATGATACTTATACATTTGTTGTCCTTAATTTATTATTGATAATGAAAAATATTCATGCAAATATTTATATATTATCACAACAAATGTACAACATTGTATTAGTTATAGGGAATCTCAATATTTTAAAAAAAATATTTTATTAAATATGAATCGGAAGAATAATATCAACTTTAATAAGTTGTCACAAAGTAAAGTTTTATTTTACTCATCAAAAGACAAGAAGGGGAGGGAATGGGCGGAATGTTGTTGCCATCATCTGCACCTGTAAAAGAGACAGCATCAGAGGTAGTGGGGAGGGAATGGATGATGGTTTGGGAGTCAGGGTTGGAAGGGGGTGGCTTGATCTTGATGGGGGTTGGGAAGGCAGATTTGTTGACTGGGAAGAGGCATAAAGAGCTGATTGCTTCAATTGTTCAATTATTCTTCTGTCACATATGTGGGCTTGACAAAACAAATGAATGAGCGTGGGGGAAGGCGGGAGTCCTTTCTTGACTTATCACTATCACTTGCATAGAAGATGATTAGATCAGATAAGTCCTGGACAAATACAGATGGGAATAGCTCAAACACCTTCTTAATCAGGATGCAAAGTTCATTGTAGGTGGCAAGCTTTGTGAGCTTGAGAGCAGAACCAAAATTGTAAAGACATACATCTGCAAGATGCATGTCATTGTGTTTGGTGGGATAGGATCAACAGGTATGACCCGCAGCCCCAATTCCCTTGGTTGCCCAAACTGCTTCTCTATCTCTGCACTCAATACAACTGTGTGCACAGCTTGTTGGAGCCACTCCTCCAGCATGTCCTTGAGCTCTGGCTGGTAGGCATACCTATCTGTGGTGTTTGATATTGCTGAGTAATGATTGACACCCAATGGGGAAACTTCCAAAAAAAACTTGACAAATTGGTACAAAAATTAGCCTGCGCTTGTAAGCGTCAGTACAGATACACTTTTCTCCATAATCTTGGATGCTTGCAGAAATCTTGGCATACAACAAGAAGATGACATCATTGTGTGTCCTCATTGCCCTCCCTTTAATAAAGTTAATTATGGTTAAATTGCAGGGGTTGGTATCCACCAAATTGGGGGTCAATAAAAACCTGATTGGACAAAATTCTAGCAGCAACCAAAACTCTGTGCATTCAAAAAATGACTATTCTTTTATTTGTGAAAATGCCATGGAGTCCCAGTTGGAGACAAACCTGGACCAGGGGCATCTGCAGGTCACATCCCATGATAGCCATCATGAGAGGGTGGGCCTTTTCACCTTTAGTTGAAGTACAGGCACCAGTTGGGGTCTTCTTGGGAGGGGGGCCACAATTGACGTGTGCTTACAAGGTTGCAGCCACAGTGGACTTTTCAAAACCCATCACGGCTGCAATTTCCCCAAGGGACATAAGTATCCCTTGTTTTTTGATCATTTCAAGTACAATATCTGGGGTAATTAGCTTTCTTCTGTGTCTTGTAATCTGGTTGGCTGCAGGTGGAATGTGTCTGGCTGATTCTGGATTCTGGGTGACCCTGTGGCTCACTTGGCCAATTCTGGATGCTAGTGTTGATACATAATCTGGGTTATCAGCTGCCTGTGCATGATGGGCAAACAGTGCCATGTTTGAGGACACAGAAGAAAGAACATACTCCTGGGTAGTGCTTGAAGAGGGGCCTACAGGTTGGGAGTGACCATAGAAAGAGGCTTCACTATTGGAAGACTCAGTGTAGCCCTGCATAATTTTGTCAAGGCCAGGGAATAGCTTGTTTATTTGGTTGTTATTAAAAGAAGGCATAATAAATTTTATTAAAAAATTAAACTCAAAAAGAGAAATGTGCATTTTAGTCAATTTTATTGCTATATATGTTAATTTGGTGAATATTAGAATCTAAATTTTATCTGTCCTAAAATGGAATAGGGTGATTTTTAGGAATGCTTGTGATTCATAAAATAGTTAGCATAAATTCACTTTAGATCCTTTGACATCCTTTTTTGAGACACCCATAAATTATATTTATTTCAAATTCACCTCATTTTTGATATAAATTTGGTTCTTGGATTTTAAAATACCCCAATTTCAGATTTGTTAAGTTTTACATGATTTCTATGATTTGTTTGAAAACACAGGAAGTCTCAAATTCTATATTAGAATCCTGCATTTCTGATTCATGTATCCTGCGTTTGTTTGCTGTGTTTTTTCTTTTGTTAGTTGAGTTATCTTCTCAAGATATTCAAAATTTTCCAATTTAAATAAACCAAAAAAGTCAAATTAAATGGTTGATTTTATTTAAATATTTTAATTTTCATCAGCTGAGTTGCCCACAAAAGTGATTTGAAATTTGATCCAAGGATTTAAAAATCCTGCATTTTTACATTTAGGTTCTGAATTTATAGTAAAGTTATGTCTCCCCCTTAGGCATTGACTTCAATTTCTATCAAATGTTTGTGGATATCTATCAAATTGTGCTTGGATATTGATCCAAAAGGTTGCTAAAAAAGCCCAAGAAAAGCGCTCAAACTATTACCTGAGTAATTATTTCAAAGATACACCACCCAACTCACCCAAGAGACACCTCTTGTTAAATATCATGTGCAAGAGTGGCCAGGAGCAGTGGTTATTGCATCCAAGACAGGTTCCTTAATTTTAGTATAGTCAGTTTTCCTAAGATTTTGTCCACTTGGATCTGTCCATATTTCTCTGTCTCAAGAAATACACTCATAATCTCTCATATTATTGAAAAATTAGTTGTTGAACCATTCACCTCCCACCTCAATTCCATCCCCTCCCTTAAATGAATGCAAGAGTTGTAAAAGACCTTGGTCCATTATTCTATAGCCTAATAAAGCCCACAATTTTTTAGTGCTTCTGGCCATTTTGTTTTTTCTGTTACTTTTAGTGTTCAGTTAATTCCTTCCCCATATCTTTAGCCCCCAGAAATTTTTAGTGGCAACCTTTTTGGTTGTTGCTGAAACAGCAGCTTTAATGTGGTTGATATCAAGGTTTTTTCCTCATTTATATGCTCTTCAATTCTCACATGCCCCACATAAATAACATTATATGGCTCTTGCAAGTCATTCATATGAAATTGAGCTAAACCTTATATTATTCTATTATTATGAAAGATCCCATAGTTACCCTTGTTTAATTGCGCCTTTAACTAGACCTTTGTGAAATATTCACCAAAAAGATAACCATAATCTCATAAATCAATAAATTTGTAATTCCTCACAAATTGTATATAACTAAGCTCTTGTAAGGCCAAAATTAGTGAACACTGACTCATATGACTCTTTCTTCATTGATTTTGTCAAATAAATATCAATGTGGACATATAATCATTTCTTTTTATATCATATAAAAAGATTTCTTCAAAAAACCAATACTTTTTGGGGGGAATTAGATTCCAGTCTGATATACATAAAGTGTTATAATTTTCATAGATTTGGAGGAGTTTTTTTAACTTTTTCTTTAATATATGTGAACTAGTAAACCATATCCCCAATTTTACTAAAGATTATGCATACCAGAAGGAGTTTTAGGCTAAGATGAAAGCACAGATGCCCCAAAAAATGATGCACAGCACAGTGTTAAGTTATGAGATAAAGAATGATAAGTGGACTGTCAAAAATAAGCTGAAGACAATACCTGATGGACATACTCCCAAACCATGCTAGCATACGCCTCATTAATTTATATTCATATTACATTAAAATAGAAATTAGACGCCATAATTTAGTAAAATATAATGAATTGTGTACCAGGCTTGATCTGTGTTATAAAACTTTCCCTTCTGTCTTTGTCTAAGACTATCAGATCTTTTGTCTTCTATATCATTGGAACTGATAAAAAAGATACTTATCCTCACTTGTTTCTCTGTTTATTATATTTAATATATATATTTGACTTAAGATGAAGTTTAACAGATTCAGAAAATTTTCTGTCTGCTTTAAACCAAGCAGCTAATATGGTATATTTAACTCTCCAGTTAACGCCAACAAAGACCTGTCATCATTAATCCTAAGCTTGAAATCTGGTTACCTCTGTTTTAAATAAAGACATTACGTTGTTTTTGTACTAACCAGAGATTTTTTTGCCATGAATGACATTTTGCTTCATTTAATTAAGCAAACACTAATCTTGTCTTAACCCTTGGACTGTCTGACATGCAGCACCCTTTCTAAAGGATCATAAAATCATAACTCCAATGATCTTTGGCTTTTTATCTGAAATAAAACATGTTGAGAGCTTGCAATCAATGAGAGTTTTACTGAGGCAAAAAAATCAAAGCATGTAATTCAAAACTTTAATCATGTATTATGCTAATGTAGCAACCTCTATGTTGTACCCCTGTATAATCCCCCTGAAGAAACCATCAATTGTAGGTGCTCAGTATTGAACTAAATATCATTTTTTGACACCCATTTCACCAACCAATGTGGCCTTTTAAGCAGGTTTTAAGTACATAAGGATTACAATGTTTATTTTCCAGCACTAACCAATGATTATTTCCCCTGAGCCTGATGCCACTCCACCCCAACATCCCTGATTGTATACCATATAAATTAAAAATTAACATACCCAAAATAAATCCTAGAAAGCAGGTACTTGTAATCAGTCAATCCAGTGCTTGGTTTTATTGACATTGTTATAAATAAAGTTTGACAAACATTTGGTTTAGCAAGATTTCACCTTAAATCATTTTTTATTTCCACTCATTATCAACAGGCTCCTTAGCCTTGTTAAACTACCTGCTGAATTTCCTGCAGACCCTGGCCATAAGTATACAATCATCCTGGTTCCCCTTTATCAATACATTTAATCAAGTACCCAAAAATCCTACTATAAGGAATTTATCCTGGAAAAAAACAATTCTTTTGGAACCCCTGTCCCAAACTAAAGAGCTGACTTTATTTAAATGAGAAGGTACTTGGCACACAATTAAAACAAGTTTATTCAATAAAAATCTAACTATTTGACAGCTAATATTTTAAATATGTGTTCTTCCCTCATTCAAAGCCTGACTGCCTCCCAGTTTCTATTGTTCCCAATGACACCACCTCTACCCAGATTTTTAGAGACATGTACATTACTCTTGCTAGCTTAGTAGATTTGATAGTCCCTGCTGCTGGGCTTTTTCTGGGGAATCTATTCTATCATTTATCAATTTGTAGCATATCCTATTGTGAGCTCCACCCATCAGTCTAACCTTCATCTATGTCTTCCTGCGCATCCCACAGGACCTGGTATACTGACACTTTCAGGTACTCAAGCTTTATATCCTTTTGGTAGTAGGCAAGGACTACTATGCAGATCTCCTGGTACTTTACCACAGACCTGTCTTTTAAAAGGAGTCATTATGCCGTGTTTAACTCCTGAAGACAACATCCAGGAGGGCACGGCGGAAAATCTTAATAAAAAAGATTTGAGGTTTGAAGATAGCCTTGGGTTAGGCTTCAAGACAAATTAAGGACATGTAACTTAATTTCCTGAAATAAAGGAAGAGGAATTTCTTTTGGCAAAAGTAAATAAAAAACTTGAAGAATACAAACGCCAACACAAATTTGAATAAATTATCTTTATTAGAAGAAGTAATTCTACTTAAATAGTAGACAAGTGTCAATGATTACTCAATAGGTAGACAGAGTGGAAGAGGGGGTCATGTTAGGATGAGGTCATACCAGGATCATACAAGGGAAGGTATGGTATTCTGAAATGAAAAAATATTGTATCAGACTCATTTACAGAAGGCAAGGAATTCCCAAAGTCAAAAGCAAAGCCAATCAAATCTTTGCATTTATCACTATTTGAAGGCCATATCAAAATAGCATTAACAACGCAATTTCTGACATATCCCCCCTCAAGGTTGGACAAAGGGAGTTGATATTTGCGGAGGAATTTGAAGTGAGCCCAGGAAAAAGGACAGTCAGAGGATAACAGCTTCATAGTATACTCAACGCCCTTCTTGAAGGTGACTTCACAAGGTCCAACCCAGAGGGATTCTAGCTTATGGACTCAACCTCCAGTACAGTTCTGATAGTAGAGGACTATATCACCCATTTGGAACTCAGGGAGGGGGTCGTCAAAGAATTAGAAGATGGGAGCTCTAAAGCCTTGAATTTATAGGCAGTAGAGTAGACCATATCCTGAATGTCAATGATACAATTAGTCAAGTATTTGGCATGGGCTTCAGGGTTAGCAGACACATCAACTTCAATTAAAGGAGGTCCTAAAATGAGGAAGTAGTGGCTTTACATCCATGTAACATAGCAAATGGGGATTGTCCAGTCACTTGATGTCTACTGAGCCAATAATCAAAGAGGGCAGCAGGGAGGAACATATCCCAACTGGAAGCATTAAAAAGTGTGAGCTTTCTCATAATGAACACAAGAGATGGATTTTCTAGTTTGACAGTCCCATTGGTATACAGATTTTACAGCACATAAAAGGACTGGTGAGTGCCCATATTTCTCTACAATAGACATGATGAAGCAAGTATTAAAGTTGGTGCCATTATCAGACATTAGGACTTGCGGACACCTGTGTCAATAGAAAATATCTTGCAGCAAGAAATTGCAGTAGTCTTGAAAGTTATATCTTTTGTAGATCTGGTTTCAACCCATTTGCTAAAATTATTCATAGCTAACAAGATAAAAAAACACCCAGACTTGGAGAGGGGGAGAGGTTCAACAGCATCAATACTCACAGTATAGAAGGCATACTTAGGAAGGATGAGCCTGAACTGATATTGGGATGGTTGAGGGCGTTGGAGTTGACAAGAATGACAGGAGGCAAGGACTTCAGGGATCAGGAGGCGCATGTTCTCCCAGTAGAAGTTCTTACACAACTAGTCATGAGTTTTTGCTATACCCCATACCCAGTATCAATATGGGCCGGGAAAATAATGGCTATTCTCATACTAGGGCAAATGTAGGGCAGATAGATATTTTTAATATTCTTGAAAACCTGCCTATCACTAATGATGGTATCCTTTGATAAGACTTGAAGAGCTAAGTAGATCTCCTCTGGTTCAGTGGTCCAAGAGCCAGGGTATCCTATTAACTTGTATAATTGGTCAATGTCAGCGAGTTGAATGGCCAATATAGGCATTCTGGACAATCCATCAGCGTTTTGATAATGAGCACCAGGACAGTGTATCACAGTAAATTGTATCCTTGTAAACTTATGCCCAATAAGCAGCCAACACTCAGGTTCCTTTAGTTGTTGTAGCCACTTAAAGGAGGAGTGGTCAGTAACTAAGGTGAAGCAGGTCCCATAGATGTAGTATCAAAATTGGATCAGAGCATGTAGTAAAGCCAAGCATTCCTTCTTGGTGACACTATAAATCTTTTTGTGCTTATTGAGGACAAGTGAAGAATATGCTACAGGTTGATCTACACCCTCATTGTCTAGCTGGACTAAGATTGCATCAACAGCTACTCCACTGGTGTTGGTGTATAGGATAAACTCCTCATTGTAATCAGGGTAGACTAGGATGGAAGCCTTTTTGAGCTTGGTCTTCAGAGCCTCAAAGAATTGTTGTTGTCTATCAGTCCATTCAAAATGTACGTTCTGGAGGAGTTAGACAAGGGGTTCACTTAGTTCTGAAAATTCAGGTATGGATTGTTAGTAATATCACATCATACCAAGGTATACATGAACCTAATATAGATTTATGAAGGCAGATATTATCAATGGCTTTCACCTTATTGTCCATGGGGCGTATCCTAGTCTGGGTGACTTTGTGGCCCAAGAATTTAAGTTGTTCTTAAAAGAAAGAACACTTGTAAGGTTTGAGCTTCTGTGACTGTACAACAGTCACTGTTGAGTATTTAGCCAAATAAATATTCCAAAATATAAAGATGTTCTGTTTTTGCTGTTTATTTCATGTATATAGGTTTGACTGGAATTCTTCAGATAAAGATTCCTGGAAAATTGGTATCTATATTTAATAAAAGAATAAAATATGGGTGATTAGTAAAATTGAGGCAATATTGGCCAAAGCAATCTTGGGGACTAGGTGTCTCAAAAAAAATTTATTTAACTGGGAAGGTTAATTAATAAATTCATGGAAATATAATTAATGAGGATTATTTGTATTGTTTAATTTCTTTGACTTTTTCAAGAAATTTGGCTAAGGTTAACCATAAGTAAATCTCCAAATTTGGGTTAAAAACACTGTGGTGGTGCCTCATTCAAGTTTCAAAGCCTTTTAACAGGTTTTTAACACAAAAAACCATTAAATGCAAAGATAACTAAATAAAAGCAATGCTTTCTAGGGATTTAGTTTTGATCAGCAGGTTCCCAGTTGGAAAATTGATAGCTGAGTTTTGGAATGTGTAATCCACAGGTTTTTGGCACCAGGAGCTAAGAAAGCTCCATGCTGAATTGATACATTGAGATGAATGGAGTCAGGTGGCTTCTTCTCATTTTAGGTTAATTCTCATAGGCTGAGAATTACAGGGGATTTTTTAGGTAAAGATCTAGGTTTGAATGACTCAAATGTCTAAGACCACATGATACAAATCATAGGTTGATTCAGGAACCAGAGGAGTTTTCAGCCTAATATGCCCCAAATAGTATATAAGCAAAAACAGATAAACTTTAATAAAATATACATAATGTCAATTTTGACGCTTTCCCCTCAATCATCTTGTCAATTATTATGTCTTCTTTGTTATCTTTTGAAAGGGCAAAATTTGGAGTACTTTGCGTGGAAACAGCAGCAGCCAGAAAAGAAGTTCCTACAAGTTCTCTTGAGGAAGCTTGGGCAAGTCTGGAGGTTGCCAAGACTGTGCCCGAGGAGGCTTTGGTGGAAGTAAAAGCTGCATTCAAAGAATTGTATTCCAATTAATTTGAAAAAGAAGGGACTCCTGCTCAAGGAACTGGATCTATGCATGGAATTCTTGGAACCTATTAGTAGGATTTGACAAAAATTTACAAAAAGTGAAAGCAATGGCCAATCATGAAATAAAGGGCTTTAAGAGAAAGAGAGGAAAATAGTATTGAGATCATGGCTTGTTGGCGGGATGAAAACAAATTGTTGTCCCATAAAATTGCCTTCCTGGAGGCAAAGCTCCTCAAAGCTTTGTTTCAGGAAGGTAATGGCAATAACAGTCAAGGGCAGGATAATAGTAAGTTGGATTTATTGGACCTAAATCTGTAAAAGCTTCAAACCTTCTTTTCAAATCTTGAGAAAGACAGACTTGAGATAGTCCAAATGGTTAGTGAAGGTGGAGCTGAACACTGTCATATTATCCAGATATACAAGTATGCAGGAGAGATTCAGTTCTTCTAGGATAGAGTCCATAGATCTTTGGAATGTAGCTGGAGCATTACAGAGTCCTTGAGGCATCTGAGTGGCTTGTAAAGTCCTTCTGAGGTGATAAGAGCGGATTTTTCTTGGTCTTCTGGGTATAAGTTGACCTGTCAATATCCTGATGCTAAGTCCATGGCGGAGAAAAACTTTGAGCCTTCAAATTGTCTAAGGGCATCATCAATTCTGGTAGAGGTATGAATCCTTTTTTGTAAGAGAGTTTAAGGGCAATAGTATATAACAATACAGTGGCCTTTATCCTTCTTCTTAAGGATCAGTAAGGGGGAGGCCCAAGGGCTCTGAGAGGGAGCTAAGAGTCCAGTATCCAATAGTTGCTTGAGTTCTTTGGAAGCCTGGGCATCTTCTTACTACTGCGGCAGTAGGGTTTGGCACAGAATAGGGGAGCATCACCTGTATTAATCTGGTGGATGACTCCTTTTTCTAGACCATAGTTGTTAGGTCCAGAAGCAAAGATGTTGTTGAATCAGTAAAGCAGCTCCAATACATCTTTCTGCTGGATAGAAGATAGCTGCAGAAAATAAGAGGCTGTAAATAGGGAAAGCACTTGAGGGTCTTATTCTGGAAAGTTGAAGTTGCTGAAGGTTCTAAAGGGGTGGAGAAGCCACTTGTTTGGCTCCCAATATGTGTCCATATCCCACAACTCGGCCTCTAGAAACTTGCATGGACAAAGCGGTCAGATTGTCCAGCAGTAGTTAGACAGGATCCCTATGTGTTTGATATAAAATCCCAGGGCACAGTTGAGGTCTCTTGCAACTTAGGGATTCAGTAGAGTACAACTCTAAGAACAACTTCTCAGGTAACTCATAAGAAATCTGAGAATCAATGATCACTTGAGAGCCAGGCAGAATAGTGACAGCTACAGGAGCCAGCAAAGGAAAACCTTCCTCTGAAGGACAAGAAGGAGGTGGGGAGAGCATATTAGATGAGTGAGTCCTATACTTCAGCAAGAAGATGCCAGTGGGGTATTTGAGAACACAAGTCTTAAGGCGCTTGTCAGGGAGGCGCAGAGGTTCTTCAAAGATCAATGGGACCTCATACCCCAAGAGGGATAGGTACCCATCTTGAAGGTTGACAATTCTATTGTACTCTTGAAAAAATTGGGTGCCTACTAGGGGTTCATGGCTTTTTTCTCCAAAAAACAGTGGGGGATGCAATGAGAAGCTTCCCAAACCTCATTGGCAGAGCAGAATAAGCGCCAATAGCCCAAATATGAGCCATGTCAGCAGTTCCATAAGACTGAGTATAGTTGAGTCCCCAGCCAGCATGAGCTTCTTCATCAACTTGGAAGATACAATGTTAAAGGATAAACCTGTGTCTATAATGACCTTATTTTTGAACATATGGATGGATACTTCTACATGGGTGGTATCTTTTCCAAAGGGTGGTAAGACAATCAGGATGTCTTGCTCTACTTCCTGTTCCTTCTCCCACTTTTCCAACATGCACTTCAAGACAGGAATTTCCTTGTATACGGTATGTAAAGGGAGGGATACAGTAACATTTTAGATGAGGTCTCAGCTAGCTCAGCAGCTCCTTCCAAGGAATATACCAGGACAGGGGGTCAATGAGCTTGGGCTAACTAAAGACAAGCTAGCACGGCCTTAGCTTCAGCTGGAGGTGGGCAAGTTGTAGTTGTGGCCTTCCCTGAGCAAAGTTTGTAGGGGACCAACACAGTATCAGGGACAGCCAACACTGAGTAGCCATAACTATCTGAATCATCACAGTTTGAATCTTTGAGCTCAGAGTTGCTCAAAAAATTGTGGAACAGGTTAAGGATAGTAGGGCCAAGGGGAGGAGAAGATTCTTTGTCTGAGGGAGGATCAGGAGGAGATAGGTAAGATTGGTCAACAGAGAGCGCTCCGCCTCTAAGCTGACCTCTCTTTTCCTGCCTGATCCTTGGAATCACATCCCTCTAGGCAAGGGTTGGTGTAGGTTTTCAAATGGTTCCCAATCTGACCACAATTGTGACAATCTTGTCGCTTGGTTTGCCTATTAGAGCCAAGGGTCATGATGTGTGGGGTGCAAAAAGTAGTTCCAGCACTATTGGTCTTATTCTCTCAGATCACAGTTCCTCCATGTGTTAATTGCATATCTTGCAGGAGGGTCTTGATGCTCTTCATGGACATAAGTGATGCTGTATGTGCCTTAAAGTGTAGACACAGGAGCTGATTCACCTTTAATGCATTGGAACAGACCATATAGCTTCTTGGGGTCGATTGCCAACTGGTGATGAGTTGTTGTCCCTTGATATAGAAGAAATCAGCAGACTCAGCCAGAGTCTTCTTAGGTTTGAAAGCAATATGCATAAAAGCATCCTTCTTGATTTCTAGACTGAGATTTCCTCCAAATTCCTCAATAAACAAGTGTTTCTTATCTTCCCAAGTGACAATTGATGAGAGTTCAGGAACTGCAACTTCTTGGTAAATGGCATGCAGACAGGTAAGGATATGCTCTTTCTTAAGATCATCTGTAGCCCTTTGTATTGCAGTTTTTTAAATTTTCAGGAAGGCAGTAATGGTAGAGGTTTTGGGATTGAATATCTGCTTTAAGGAAGGCTTATAGTTGGTGTCAATGGACAATGAGGTGGATTGACTGTTGTCACCTGGGTTGAGAACATTGATGTAGGGATTGCCCTCAAACTAAGATTTGGTAGCAGGTTGTCTAGCCCAGAGAAGTCAAAGGCTCTCTTCTAGGGTGTCTAGGGTAGAGCTGTTTTTCCCATTGATATCCCTAGCGGTAGTGGCAGCAGCTCCAAATTCATCAATCTTAATCTGTTGTACTGCCAATGTGCCTGCAATCCCATTGACACAAGTGGCTAAAGAGGTAGCCTGGGCTGCCAGAGGGGTAACCTGCTCATTCATTTTTTCTGTTAAGCAAGTGAGGTTCTACACTTCACGTTCCAGAGCATCCTGCCTATCTTCAACATCATTTTTTACTTCCGCTAGCTGATCCAAGGCAAGAGCAAAGTTTACACGGGGTTGGCCTTCCAAGCCAGGGTAACACCTATGATTGCTAGGAGTAGGAGTACCAGTAATCTCAGCCTCCCTTTTGCCATCAGACTCAGAGGACAAATTATCAGGGTCAGAGAGGTGTTGTCTCAAATACTCAATCTCACCTTACAAGGTAGCTACTTGGTTGGTGAGTGAGGCAATGTGAGGATCAGGCATAGGTTCTACTGGAGAAGGGTTTGGAACAGAAGCTTGACGTTGAGTAGTGGCTTTGAGTTCAGCTATTGCTTCCCATACCTTAGCTTCAAAGGCAGATGGGACCTCAACAGGAGAAGCAGGAGGTGTCACTTCAATGGATGCTACTCTATCATCCACATAATTTTGTACTTGATACAGAGTGTTGCCTAGTGCAGCCTTATCCAGACAATATTGCTGCTGCAGATGGCGGCCCCAAGTATCAACATGAGCTCCAACCAATTCAAGTTGAGAATTAATATGTTCTTGGAATTGGTTAAGTTTGCTAACTAGAGTCTCGAAATCCTGGCAATGCTTTAGCAGAGAGGCCCTAATTTATCCCTCCCACGCTGCTTGATGCTCATCCAATTTGCATAGTTGATCCTTGATGTATCCAGGGAGCAAGGAACAAAGGGAATTTAGTGAGGTGGTCAAGTACTTCTGGGAGGCCAGCAAGTTGCAATGGTTATTGGAAATACACACAAAGAGACTGTGGGACCATTCTTTATATGCCATATTCTGAGCATGGTTGTTTAAGACAGCAGTGGCTACAGCATTTATAAGTTGGTTCTGGGATCCTAATGCAAGTTGATGGTGAACTAGGGCGGGTTGAATAACTGGTTGACTAACACGCCAATTGTATCCATGGGCTCTATCAGCGCGAGGGGAAGACCAAAGTCCAAGAGGAAGAAATACAGGTCTTCAGAACATACCCAGGACGTAGACCAGGGATAGAGTGCAGTGTCACAGTGCCTGTGTGAACAAGGGAGCGGGCAGTGGCACAAGCTTGCTCATAATCAAGAGAGAAATCTGAAAGGGGGCCAAGTAGGCCAAGAAGACAACACCATTACCATATGGGTTGAGGGGGTATCAGTGATATATTCTAGAGGAGGACTAGAAACTTTTTGGTTGATTGGGTACTTCAGAAACAAGAGGGGAAGGACCAGAGAACGCATGTGGGAACAGGGTAGCCAAGGGGCTTGTAGTCCCTATAGTGAGCATCATTTTGTTGTGTTTGGCTCCTGGAGATGACATCCAGGAGGACACAGCAGGAAATCTTTATAAAAAAAGATTTGAGGTTTTAAGCTAGCCTTGGATTAGCCTTCATGCAAAATTATAGACATGTAAATTAATTTCCTGGAATGAAAGAAGAAGAATTCCTTTTGGAAAAAGTAAATAAAAAACTTGAAGAATATAAACGCCAACACAAATATGAATAAATTGTCTTTATTAGGAGAAGTAATTCTACTTAAATAGTAGAAAAGGGTCAATGATTACTCAATAGGTATACAGAGTGGCAGAGGGGGTCATGTTGGGTTGAAATCATACCAGGATCAGTTGAAGGCAGTTATGATATTCTGGAATGGGTGGAAATTAATGTTAACCCATTTATGGAAGGCAAAGAATATCCAAACCAAAAGCAAAACTGACCAAATCTTTGAACACATCATTATTAAAAGGCCAAATTGAAATAGCATTAATGGTGCAATTTATAACACCTTATTTTTCATACCAGCTTTGATGAAGCCAGAAGAGATAGCCTTCTGGGCCTTGAGATGAATCAAAATCTTGTTAAACTTTGGCTTATTTGCTATGACTTTTGAACAATTGGCTAAGACACCATTTAAGATCAAAAATTGGTTTTGGTCAAGACATCCTTTATATTCTTGAAGTAGATCCATTGAATTGATCCAATACCTCTTCTTATGGGGTGTGCTCTTTGAAAGACTTAAAACCATTGAGTTTCTAAGTACTCAACGGATGGAGAGGATGCTGCTTGATTTTTCAGTGATATACACATGGTATAAGAGGGCAAAATAGGAGTGATCAATATTTTTTAGGCTTATGTAAAGAAAGCAGTTAAATTCTTCTTTGGCCTCTTTACGCCCTTTGCATGTCAATATCCTGAAGTTCAGAGAACTTATGTTGAAGGCAGCAGAGTGCTTGAAAAATGAAAGCAGAATCTTTGGAGGAGCTCTTAAATATCTTTATGAAAGCAGTTTACTAAGCCTGCTAAAAATTTACCCCAGTATGAGTGTGGTAAGGCATAATGCTTTCCTGCTTCCTGGAGGTGTTGTCCTCTCCTTCTTGGGTGAAGCCTTTTTCTTGTGCCATCTGAGCTCCTTGGGAGTCTTTTCAAGAATGGGGAAGATTTGATCCAGCTTAACCCTCAAAATAGATGGAGCAAAAACATAAGTGTCCCGCTTCTTGTCAGGGATAAAAGCAAAACAGGGTGGAAAGTTAAGTTTCCAACTTGTCCATGGGTGTTTCAGAGCTGTATAAAGAGCTTTGAGCATATGGACAAGGTGCAATCTGCAAGCCAAGCTGTGCATCTCAGAAGACATACACATCTTTTCTGGTGGCAAAACAGACAATCCTCTCCTTAGCTTTTACCCCTTTATCATGAAGAGAGAGCACTCTTCATTATTAGATAGCTTCCTCTCAACCTCAAGAATGAACTTGCCAATTAAGGTGATAATTACTCCCTCATCACCCAAGAAATAAAGCTGCTCAGTAAAATACATATGTATCTTTATTACATTATCAACACAGAGCACCTGTGAGTTGTTAAAATTTATGAGGGTTTTATTGGCAGAATCAGGGCATAATTTATTTTTTGTGATGGGAATGACCAGGTAGATTAATTGGTATATTTTCTGGTATAAGACTTCTAATGTCCCAGCACACCCATGCTCAACAGCTATGGCCACAAATATGATGAAATAATAATTAATTATCCTGGCAGAGCACCTGAGGTGGTCACACTTGAAACAGTGATAGCATAATTTTCTTCCTATTATTGAAGATGAAGGTGAGTACATTAGTAAGAAATCAAGGAGCCCTCCTTAGGCATGGTGTTGAGCAACTTGGGTTATTGCTGGTATGTTCAAAGCTACAGATAGATGTTAGCCTTGCCAATGTGCTCTGCCTAATCCTATGCAAGAGCACTACAGACTACAATAGAATAAAAACTTTGAAGATAATTATGTTAATTAAAACTGGAGCACAGTAGTTTTAAAAGCTATGGCAACAAGCAAAATGATTTCAGATTTAAACAAAATCCAAGTTGCACAAGATTCAGGATTCAATTAATTTAAATATTTTTGATTAATAAATGAACTGTCAAACCAAAACAAAATTTCACTAATCCATTATACAAAATTAAAGCAAACATAAAGCAGTGTAGTTCAAACCACAAACAAAATGAACTGACACAACAAGTGAAATGGATGGATGCTGTTTCAGAGTATATTATAATCCAATAAGGATTCATATAAGGCACCAACAGAAGAACTAAAATGAAACAAAACTTGAGCAATCTAGAAGCAATATTGCACAAGCACAAAACAAAATGAACTCACACAAGATGTGTAGTATGAGCAGCCTAAAATAGAAAAATATCAATTTAACAGCCAATCAACAGCTATCAAATTTAGGAACAGAGGCATTTTATCCATTTTCATGGCTCCATATTTGTATGAAAAAGTTTCAAGAACCTTCCAAATATGGACTTAAGATTATAATAAAAATAAATTATTAATTTTTAAAATTTCTACTTTTAGTGATTTTATCCTAGGGTTTTTACAATGGTTTTTACAAGCAACGTCTTCAACTGCGCCAACAGCCAAGCCAGCAGCAGCCAGACCAGCTTCAATGGAGGCAAGGCTCAGAATGTGGAGGCACCTGTTTACAACCAAGCCTTTGAGGCGGGTAACAAGGAAGCTGACCTGTTACTGTCCCCCAACTCATATGGCTTTGACTTGTTTGAGAGTCACTTAGCGTCTAGCTCTGCCCTTGCTCCCACACCCACCCCTGCACAAACTGCCCATCAATCAACCAATTAGGATGGCAACCTTGATTCAGAACAACTTCCTGCCATTGCCAAACCAGCCCCCCCCTCAGCCAATCAGGCTTCAGCTCCCCTGTCCCAGCGCCCCAAGCAACAAATCATCACTGCCCAAATTCTTCAGGAAATTGTGGCACTGAATCTACAGGGTCTGTTCTGGGAACAGATTGCCGCCCAGTTGCAATTTACCCAAGCTACTGTCATGTGGGAATTCAATAACCTGATGAACAGGGGGAATCTGATTGGGACAACCAAGAAACCCAAGAAGGCCCCCAAGTCACAAATATCTGAGGCATACCCAATCATGCTTGACCTCCTCCAGCGGGATCCCAAGCTTCCCTTGACCCAGGTCTGGAAGCAGCTTGCGCACCATAACATATGGGTCTCCAAGCGCATGGTGCAGCTCTGGATGTATGGGAAGGTGGCTTTCATATGGGTTCTTACCATTTTTGCCGGCAACCAATGGGATGGCGCTGAGGATTCCCCATATGACACCGCCATCAAATCAACCCTGGTCCAATGCCTGACTAGTCTAATTGATGATGTCATTTTCATCTCCTATTACAAGCTATCAATAGCTTTTGATGATTGTGGCAAGCAAGGAAAAGCTGCTGCCAAGCATAGAAGGAAGAAGTTCAAGAAGAACTTGTCATTGGTGCATTTCTGGCTGTTTCAGCCAAGAGTTTTGTCTAATATCAGACAAACCCAGATTTCATTGATAGCTACTCATACAGCCACATCCTTGGTGGATTGCTCAACTCCTGGGATAGCTCAATTTCAAATACCAGGTTTTCTTGAGCCACCAGATGGAGGGTAGCTCCACTGCCCTTGAGGCCATCCAGCAACACAGGCACCAGGCCTCAGTGTACCCAGCTGGTCATGCTGACGTCCATCTGGCAGATGTTGTGTTCTTTAATATTGGAGATACACTCCAGGAGCGCTGCCCTCAGACTTTCAACGACCTCTATCTTGGGGTTCTTGATCACAATTTTCTCTTTGGTCACCAAATGGTGGCTGAATTGTTTGCGCAAATGGTTTTCCATGTGAACATGGGCAACCAATCACGCAAGGATAAGCGCCTCCCACCCTGTGCCACAGCCACCTACCAGCCCATCCAGCCATTGACTGATGAGGAGTACAATGAGCGGTATATGGCGGCCATCACGCGCAATCCTCCTGCCTCCACCCCCGCCACCAACACCCCCCACCTGCAAACCCAACCCATCCAATCCCAGACCCCCAGGCCAGTACTGCCTCTACGTCTTCCTTCCCACGCCATTCTGCCTACTAGGCATCACTCTTCCCCGCCTCAATAAACCCCCTGGTCCCAAAAAATCTCTATTTATATTATCTTTATTTTGAATTTCAATTGTTTGTTTTCTCTTTGTTTATAGTTGGCTATATTCTTTATGTTCAGCTTATTTCTATAAAATCATATATTTACTATGTTGTGTATCTAGATCCTGAACACAGTTATTTTTAGCACCCAAACACATCCTCTTGTGAAAATATTAACAACAATTTGGTGATTAACTGAATTTAAATTAGAAAATTATAGGTTATGTTGAGGTTCTGGATGTACAAGTGTTTCAGCTATTGCCATCACACTATCATCCAGTCATTGCCCAATTTGGTGCCTTTCCAATATACCATTTGACATACCAAAAATGACACCAAACCAATATCACATGACTGTCCAGGTATCCAGCAACTTGAACCCATCCAGCACATAAGCAGCCCCTTGGTTTGATCCAACTAAATCCCCGCCACAGCTAAAGCTATATAAGTCTAAAGTATTATCCAATAAAATATACTTCTTCTCTTCCTACTTTTATATTTGAAGCTTCCCCAAAAAGGCGCTCTTTATCAGTTAATTGTATTTAGATAAAGTTGTTACTGATCCAAATTCAAAACCTTAATGATAAACTTTAAGCCAATCAGGAGCCAAGTGATAAAGTGATTGTTGTGACATAAAGGGTCATTCAATAATTCTTTGATGCATGTGCGCTAATTAATATGATTGGCTGGATGTTTTACCATTGTACAACATTGCTGCTGTGGCAAGTTGTTGATGGACTAGTGCCCAATCAGCTACTGGGTTAGCACTAGTCCATCAACAACTTGCCACAGCAGCAATGTTGTACAATGGCAAAACATCCAGCCAATCATATTAATTAGCGCACATGCATCAAAGAATTATTGAATGACCCTTTATGTCACAACAATCACTTTATCACTTGGCTCCTGATTGGCTTAAAGTTTATCATTAAGGTTTTGAATTTGGATCAGTAACAACTTTATCTAAAAACAGTTAACACTATAATTTTCTAATTCAAATTTAGCTGATCACCAAAGTGTTGTTACTATTTTCACAAGGGGCTATGTCAAGCGCCAGAAATAATATGGTAATCAAGGAAACAATGCCAACACAAAGCAAACAACACATATTGAGATGAGCGTAAAACATATACACAATGGGTAAAAAGATGGGATAATGTAATAAATGCAAAAAAAGGAATAAACAAAGAGGCAACAGTATCAAAATAATACAGAATTTATTGGGTCAAAAGCTATAAAAACATATGGAAAGGTTAGTAAAAAATCAATGAGAGAATTGGAAAAGCTTCTGAAGGACCTCAACTTGGCAATTGCCAAAATAAAGGACATTGACCACAAGGTCAAAGCCAAAGTGAAGTCTGCTGTCCTCACTGGGGACAAAATTGACAAGGTGTCCACAAAGGCACTAATGTCAAAAATGCCAGACACCTCAGAGAAGACAATCAAGTGCTTACTAAATATTCAAAAAACTGTGGTTGAGGGCCTCCAGTTCAAGGCATACAATCTTTCCGCGCTGTCTATCTGGCTTGATGATTTGGAGATGTATGCCCACCTCAAACCTGCCAAGTGTGCCAGGGCAGAGGATACCAAATTGCTGGCGCAATTGCTTGCGCCAAGAATGGCAAAGCCAGCTGAAGCCACCGGCAAGGAAGAAACCCAAGAAGGTAACCTAAAAATTATAATTAATAAAAATTCTTAAATATTTACCTTTTTTTAGAAGATGTTGATGGTGAAATCTGCTGGGTCCTGGCTCCTTTTGTCCCCCCACCTTCTACTCCAACTACGCTACTCATGTGGCCAAACAGCTTTTCCTGTCCCCCCTGTCTTGTGGGAGCTTGAAGACAGGATCCATGGTACATTCCTGATGTCCAGGGAGGCATTGGCTGGGCTTTTGCATGGTGAGCGGGCATCTGAGTGGTCAGTTACTGCCTACAAGGATGCCCAACTGGTCCGCCTGGACCCAGTTAACCTCAGTGGAGTTTACTGTGTAAACTCCATTGAGCTTGTTTGGAACATCCTGACAATGCTCCTATTCAAGAATATACCAGAGATGAGCTGGGCTCATGCGGCTTCTTGCTTCTGCTTCCCAGTGGAGGATACCATCTCTTACCTGTTGGAGAACTTTGGGCGCACAGTGTCAAAATTGGCTGTTGCAGACGTAATAGCCATAAAGAAGACAAAAATCCTCCTGGCAGACTTCAGGCTGGCCTGGAGTGCCAACAAGACGGGGGTCCCTGCAGCTATGGAGATGACCTTTGCCAAAACCAAGCACAAGAAGAAGATCGGTGCTGTATACAACGAATTGTGTGAGTTTACAGAAGCCTTTGCTGGACAAAAGCTTCACCTTGTTGATTACCTTGGGTATTTTCTCCTCTTCAGGATGAGCGCCAGTGTAGAGGACCTAGACAGTGTCCTTCTTGTGATTGACAAGGCCAGGCTCTCCCTGGATGGGAAGAAGGTTCCCCCCTGGATACAACTTGGTGGACCACACTATCCAGGATCCCTGGTCCTGGCTGGCATCTTCAGATTTGCAACCCTGCCAGAAAAGCTGCTCCTCCATTCCCACCTCACCATCCTTCCTTTTACCAGCAGGCACAAATACTTTAATAAGGGTGTATCCACCGTCCACAGTGTGGCGGTGGAGGTTGTGCACCACCTCCATTGCGGGGTGGGTACATACCGCTGAACCCATTATAGGTGCACCTAATTTTATCTCTATATCAATAAATATATTTATACTCTACTAGATTTTTATATTATAAATAATTTTCAAATAATATTTCAGCAAACCAGTTTTGCAAAATATATTGCAGAAACAGTTTTCATAAAAGTATAAAAGTATACGTTAATAAAATAAATTCTAACTTGTACATTTTACGTTTAATTTTTATAAGACTATTTTATATTTATTTTACAAAAGTGATATAAATATATTTGTGTAATCCAGTATCAAGCGTTTGGGATAACCTCAGATGACATATTAAATAATATATAATAAAATAAATTACTTACATTTATTGATGGATCTTCTGAATGTGATTGCAGGCGTCAAACCATCTAAATGTAAAATGATAATCAATAAATCTTGAATAGTAAATTAGAGAATATAAAAAAATTGGACATGCTAAGCCTTTAATTGATTGGCTGTTTGGCTAGGCACGCGGGGATGAACAAATCAGCGTGGCCATAGAATTTGGCCACAGTCTCAGCTGGGAGGGTATGGATCCCGGCCTGCAGCAAATCAAACAGGTCCTTGGTCCCTGCTGGGGTTCCTTGCTTGACAACTTGCTTGAGCTACCCAAAGACTTCCTCAATGGGATTTAGGAAGGGCAAATAGGCAGGGAGGAAGAGAGGGCGCAAATTTGCCGTGGCCAATTGCTGGGGGCCCACTGCAATGCTTGTGTCAATCATTGGGAATTCCTCAAGAATGTCAGCCACCTTGTGGAGACCAACATTGTCCAACACAATCACATTGGTGAAGCCCGGGCTTGTGCGCCTCAGGTGCTCCTGGACCAATCAGAGGAATGACCCAAAGGTACAGCTGTTGTGAGAACCCAATATCATTTGATAAAGCTCAACCCCCTTTGGACTGAGGAGAGCCACCATTGAATATGCTGTGGCGCGGACTGCAGCATGCCAAGCCATCCTGTCATTAGAGCCTTTGGGGACATACCCATACCCATTGCACATCAAGGAGCAAATGCTGATTTGTCAATATAATAGAAACTCACCGTCCCCTTGGCTTTGAGGGCAGTGTACGCCTCAGCGTAATTTTTCTGAGTCCCAATGTTGGCTGGGCTGTTTTGGTTGTAGGGGGATACCCCAAGCTTTTTCCAAGAAAATTGCATTCCCTTCACCAGATGGTAGTAAAAGGAAATCAAGGCCTCAATCCCAAAAGTAGATTTAACCATGGCCTGTATATTTGCCATTTCAAGATGGCAATCCTGGATTATCCACTGGTGGATTGCCTATTTGTGCTCCTTGGTGAGCATGGTGGAAACACGCAAGGATTTCTCTGCGGCAAGGACTCAGCTAGTATCAATGAACTTGTTGAAGGTCTTTGAGGCGTACTTGGGATCTACCCCAATAAGTGCCGCAGCCGCCTTGTAATCACCAGATTCCCACATGAGCCGGAGAAGAATGATACACTTAATGTCAGGAATGCGCTTGTGAGCGGGCTTTTTAGCAGTGGGGATTGGCTTGTTGGCGTTGGGCACAACACAGGGCATGGGAACCTTGGTGTAAAATGCAGCAACCTTTTTGAGCACTAACTGTCCCTCATTGGTTTGGTAGAGCTCAGGCTTCTTGTCCTGCTCCTGATTGCCATCACTGACGTAGGGCTTGTAGCTAGTATCAACTACAAGCTTCACCTTCTCCAGCATGGCTGACGGGACCAACTCTTGCTGGTACACAACATTGAACACATACAGAGTAAGTTCTACCTCCTTGTCTCTAACTTTCTTGGTAGTGGTAGCCTTAGTGGGCTTCTGGGTCAGCTTTGGGACCCAAGGGTTTATGCTCTGCATCCTAGCAGCTTGTACTCCTTGAACTGGTTGTGTCAGTGCAGCGTCACTATGGAACTCTCCTCTCCTACCTCCCTCCTGAGTAGGCACTTGTGTTGCACTAAGTCTATTCTTTGACCTGCAGGGGCAACTGCGGCGCACAACAGGTGTAATGGTAGTCTGTTGCTGTATTCCTTCCATTTTGAGAATTTAATAAAATTTTAAATAAAACTTAATTAAGTTACTCCCTATTTTTAATTTTTGTTTTTATCTGTTTATGGATATTCAATTAATATTTTTTCCCACCCAATATCCCAATTATAGATTTTTTATTTCTTAGTTAGTTGTTTTTGGTTTTACCACACCCATTTTAGAATACCCAAAATAATTTCCATCCATTTCCCATATTTTACACCAAATTAAGCACCCAACACAATATTTTTAAAAAATTTGTTTCAGATCTTGTGTCTTATTTTAGATACCTTGGTATCATTATTGATTACAACCCATTGCACAAACTGATTGAGTGATTTTGTTTACATAGTGAGTTGCTATTGTGTTTTGTTTTTGGATTGAGTTTTGACACACCATGCTTGGGTGTATTTTGTCACCAAAACACATAGTAAACATATGTACACCAAAAGTCAACTCACACCATTTTGTTTGTGAATCAATGTATTTCAGATTGTATTTTGAATGGTTTTGCTTTGCATGTGAGCCCTTTGCTACTGTGTTGACTCATTTTGCCCATCAACGCCAATAAACCCTGTTAACAGAGTTTATATTTTAACCTGAGAGTTGGATCTTGTTTAAATCTGAAATCATTTTGTTTAAATCTGAAGTATTTTTGCTTGTTGCCATAGCTTTTAAAACTACTGTACAATCTAGCCAGCAGCTGCAATCTATCCAGGTGTAACTAAGAACTTGTTCTCCTCCTTTCAGGCGTCTGTATCAATATATACTACAACAAACCTTGTTCTTGTCCTTTCAGACAGTTCAGTGGCTACCCTTGCAATAGGTCCATCTTTGTTGGCTGCGCCTATCCTGATTGGCTGTCCTTGGCATGTGTGTTGCTACTGGCCTTAGCGGTGTACATGGCACTTCAGCTATAGCCTAAGCTCTTATTGAGCTAGCCTACTGTAATTTATCAATTGGCTTTATCTTACACGCCTATTATTGTGCTAGGAAACTACGCTGTATTTAGTTGATGCTTATAAATGGTCCCTAATCTGTCCTCCAACATTGGAAGGTAGAATTCTGGTATTCCATTTGCAGGGTTTAATCAGTGATTCTTTTCTGGCTGGCAAGCCTTCTGCTTATGATGCAACAGGTCAAGTTAGGGATTATACACCATATAATAGTGGACTTGATCCAATATTGACTTGTAGATCATCCGCTGTGTAATGCTGACCCAAACTGATAAGGAACCCAATTATATGCCATGTAATGCTAATCTAAACTTGGTATTTCCTAGTCATTTGCATATAACTTGTTTGATATGACTCTATAGGCCTATCAGGCTGTGTGAGACTGCGTTGATACAACGTCCAGTAGGGTGGAATGGGAGGTACATGATTGATGATCTTATGATTATATGGCGTGTAATCAGTGATAATCATTATAACAGCTAACTATTATATGGTGTATAATATCTATTTCAATTATAATAAACTAGTAATATACAACATATAATAACTACACAACAGAATGATGATCTAGTGATAATATGGCGTATAATTGTTGCATCTATCATAATAAACTAACAATTACACGGTTTGTAACTGCCATATCATTAATAATAGATTGCTGATTATACGGTGTATAATTACTACACTTAATAGAATATTGACTTAGTGATAATATGTCATGTAACTGACAGAGATCTGTGTGCAATGATTAGTCTGATCATTTGTGGTCAATCAGCCTAATCTCACACATGGTAAGCTAGAGTTTAAGTAACCTGGCAGCCACAAAAAGATCCATTCATGTTGCTGATTTTGTTAATTCTGTGGGTATCCCATAGTTTAATCTTGGACACAGAAGGAGCATCAGGCTCTGAAGTAGGGTTGGGATGTCTTGCAAAAATGTCAGGAATTTTGACCAAGCAATGATACCAATTATGATAGAGCTCTCAGATTAGGATTTCAGCAACCAAATACATAAATTAGCAGTATAAAAATCAATGATGCCAATTATGACAGAGCTCACAGATATGAATTACAGCTGCCAAACACCATAAATTGGTATTATAAAATACATGTATATTAGATCAGCAGTAGTCTGCTGACCTGAACCATAAATCAGCCAATTGTGACTGTACTAAAGTCACATTGGGCTGTGGTTTCATAAAGAGGTTGAATTGTAATGAATTTCATAGGTTGAAATTCAAAACAATAGGATTGACCTTGGAGAGATTTTATAGTGTAGTAATTGATTACCCAGGAATCAATTAGGATGTACTAATTGAGGGCCAAAATGAATAATCTAAAAAATTCTGATTATGAGGCTAGGTGTCTCAAACACAAATTATTAACAGGGAAGGTTAATTAATTGATACCCTGGAATATGATTGATGGAGATTTAATAATAAGGCCAAAATTGACTTGACTGTGTCAATTAAAGACTATTTGTCTTCAAACCGTCTAATTAACTGGAAAAGCTAATTAATATATGCTGGGAATATAGTTAATCAGAATTTATTGTATTGTTTAATTGCCTTGACTGTGTCAAGAAGTTTGGTTAAGGTTAATCAAAAGTAAACCCCCAAATTTTGGGTTAAAAGAACTGTTTTGGCAAATTATTAGGTTAGAAGCACCGCCGCGCTGCCTAATTGATTTGTAAAGCGCCAAGGCACCGCCCAGTAAATGTTTCAGGCGCTGGGGTACCGCCTGGGAAAGTTCCTGGGCGCTGCAGTGGCGCCTGGTTTGAGTTTCAAAGTGTTTAATGGGGTTTACGGCAAAAAACCATTAAATGCAAAAAACGGCTAAATGTAGACAATTGTGTCTATGCATTCAGGATTAATCAGATGGTTCCCAGTTGGAAAAAGGATAGCTTGGATCAGGAATATGTATATTCCACAGGGTTTTGGTGCCAGAAGTCTGGAATGCTTCAAGCCAAGGCAGTACATTTCCACAGAAGGAATCAGATGATTCTGGAATGTATTATGGCACATTCTTATAGGTTAAGAGTGTGAAGATCTTTTTGGTAAAGATCTTGATTGGATGACACCATTATTTCATAAACCATGTGATAGGAATCCAGGTGTGATTCCGGAACCGGAGGGGGTTTTAGCCAAATGTACCCCAATTGGTATATAATGGAAACATGATAATACTTAATAAAAAATGATACCTATTTGTGACAATGGTTGCTTTCTCCTCAATCTTTTTATGTTTTTTGTTTTTGGCTTTTAACTGAAATAAGACTAGCATGGAATGAAAAAGATGGTCTGCAGCTAAGATTATGGGAAGCAAAAAATGCGGAAGTGATCACCAGATGGCAACTGGTTTAACGCCAAAATTGCTTGCATGAAATCCAAGCTCATTGAAGCTTATATAAAGGATTCCCCATCAAACTGTAAAAGAGTTGGACCTGGATAATGAAGAAGCAAGCATGAATTTCCTGGATCTGTCACACCAATGGTAAGCGCCGCTGCAGCACTTAGTGATACATGACTTGTCACTGCACCACTTTGTAAAGTTACAGGTGCTATGGCGCCACCTAACAATTAAATTAAGCACTAAATTGCCAAACTAATTTTACGGCAAGCACCACCACATTAACTGAAAACTATTGCAGGCGCCGCCTGGCAAATATTATGGGTGCCATCCTACTTTTACATCAAGCGTCAAGGCTCTGGGTTTGATTCCCCATAATCTCAGATTCCATAAATTGACTGTATTTATAAGCAGTTGATATGGAGGCTTAAAACTAAACAGGATGAGTGATCCTAAAATATACAAATTCCCCATGCCAGCAAGGGCCATCTGTGCTGGGTGAAGCAATCAAATCTCATTGGTTGACTTGTTTGAAACAGCCAAACCCAGATCACTAATTACCCAAAATAAGAGTTTGTTGAAATTTCCTAGAAGATATTGCCAAAAGCTCAGGAAGACGCCCCCAGGGGGATACAGTAGTTTTAAAATCTATGGCAACAAACAAAATGAACTCAGATTTAAACGAAATGAATTCATATTTAAGCAAAATTAAAATGAACCTAAATATATTGTGAATCAATATAAATTCATTTATTTTTAATTTTTTTTAAATCTGAGTTCCTTTCTTTTAAATTTAGATTGTTTTTGCTTGTCCCCATAGCTTTTAAAACTACTGTATAAATACATTGCCTAAAATAACGATAAAACACTTTTGACTTATCAAAAAGTGCTTCTGCATGATCAGAAGCCCTTTCCCAAAAGTAATTAATAATTTTTCTTCCTATATGTTCTTCTGCCACAATACTAATCATATCCTCACATATGATAGTATTTGAGACAAGTGCTTTGTGTCCTATTACTATTGCAACTGAAATGAGTTGCCCTGATATCCCAAGTGCGACAAAAACCAAATAGCTTCTCATGTAGCTCTGAGGGGGAGTATAAAGAGAAAGAGAGGTTGATATGGTTTTTTCAGGATCAGGTGAGGGTGTTGGGGTCTTGAGAGGCAATTTTGCCTTAGCTGTCTAGTTTCAGGGACTGAATTAGCTTATCAGTCCCAGGAGGATTAGTATTATTGTTTTGGGCTTGGGAAACAGTTTTAGGAGTAGACTTGGGAGCCATCTAAGGATTTTTAGTAACAAAAATCTTGAGCTTAAGGAAGCTTTTAAGTTAATAATAAGGATGACTTTAAATATAAATTTCTTTAATTAATTTTGTATAGGCTTGTAAAAAATAACTGAACTGTGAACTAGAAATTTTAATAGATTTTATTGTTTGTAAAACTAAGCATAATACACAAATTTTGGGGGTTGAGAGGAAACTTGAAATCAGGATGGTGAATTTTTATGCTTTAATTGGGATGCTGCAGCTCAAATATGCAAGGGATCTGTATTTTGTTAATCTAAGTCAAGAATATACTGTGGAGCTATCACAACCAGGATAGCATGTAAATCTTTAATTTCTCAAAAACTAGCCTATACCCCTGATGCAAAAAAGTGCCCAGCTGTTTAGAAGATATCATAATATTTATAAAAGAAAGTTTCATAAGATTTCTAAAATCTTTTAAATAATTGACTCTTTGCCCAAAAATATATCTTTTTAAGGTGGGAACCAAGATTTTTGATAAAATACATTTGTTATAGTGTCTTTAAAGAATTCATGTCTTGGATGATGGATCTTTATTATGTGTCATATTAGGGTTTGTTGATAGTTGGCCGTATGATAACAGCCTAGGCTACCAGTTGGGCCTACATACGGCTATGGTCTAGCGGGCTCCTGTTGGTCTTTAGGAGAAGTTCACTGTTCTTCAAGTCTACGGTGGTGTGCTCTACTTGGATGATTTCTGACTACTAGGTCAAGGATAGTAGTGATACAATGATAGAGATATGTATTTTCTATCTACAAAGGGTAAATATTCTACTCAATCTCTAATTAAGAGATTATCTTATATAGGGTAGATAAGCCTTTTGCTAGAATTATTATCTGACACTTCTAACTCTCATTGACCAGTCTCCTATTCCCAGACTGTCAATCTCAGCCCCCAGAGCTAGGCAGCCATGCTGTGCTGGCATGTGATTACAATTAATTACCAGACCTCATATAGGTGTAGCAGGGTCCCAACAGCATCTTGTCTACTGTTCACACAGATTTGAGTATATGTTACCCTATAAATGGGTTATTCACATCTTGTATTGCCAGTTTAAATAACATTTCATATTGGTTGCATTTTCAGAGTCAAGCCCTGACACTTGAATGTTTGGCAGAGGTGCATCCCTCAATAATATTCTGATATATCCTCAAACCATCAAGCTTATTGGCTAATGTGTGAACCAATAGGAAGTCTAGCAATGGATCATGATCAAGCTATGGGGTGACTATCAATATTATGATTACCCTGAACTATCAATGTGATCACACTGATACTTCATTAACCTTGACAGCTGAGTGGTGATTGATTGTTGGAAGCCAATGATTCAGAAGAACAATGGTCAAGTATATCATGGTATTCTGAAGTCCTGGCAGTGTCATAGGTGATTTTCCCTAATTTTCCTTTGCATTGTTCACATCAAAGTGATTTAGTGATACAAAACCCAATTGAATTCAAAGTGATATAAATTAAGATGGTGGAACTCCAGGCTTATAGGTTAAACCTACCAATGAAATAATTTATTGTTGAGATTAACTTTAATCTATCCATTTATTGATAATGAATAAAATTCTTAAACAAAGAATTTTTTGAATGCTTATGATAATCAGCATTAGGACCACTAGAGTGATATTGTTATAAGTTGTTCTTACTATAAGTGTCTTGGATTGATACTATAAGAAAACATTATGGAACTATACAAAAGGCTTTGATTTAGTGCTTTTATAGGCTTATTTTAACACGTGATAAATGTTGTAAATCAAGTAGCCCTAAATTTGAGATGTTATATAAATAAAGTTACAGAATAAAGTATTGCTATTATGCCTGATATGATATATTTTTGAAATGCTCTACTATAAATTTATGAGCAAAAATCAACTATTTTATTGATTTTCTTACGCTTAAAACTTTAATTGCAAAAAGATAAATCTTAAAATTACTATGAAATGGCCTAATTCAAGATGCTATTTTCAAGATGGTGTAGCCTACCAAAAAATGGTGTTAGCTTAAAATGTCAACTTTCAGGAAACCTAAATCATCCAATTTACCTAATAGCCAGCTACCAGTAAGTTGAATCACCATAGTTGCTACTGTAATAGGTGAAGCTTGGTCACTACACAAATAGCGACAATTTTTGCATCTGTCCCTAATCTGACCTTTACGCTTTGATGATTTCCTTATTATGTTAAACCGATAAGAATCCCTCTTAAACCTGCCCAATTCCTTTCTCGACGTTTACAGTTTGACGACGATACCCCTCTAGCCTGGGATCCAGCTTCATCCACCAATCAGAAAGCCTAAATCAGCCAACACGCACATGTGCCTCGCTAGGCGTTTTACATCTTTATCGGAGCACTCCAGAGTGGGTACATAATTTTTCTGTCATGATGTTTCTTTTTAGGAGACATTCAAAACCAGTACCATGGCCTGATAAAGGAGGGTAAAAATTGCTTAATTCGGGGACAGCCAATCAAGCAAGTGGGACTTTTGATCCTTCAGTTCAGCCTTTCTATAACCAGAAGCATAGAACAGCTGTTTCAGTGTTATCTGGAACATGTGACTGGAAAGTTCCACAAATCACTTTCCCTTTTCGGTGAAGCGAAGTTTGGATACATGCTTGAAACCACGTTTCACTCTTGCCACGGAGGCGCACGATTGCTTTCTGGGCTTGGCAGATTCACTGGATAACCAAGGGGCAGCATGCAGTCTCTTGATATGAGAGTGAAATAATTTCATATATGGTTATTAACAATCTAATCTTAATGGAATTGATTCGAATGTGAATGATGGTAAGTGACCATATATTTGATTTTGTTTTGGCTATTAATCTTAGCAAAGAATCCTACTTTAATTTCGGGAGTATGTGAGCTCGTGCACTCCCATGAAAATTTGGTTAGCTTATGAGCATGAACTACATAAGCTTTTAACTTGGAGTTGTTTAAACTTGTATCCAAAGTAGTACATAACTAAGCATATGTAGAATATGATTGTGGCTTTAAAACTTGGTTTCATAACATAGGGTTGGGGTTATTCTCACATTGGCAGTGTGAGAGTCACTTTTAAAACGTTGGGATGCTCAGAACATCCAAATTTATATAAACATGCGGATTTGGTAAACAAGTCGTGCTGCACATCAATTTGGATCAATATTGATTATAATCAATTGTCCACTGTTCAACTGCATGTAAGCTGGATTGCTTTATAGTGCCACTTATTGTGGATGTTTCTTGGAAAAATTATTTGGCTTTGTGGTTTGGGAGTCTTTCTGAAGTTGTATGGCTTGAAATTTAAACTTGGTGGATTGCGTTTATAAGGACACTTTAACTTTTGCTAGTTTAAACCTGTTTCTTAAGCAGCACAATGGGATTCCTTGGAATGTTCGAGTCCACAGAGACGTGCGTCAATAACCTGTTCAAGGAAGCTGTGGATGGGCACCCCAACATGGCGTGTGCGGTGATGGACGAGTACGAGTCTTGGGATGCTACCGACGACTGGTACATTGCTGAAAATAAATGTGGGCTATTTACTACGCCCACTCAGATCTGCATACCCCGGGACAGACTTGCAAGTGTCATACACCAGGGTGAAGTTGACGCCTCTCATCAAAATCGACGAGGCTGCTTTTGAAGAGCATGGACGCATCAAGGAGGTCAAGTACTTGGATCTCGACGATATGAATATTGTCGACTGATTCCAAACTACCTTAAATAAAGACATATTTTCAACTTTATTTCAACCACAAAAAAGGATCTAAAATTAGTTGCCTTTTGGTGTTCAAACATCATATAATTTTTAACCCTGGAGTTATTAAGTTAAATAAGATGACTCCAAATAGTTAAATCACAATACTCCTTTAAACACACCCTTGTCCTCATAAATACCACAGTGCTTTATCCATTGTCTTATTAACAGATTTAAAATCCTTATGGTCCACATTTGCAATTAAATCTTGGAGTAAAGATAGGGTGATGTTCATATCAGATGTCTACTTCCTGCCACAAAGGTTATATTTCCAATCCCTTGTTTTTTACATTACAGAAAGATCTCATAAGTAAATATTTTGTCACTATATCTAAATAATTTGTCCTAACATCGTATCAAAATCACCCTTCTAGCTGGTTAAGATTTTGGATTTTTTGAGGGATTTTTCTTTAAAAAATAAGTTTTTAAATAACTAAACACTTAATCGATGGAAGAGCTAATAAAGAACTTGTTTACTATATTAATAGGTTATCTATATAGCAGAAATTTAATATATGAGAAATAGAAAGCATAATAAATTTTGTTGTGAAATTAAATTATTACATTTGCTTCATTTTATATGTGTATAATGGCAAAAGTAGCGAAGTCAACGCAGTGGAAAAGTTTTGAGTCAACTGAAAAATATGTGACCTGAATTAACATGACAAAAATCCAAATTAAACACATATCAAGTCAAGATTGTCAGCTGAAAAATCGTATATAACAGCTCCCAAATAGAGATAAATTCATTTACTTTGATTAATAGTGCTATCAATATCATCACAGTTCTTCCCAGAAGCCACGCCCAAAAACAATGAAATCGCTTAATCTAAAGCTTTTATATAGTCTATAGAATGCTTCTCGACTTTCTGTAAATCAGCTAAAGCACCACAGTCATGAAAATGGTATCCTGGTTAGATTCATCTACATATCTATTTTGACAAGATCCCAAGATTTCTTGAATGTGCTATAAAAGAAGATCCATGAGATTATCATGGCAGTTATCCTCAAAGACTGGGTCCCTATTTTGTTGTCTCCGACATTTCAGAAGGAGTGCTGTTTACCAAAGAATAACCGTATCATTCAGAACTTTAAATCTCTTTTGGTACAAGATATTTTAAACACCCATGGCAACCCCTCATCTAATCAAGGGAGAAATCAAGAACCGAAATAAGCTTATGTAGCTCAAATTATTTAAGGTACCACCACAGAACACACCACTGGTGCTAAAAATGATAAAAGGATTTCTGGACAAATTTCAGCCCAAAGTAAAACTAAGCAGATGTTTACCTGCTAATATCTGGATTGAAGAAGTCTCTCTTGGACTCAGCCACAACACAGGAGCCCGATGTAATAAGTGACAAAAGTAACCATATATAAAATGTGGTGAAATTTTAAAGCTAATTTTTTAGTACAAATTGAATTGAAGGAAATTGCTCTCATAATATTAAAAAAATTTAATGCCCTGATTCATATAGGAATAATCAAGAAGATGACCAGGGCCTACACAGACTAGCTCCATTACACCCCTTTTTATATAGAGCTTTAGCAATCTGTATATATTCTCAATTATTATAGTCTATTTAAAGCTCATACAACAAATTCTAAAAAACTCAGAAGTTTACTGATTTTAAAAGTCTATACTTGAAATAAAATATAATATATCATTCACATAATTATCTTTGCATGTCCCAAGGGTGAAATTAATACCCACACCCTTAAAATAGAGTTGCAACAATATTTCTTCTGGCAATAAAATCCATAAAAAAGCCAGCTGTAGCTGTTCCCACCAGCTTTCAAGGGAATATCACCCAGCTTAGATCTACTCAAATTAGTAAAAAGGATATCAAGTCCAAGGAAAATCCTGGAGAGAGATAAGCAAGCTAATATTTTGCTAACCTCTTCATGTCTCAAAGTATGAAGAGTACTAACTGTAAGATATGGGTCATTATTTTATGGATTAGGACATTTTCTAATACACATGCTGCCCAAGTTGCAGCATAACACAGTTTGATTTTGAAAGAATCAAATTACAAATGTTTATATTTAAAACAGTAATAACTCAACAAAAAGTTAATATTTTTTACACTGTAAACTATCAAAATGAAGCTAAGAATCTTATCTTTCTATTGGTGTTAAAATATTAATATATATAATATTGAATATTAAAGCAAAAGCAATTTAAAAGTGCATATGTCAGATTTTATTTTATTATTTTGATAATGAAATAAAATAGATTGCTTAAAGCTTAAAAAAGTTAATTTTTCATTAATTAATATATGCTTTTTATTTGACAAAATTAAAGATAATATCAAGAGCATCATTTCCGCATTTTATTTTTATTTAAAAAGCTCAATTGTTTAGGATTTTATGATAGTTTAAAGTTAGGACGTTAATTTATTTGCTGTTTAGATGAATTTTGAGGTTTAAGTGAACTGCAAACCTCAAATTAAGCATTTTTTAAATACAATTCTTTAATATTTTATCATTTTAAAAATATGCGGAACAGTTATAATTAAGTTAATACATCATTTTAATTGATTTGCATAAATTACAAAGAGGATATGATGTAATTTGATGCTTAGCTGATACACTTAAATCACTTGTGCATGAAAACTGGGGATTTCATTTATTCTAGAAATATAAATTCAAGTTGAAATTGTAAATAAAGCTGTCACATCATTTCTTTCAGAATGGTGTCATAAGGATTGGTATATAACAGCTAAAGCACCACCTAAGGTTTACTTCAAACCATCTTCACAAAAAGATATAATTCCTGCAACCAGCACTCTTTTGCAAGGCATCTCTACAAAGCATCTCTTTATCAGCAATCACAAATCCAATATTATGGAACCTGTTAACTTTACTTCTGCCATGAATCCATTTTCCTCACTGGGAGCATCAACAAAAAGAGAAAGAATTGCTATGCTAAAGAGAGCATTCCTCTTTGTTTCTGGAGGCAATCTTAATTCCTTCATCAATCACTTCCTCACTCAAACTGAGTTTGGAAAAACAGAGTTTATTCCTTTAATTCAAAATCAGAAACTAAATGGGATAATTGACAACTTAAAGGATCTTCTGAAATCTGCTCCTCAAAAGCATCTCCCAGCCTTGAGATCTCTGGTTACTTCCAGTTACTCTTTAAAAGAGCTTACTTATATGGGATTTAATATAACCAAAAGTGAGTTTGAATACTCAAGAAAAATAAATAAAATAAAAATAAAAATGTAAGTTTAAACAAAAAAAAGCCAAAAAGATAATAACTATTCATTAAAAAAAGAAATAATCAAAAAAATAATTAAAAAACTACTGGAAAATTCTTTTGAAACAAGCCAGTTTACAAAAAAAGCACCAGAAAAAATTTATAAAGACATTGAAAAAAAATGAATGAATATTCAACTGAAATAAAATATTCTCTATTAAAACAAAAAAAGAAATATATGAAAATATGAAAATAAAAAATGAAATTTCAATATCACTTTCAACTTATTATAAATTAATACCAAAAAATATAATAAAAAGTAAAAAACAAACTGACATGTGTAATATTTGTAACTTAAAATCATCCTTAGAAAAAAGAAAAGAAGAATGTGAAAGTAAAAACTTATTATTTCCAGAATCTATAAACAGTGACTTAAAAGCTATTAATCAGCACCAAGACTTTTATGCTCATAAAAATAGGGAATATAAGAAAGATATCAATGAATTAAATAATGAATCATGTACTATAGTCATAGATTTTAAGGAGAATTTAAAAGTTGGTGGTGGTCCAATTGAAACCAATAACTGTTTTTATTCCAAAAGACCTATTTCTTTATTGTGATTTGCATTGGTATTTAAAGAAAACAATAAAGTTAAATATGAATACCATGATTTTTTATCTCAAATATTGTCTCATGATTCTTTGTTTTCAGGTGAATGTCTAATAAGTCTTCTTAAATCAGATAAGTTTAAAAAAATAAATAATATCAAAGTATGGACTGATAATGGAAACCATTTTAGATCCTATAAATTATTATATTATCTATTTAAAGAGGCACCACAATACATTAAAGGGTCTATTAAATACAATAGATTTGTAGAATGTCATGGAAAAAGTATTGTTGATGGTCACTTTGGTGTAATATCAAAAACATTAAAAGAGAAAGGAAATCAGCTTTATATTAAGAATATAAATGATATTAAAAATATTTTTGAGCAAAAAGAAAAAAGAAATAATTAAATATAATCAGTGCTATTGGGCTCAAATATTTCTCAAAAGTCATTCTTTTGTATTTATGAGAGAAAAGTTAGGCCTATAAGGAGAGAGCTCAAAGTTAAAAATCTGTGCATTAATCTTTCATATTTGATGAAAGATGGGAAGTTGTATAATTCACCTTTAACATTTGAAAGTTTCTCAGAATATTCTGAGATAACTTATCATTTGAAATCACATGATGATACCAGAGAAACAAAAATATCAGAAGATGCTAGTGGTGCATTAAGGCAAGTTCATGAAGTAGGGCAGCTTACTAGAGGGTGTATTTTAAATAGAGATATTAGTCTTTCAAAAACAACAACTTTTTTTGAAACAAACTAAGAATATTTATGATGAGCCAAAGATAGGGTAATAGCATTTATAGCTTTGGGGCTGCTACTACTCTCCCATGCAACTCATCATAAATATTTTTAGCTTGTAGTATGTAGTAGCACTTAATATATTTCCAACAATATTATAAGGTGCAATTTTCAATTCTAAAATTGATAAATAATTTTTTTAAAAAAATATCTAAGCCCAAGATCAATTAAAGATTTGACATTGATTGTATTTTAATCTTTCTGAATAATTTGAATATGAATAATGTAATTAAGTTATAAAATAATCATTCCAGTGCTTAGGCATAACAAGAAAAATAATGACCCATATGTACAGGTTCATTATTGCACAGTTCTACTGGGACAAACTCATAATATACATAAACCAAACGAGTTTAACCAATCAATACTATGCAATCTCAGATTTTTGAGGCAATAAACAATTATTTCTCATGGACAAGGTATTAGCAATACATTAGTATATCAAGATTTTTGAAACTATTCAAAAACAATCACAAACCCCTTGCATATTATAATTTGGCTATATCCAATAACTATCAAATAAAAAGTCACTCATGAGACACCTCATTCATTATTTGTCTATAGAAACTCAATTATAAAGTCTAAGGTATAATCAGTGAGATCCTCAATTAAGATATAATGCTTATCCTGGACTTAGTGATAATCAATATACTTGGTCATACACTTTAAGCCCATATACCGAGCGTAAAACATAAGAGCATAAACCATCAAGTATACTAACACAAATTATGTCAACTACTCCAATATCATGCAATTTTCTAAATCACAAAGACACAAGAGGAGCACCAAATCCCCTACATAATCAAGAAGAAAACATGTTCTTATGGGGTGCTCTCTTTTAAGCACACATAAACCAATGCATAAAATCCATGATGGTAGCATTTTACATGTGCATTGAAATATCTTTGAGGAAGATTCATTATGTTCAGCCCAGAAAAACCTCATACAGCGCTCAGTCAGGCTCCAAAAATTGGCTCTAAAAGCCAGGCTATTGACTGACACCAAAATATTTCTCCAAGGAAATCCCTCAAAGAAGCCCTAAAAAAGACAAATTCATCTTACAGGCATCTTTAGGGTATTAAATCTTATGCTTACCAAGAAAGATTGTTCACTGATGCTGATTGCTGACTATTGAGTCCTCAATGAGGTCATCATTGTCAGGATTCTTCTTTTTCTTCCTCTCTTTTGCTGCTAGTGCTCTTCATGGACACCAACTTTATTCTATCTCTGCTGGTTACATTCACATCAATTTATTATTCAAAACATTCCTTTTCTTTCCCTCACTTGACCAGCCAATTATATCTATCTTAAACAGTTAATTTCAATGTTCAAAGCCTACCTTGTTTTTTACTGAGACAATTTTTGAACCACAGACCTATGCGCTTAGTTAGTTTTACTAAATCCAAAGTCAATTACATTTTGCTTTTTTGTTTTGCTTACACCAGCACTTTGGACCAGGTTTTTCCCGCTCTCCCGCCATTGTTGCTCTTTCTGTTGTATTGGCAAAACAATCAACTGATTCTAGTCTTTCTCCTTTAACTTTAACTTGACCTTTTCAAGTTAAATAGACACAGATCAAATGTGCTTGTCTTTTGTTTTCCCATCTAAGAATCCTAACCATTCTTGATTAGAACATATTCTAAAAACTTGCACCACAATTCAGACTTTAAATAAAAAGCCTGGGCTTATCCAATCTCAACTTAAGTTGAGATTGTTTGACTTGCACCCCAAAAAGGTACTTGTTAGGTTTGTGGCTTGTGGTTTCCTCTTTTTCAATATTTCTCTTGCAATTTACCTTCTCTTGAATTCTTAGCTTTATGATTCCTTTTGACTACACTTTTCAACAGCTAGGCAATATTTATAGAGGCACACACACTTTAATAGTTTATAATTTCACCCCTGCAGCCAATGCTTATCATTACCCAGACTTAGAAATTGAATTTTTGACCTAATCTTTAGTCATTAAGACCAGTCTATATTTCCTTTTCTTAGGTTTAATAAATTGTCTTAGTCTGTACTTTACTTTCTATAAACTTTTAGGATCTTTAGTGCAGTTGTTGTTGAAAACTTTACCAACCTTTTTATACTTAACAAGCATAAATATTCTTGGATTAAAGACTTTAGTCTACAATAAGTTACCCCAAGCCTTCAGACCTTACAATCATCAAGGATTCAATTCTCACTCTCAATGAAGGTCCATCTAATGCACATAGAAGAGCTAGTTTTATACTGCAGATTCAGAACCAGTTGGAAAAAATGTGGGGTTGTTAAATTCTTTTGCTTGAATTCATCAATCTACTAGAATCCTTTACATTCTTATATAAAAATCAAGTTGTTATGTTATAAAATTTACTTCATTAAATTGGTGAATTCAGGCAAAATAATTTGACATCCCCAAATTTTTGCCACAGGCTCTGAATCTACAGTACCAGAATCAGCCTGGCTGTTTTTAACCCTATGAAGCATATGCTAGTCAATAAGGAAGCCATGTAAAATTTTAATATAAAGATGTACATCATAATCAGGAAGATTAGGATATTATCTCTGTCCTATTTTTTAGGGTGATTGGTAGGCAAAAGACCCAAATTACCAGGAAACTGTGGGAGTGCTTATAATCACTATTGTGGTGGCTATCTAGAGAAAAGCTACATTAACACAGTAGCCAGGGGTAATTAAGAAGTGGAGTTGTTAATATAAAAATATAGAAAAACTTGGGCCCATTGTATAGATAAATGTTTGTGTAAAATCAAGGCCCATAAATTCATACTTACTCTTTTAATTCTTACTGAGACTCTTATTACTGGACCCTCCTGTCAAAAAGCTTTGGAGAGTTTTTTTTTCAAAGATGCAGCCTTATGGCTTAATTACTTGCTTTCACCACTCTATTTGTCCATAATTTCTATGCACTTTTCCTCTCAAAATCTAAGCCCTTTGGTTTCCTGGTTGGCAGCATCTAACATCTGTTTGAAAATCTCATTAAACCATAGCAACAGGTTTCATGAGTCCCATGTGCTTACTTGGTTGCCTTGTATTGATGTCCCTTTTTTTGTGAAATATTTGGAGTAGAGCTCTTCATATGCAGCTTTAACTTTGACTAGTTAATCCTTCAGGAATGTCTCAACCACTTCAAGATCTTCACAAGCATCCCCAGTGAATTTTCAGGAACTTCTTTTCTAGCAGCAGCAGTTTTCACTCTCAATACACCAAACTTTGCTTTAACAAAAGATAATTGAGAAGACATAAACTTAAAAAACAAGGTGAGATAAAAGCTTTGGTTATTGACTAGATTTTTTGATTTATTATGCTTGTTTCCATTTATATATCATTTGGGGCATATTTGGCTGAAACCCCTTCAGTTCTGGAGCCTCACATGGATTCCCATCATGTGAGCTATGGCATACTACTGTCATTCAACCAAGATTCTTACCAAAAGATTTGAACATCCTTAACCTATAAGGATGCTTCTTATTACATTCCAAAATCACCTGATTCCTTTCATTGACATGTATTGTTCTGGCATTAAGTATTCCAACTTTCAGCGCCAAACCCTGTGGAATAATATGATTCCTGATCCAAGCACTTGTTTGCTTCAATCTGGCAACAGCTGATCACTCCTGGTTAACTAGACACCCTTGTCTTTACTTAGCAATATTTCCAATAATTGATTTTGCTTCCAAAACCCATTAAAATAGTTCAAAACTCAAGCCAGGCACCACTGCAGCGCCCAGGAACTTTCTCAGGCGGCGCCCCAGGGCCTGAAACATTCACTGGGTGGCGCCTTGGTGCTTCTAAATCACAATTTGGGGGCTTGATTTTGGTTAGCCTTGACCAAACCTATTGATATGTTTGAGACTGCCAACCCTATGATTAAATCCTCATCAATAATATCCCTGGGTATTTTATTAATTGATCTTCCCAGCTAATTGATCCATTTACAAGACACCTTGTCTTTAAGATTGATCTGGCCAATCTTGCCTTAACCTTGTTAATTTTTACAGCCTGATCAACAACCAAACACTTTATTGGCTATCCTATACAGATAATTGGTCTATAATTGAATTCTTTATTGGAGAGCCCTATAAACCTATACCTATAGAATCTGTAATAAGATGTAGCAGATGAGTGCATATGGCAAGTTTAATTTGGCTAAACATTCAAAGTGGCTGCTGTATGGCCACAACCACGTAAGGATGTTCCAAGGCCAACATGAGGGTAGACCACATACCTGCATGGCCCCAGAAATATAGTAAAGGGATATTTTCCCAGCATAGGGACATACCCATATCCAAGTATTTTCCTTGGTTACCTGCTTCTACTTCTGCGGGCACAGAGTTAAGATCCTCTTTGTTCAACTCTTGTGGTAAGTCACAAAGGCAAAGAGTAAACTCTACAGGGTGTATAGCTGTAAAAGTTACTGGTTCAACCTGCCTCTTGTGACAAGGACTTCCTTTCCTTGCCATGCTAGAAAGTTGTGCAGGTATAGGCATAGTAGGGGTTTTCATCAGTGATGTACCAGCAGGTGTGCTAGGCTAATAAGAGCCAGCACTGGTTGAAATACATAGAGCAGCTGCTACTTCCCCACCTAGGATCTTATCAAATTACATCTCTTCTGGTGCAAGCATGGAGAATGAACTGAAGGGTTGCCAACTGGGACAGGAACAGCAATTGTGAAAACACGGTGTCACAACCATTTTTTTGGATGTTTTGGATTGAGTCACAAAACAGTTTGGGTGGATTTGTACCACAACTTTTAGAGTAGGTCACAATTTGTGCCTCACTCCATTGTGTAGATCACAAAATATAAAAGGGAGGCAGGTTTTAAATATGAAACAGATGGTTTAATTTTGTGAAGGGGCACATGATGTGAAATTATAATGGTTCTCAGGGGTGAAACAGATGGTGTCATTTTGTGCAAGGCACAGGATGTAAAATTACAGCAAGTTCAGTTGTGGGATTTTATTTTTTAAATTGAATTTATTAAAACTTTACCTGTCATTACCTCACAATGATAGATTTGATCATATCACAGTTTGCTTTAGATAATTATATTAAAACATCAATCAAAATATTATCAATATCTACTTCAATTGAAAGTGATATCTTACATACTTATGATTGGACACAGCACAAAACCACATAAGATTGTGCTTGGTCACAAAATGATTTGTGTTCAGCTGACAAAGCCACAAAACCAATTGTGTCGATTTTGGTGCTCGTCCCAACCCTAGGTTGTATGATTAATCGGTATTAGCTCTGATCCTAAGGTCAGAAGTCAATAGCGCTTAGATTCAAGCGGAAATGACTGAAGCCATAGAGGATCTTGGCGTATCATGGCGGAAATAAATTTTCCACTCTCTATATAACTCCCTTATTTGATAATAAAGAGCAGTTTGATTATTATATATCATACAGTTTTTATTATACACACTAGGTGTTTGAGATAACGTCTCAACTCAGTCTTTAGTAAGAAGTATAAGTTGTAATGACGAGTTAAGCGACATACAACTATACCAACTCAAGCCCATCTATGACAAAGATGGCATTGAATTGACTAGTAGCGTATTATTATTTGTTCATTCACTTAAGAATACTCTATTTCAATTATTACGTGAACTAAACTTGCCTTCATCCGACAGGTTGGCTTAGATGGTTTCGTTTCTAGAAAATAAAGATAAGTCCCGATAAAACTTAAAGTGGTGAACCCCAATTGATATTTAATTAAAAGCTGTTCGTATTTAACGAAGTGAGTTCCTTTGGCTTGCTTGGATACCGTTCAACTGTAGATCTGTAACTTTTGAATGGCACGGGAGCAGCGCTTGGTATACGGACCGTTGATCCCTTGCACAGTTAACTTGCAAAAGAATGGTAGCTGAGCGTGGGCTCTGTAAAGCTGCTTTGGGATGTGGTTGGTATTAATTTCCATCAGTTTATCTGCCTCAATGTTGATCCCAGTAACAACTTAAGAAAGTGAATTGAGGTTGAGGGTGGCGAGTTCGGGATTCCTTTTCAATTCCAAGGAGCGGACAGTATGTAGATTGGGCAGCGAAAAAGTGGCGAGGGAAGGTGAGTTAGTGACAACCAAAGAATGGGTAATGGATTGAATCGGAAGCGTGAATTCCTTTTCTGTGTACTTATCGATGATCACAGCACCATTAACTTTCTCAAGCGAGGGAATACTGACATTGTGAGTTTGTGATAAATTCATATCAAAGTTGATCATTGTGAGACTAGGGATATCAAAGGACCGACTATAGTTTCCTGTGAGGTTGAGCGAAAGAATGGTTTCAAGGCTGGGGAGGTCGAGTTTAAGCTTCGGATTGGAGTTGAGCTGAATATGCATCATTTCTTTTGCTGTGATCCCAGTCACCTGTTCAATTGCTGTGTTGGCCACTTTAAGAATTTCTAAACTCAACCCAGCATCAAACGAAACTGATTGTAACTTTCCATTATCGACGAGGAAGATAGCGAGACTCTTAGAAAGGCTTGGGAGCTGGAATTTCTCGAGATTGGGGGTACTTCGGACTCTAAGTATGTTGGCTGTTTTTAACGCCGGGAAGCTGATGTCCTTAACACCAGAGCCTGTGATGTAGATATTTCAGCCTCTTTTAGATTTTCCATTTCAAGGGAGATGTCCTTCTCCATGCTGAACCAGAAAGCTCCTGTGAGTGAGGAGCAGTCCTTAATCACATCAAACTCGGCTTCAGTGGTGACGGTGCGGCCGCTGGTACAAGGGTCTGCCCCAGCAAGCGATGTCAAGCATATCCCACGATAAAACTTTATGATAGCTACCATATAAATGACTTTATTTAGTTAATCCTTAAGCTTTTGGTTCTTTTTTATTTATACTATAAGTACAATATGTTCCTTGGCACCCAGACCAAACGAAACCCGAGAGTTCTGTTTAATTGGCCTGTAAACCAAGTTGCATCTTCGTAATCGGAACAACCGTTTCAGAGAACTTGATCTGCCACTATCTACATTAGAAAATATAGTTCCATTCAAACTTATACAAGCCCATAAAATTACCAAAAATAAAATTTATTCCACAATCACGCGACGATATTCTAAGCATATTCCAACCTGTCTGATACAGCAGACAAGTGTTGATTTCCCTTTGTTTGTTTGCTTATAAAAATCGAGACCTTTCCAAAACAGTACATTGCGAAGTTTACATGTTTATAAAGGTATTGGTGCCACGAGGGATCGTCTCGGAGGAGAGACGCCACACTTGTGGAGGCTCCCCGTTCACTTCAGAAAAAGCTTTGGTTTAAGAGTCAGTTCATAAAGTTCATGTTCGGCTTGAAAATGGGTTTACCTCACCATTCCTCTCCGATTATCTTTTACGCTAGTAAATCTTAGATACCGTTGAATAACTTTATAGTATAGATTAGGTAAAGATAATTCACCTAACTTGTCCAACTGCTTTAAGCTCCAATGTTTAGCGCGTTTGATTATATTATCACGTCAAAACGGGAACCCATGAAAATTTGCTAGATGAAATAAATTTTTCTGATGAATCAGGGATTCGAATCATTCTATACCCAGTGGTTCATCCCTTAAAAGGTATCTACTCGACAAAGTTTAAGCTGCTGACGAGATATTTACCTCCAATCAGATATAGTTTTTTATTTCTAGACTAGTCTCTAGCGGTACCCAGTGCAGAATAGACCAGTTTCCCTCTTTTAAATCTGCTTATCTGTATTGCTAATACCGGTTTAACTCTATTATCAATAGTAATTCCCTTTAAGCCAGTTTTAACTTGTTGTATTATAATCTACTCCTCCTGAAATACTAATAAAGTTTAAATTCCTTAAAAACGTTGCAGCTGAACTATTTATATTTCGCTTTTAAAAAGGACTATTTATATTTCAGTACTTCAAAATTTGGGAATACACCAGTCCAAGCGAGATAGAAAAGGGGTTTTGGAATAGCATACTATTTATTGAGAAGGGCAGGGATTCTTATACAGTGTTGGAAAGCCATCAGTTCACCCAGAGAGTGGGCCATGTGGTATTGATTAAAGTAAGGGTATATGAATTTTCTTGGCATAAACTCTAGGATATTTGGTGTAAATTGGTCTTTAATGTTGTATGGTAATATGAGATATTGCTCATTGGAGGTTGGGTGAGGTCATAACATTAGACTTATTTTGGGGGATTCAATGAGCACCCTTGTGCTTTAAGAAACATTGACAAATGATTTGTTCGATTAAGATGCAACACTGATACTAGGTCAATTGTATTAATAATAGAGAAGGGCTATTTTATGAAATAAGAAATGCTCAATTGTCACTTCTATAATGCGAACATTGAGATGCTAAACATGTTTCCAGTGTTATAAATGTGCTGTATTAGCAGAGTTATCAAAGGGGAACAATATTGAACTATGTGGTATCTTTAATTGAGAATAAGAGATGATATAGGGTTTTATGTAGCATTGAGAGCTAGTTGGATTTTCCTACTATATTTTCACAATTCTTGGTGAATGGCCTGTGCTCCATATATAAGCGTTCTCAGTTGTGAGATCTCACATGTTGGGCTTGGCTTGTCTTGAATTTAGGTCTTATGATGTTCAAGTTGGGTCACAGGTTCTTTTTCTGAATTGGAACCTTTTGGGGGTTATTCCACAGTTTCAACACTAGCTATATTATATTTAAAAAATTATGTTCTGGAAACTATATGCCTTTTGGTTTTTGAGCATGGTTATGGAGTAGGCTTGACTTGAGACGTTTTTTTAAAATTGGATTATAGGGCAAATTTTGAGTAACAGGAAATGTTAAAGAAGGTCAAAAGAACATTGAACACTTTGGTTTTTTTTAAAGAGTCGCCCTGATTTTATATTTATCAATATATTTTGGTGGGGAAGGCTGCAGTAGCAATTATCTAATAGACTAGATATAATTCGGGAATATTCAACCCAGATGATTATTGAATGAAATATCTGGCACAGACCAGGAATGTAGGAATTTGGCACGAGCAGCCCGTCTCATGGACTGTTTGGCTGGAACATGTTGCAGCAAGATTGGGAAACCTTACGCCTGGATTTTTGGGGTGTTTCTGGAGCATGTGTGCTAGTATCCTTCTCTAATTACTAGTTTCAGTTCGATTGATTACTAATGGATAAGAGAGCTGAGCCATTATTTCTAATTAGAGAAAGGAGGGTTCGAATTCTCAATCCAAAGCAGTTGGAACGTTGAGAATAGAATATGGGTTTATGATATATGCTTCAGCCAAGTACTAATCCGTTTATTCTAAGGATATGCCTAGAGAAAATCCACTAGGTTCCACTGCTAGAAAAGTGGCTAAATTTCGATATTTTTTATTCCTCAAGTAAAACTTGTTCCACTTGACATGACGATAGAGCTTTCAGAAGTTTGTTATCTTTATAGACCACACGATAGTGAGAATGCACTTATGCAGCATAAACATAGCCAGTTTGGACTATAAATAGAATAGAGTTCCCCAATCACCGATAATTAACGTATTTCGCACGTACGAAAATGAAGCTTTATCTGGGATCTTTTTGGCGGCGCTAGCCAGCGCTACTCCATGCAAGGAGCACCATACCATCACTACAGTGTCTAGCTTTGCTCTTATCCAAAATTGCACCTCTCTGACTGGGTTTGTCAGGATCGACATTTCCAGCGATGTCGCAGTTGTGATGAACAACCTGGCAACCGCCAGTCTGCTGTTTATTTCAGGCTCTGGCATCAAGAGTATCGACTTGCCAGCTATGAGTAGTGCTGATGGGCTGTACATCATGAGCACGCCCAACCTATCATCCTTGAAGGTTCCTCGCTTAACCACCGTTGATGAGATTTCTCTAATTGGCACTGGTACCCTGGAAAGTGTTTCTTTTTCTGCTGGGCTTAAGGAATGTAATTCCTTCGCCATTGTCAACACAAAAATCCAAACTTTGCCTGGCTTTGATGTTACACTGCTCGATCATCTGGAGCTACAGGATAATCCCAACCTTGGGCTCGTGCTTCCTAACCTCAGCAAAATCAAAGGAGATCTTACACTCAAGGGGGACTACGGTTTCAAATTTGTCTCCAACCTGAGTAAAGTTATGGGGCAATTTACACTTGTCGACGCCCCCAAAGTCGACCTCCCTCTTCTTCAAGAAGTCCGTGGAAACGTCACCATTGAAAACTTTGGCGGCAAGGAGGTTAGAATTCCCATAAAACTCATCAACGGCTCCCTCGCTGTCACCAACTCCCAAGTTCTCGAGATCCTATCCTTGAACCGCCTTGAATCGATTGGCAGGGGACTCACGCTGCTTAACAACAGCCAACTCGCCCTGCTTCGCCTCCAGTCGCTTACTAGATGCTACGATAAGTTTGAGATTTTTCCTCAAGCTTAGGACAATCAAACTTAACCGAACCCTAGCCAGCTTGCCGTATGGGACCATCAAAGCCCGCTATGGATGTGTAGTAACTAAGCAAGGTCTAGATATGCCCAACAAGGTGCGCTACTGCTTTAACGCTATCAACAAACTGTTTCGCTCTTAAACTCATGTTGAGCGGCATAAATTATTATTAAATATATGCTGCTACAAGTTAAATGAAGTTTTTTTAGTTCAGTCAACCTTTGATCTTCTCAGATAGCTTTTATGAATCCAGATGCAGGCTAGAATATTAACTAAACGGCCATTCCATTAAAGGTACTCACTGCAGCAACCCCCCCATCAACCTATACACGACCACTGTACGAGAAATAAAACCAATCCCTACCCAACTATTTCCCATAGACATCTGTTTTACTGGAGAAACTCTTTGGAAGAAAATAAAGGACATTGATTTATTTCTTGCTATGTAACCACATTAACAAATAATCCTCCCTTCTAGTCTACTGGTGCTTCCCATTTCTAAAAGAACCCCTTTCCTAGCTCTATGCTTCAAATGGCTGTGGCAGATGTATTAAAATAGACCAGAATCCATCTGGCTCACCATCAGGAGTCTTGTAAGGTTATGCCGGTTGGCTGAAGATGTTCAGTCTAATCATGGCAATCAGATCTGGGTGGTCACATACATAATATCCCAAGCTTGATATTTGCAGAGAATTTGGGATCCTGGGGTAAATATTTATCTGGTGAGGTCACCTGAAAGCTCCAAGATCCTAATCCTTAACACTGCTATAGGGGAAGTTGTAGGGATATCTTCTTAGAATGTGTGCTAATCTTTACATTTGGGGGTACTGTATGACAACAGTATATCAACTTGGGTGTAACATGGGTGGGTATATGATCCAAATGACTCTCCAGCAGCATTAATTGGGATAAAGATATTCTCCAATCTTAGCTTACACCTTGCAGGCATACCCTCCTAGGCCCTCCAAATGTACCAAGTATCAATATTCCCACAGATTCTGTGGGATTTCAGGAAGGATACCCCTTGAATTTCCAGAATGTGTTGATCCAATGACAGTTACAGGGACACATGGGCACTTTAGGGGAAAATCTTGTAGCTTACAGGACTGCAGATAAGTATAAGCCCTCCAGAGACTTGATTAAACCCCTGGCTTGAAGTGATGCAGCAGTTCATTTTTTTACACATCTTGTGTGAAATACAGTGGGCCAAAAAATTCCTGGCCAGAAGCATTTTATAAAGAATTGGTAAATTTCAATAAATGAAATTTGCTATAAAAAGCATGAGCAGATGCACCGCAGATTTTTACACAAGGATGGTATATAAAAAGGCAAAATAAATAGGGAGAAAAAATAAAAAGATTTCAAAAATATGGATATTTAATATAAAATAATGATATGTTTCAAAGCCGGATATACTATGGACTAGTCCTTTGTAGGCCAACCTTTGGCTTTAATCACAGCAGCAAGTCTTCTGAGCATAGAATGGACTGGGTTCTTTAAAGTTTTCATGGGAATTTCTTCCCATGCTTTTGCCACTCCAAATTTAAAATCCATGATGGTTTGTTTAGAGTTTTTGAGAAAATTGATTTGACAGCATCCCAAAGATGCTCAATGGGATTCAAATCTGGACTTTGAGGAGCCCAATCCAAACAAGCAATCTGTTTATCATCCAAGTACTTTAAGGCTTTCTTGGATTTGTGGATAGGAGCCTTATCTTGCATGAAGATATAACTGGTCAGTTCTTGCAGATCTTTCATAAATAGATGAAGATTACAATCAAGGATTCTTCTGTAAACATCAGCATTTACCTTCTCACTGATTGGCTGGATTACCCCTCTTGTGTTGGCTGTGAAACAGCCCCAAAACATGACACCCTGGCATCCATTTTTAACAGTGGGTTTTAAGCACTCAATTTTGTAAGCTTCATCAGCTTTGTTGTTTCAACTGAACCAATGAGAGTTCAGTATTTGAATTGGGGAAGACAAAAGTCCAATAGAAAGGATAAGAATGAATAGAATAAGGTATTGTTTATTGTAGAAGATTATGATTAATATACTATATGGGGAAAGCCATAAGGCCACAAGGGGGTGACATAGTGGGGTGTTCCATGTAAGGTTCAAAGCCAAGGAATAACTTGTGTGGGGATCAGCAGATTAAATTGGTAGCGCTCCAAATTAAGAGAAAGTGCCTGCAGTTTGATATTGCCATCAGATTGATTCATGTTGTTAGATACGTCAAGGGGCAACTCATTGAGCACCCCTGTGTATTGTAAGATATGTTGGCAGGCAAGTCTGGAAACTTGTTTGCAACACCCCCCTTGCCCCCTGCTTGTTGTCAGACCTGGGAAGGTCCGCACAAACAATCTTTGTGTGGGGATGGCATGGCAGGGGCACAAGCAATCATGGTGAAGATTCTTGGTGTTTCCTTGGGCATCTTCAAGTTGATAGGTGTGATTGCCATAGACTATAGCTATCTTAAAGGGCCCTAGGTGGTTGGGTTTAAACTTGTAAGAATTGGGATTGAGGGTATAGACGGCATCACCTACAGTGTATCTGGCCTCAAGGTGCTTTGTTCCTCCTTCAATTTGTTTGTGTTTGATTTCTTGGTCCTTGGCACGCCATTGGTTCAGGGATGGCGTCATCAACAGGGGGCTTTCCATGGACTTTAGACCATAACTTCCCCTGTTCAACTCCCGTCAGACTGTCAGGAGTTCCAAAGGCCAAGGTGCTGGGACTGAACCTGCTGCCCCTGTTGATTCTTGATTGTAAGATAAGTAGAGCAGTGGGCAAGTGTTCAGTCCACGTGGTATTGGGGTGCACCTTTGAGAGCTTGGCAATCAGTTGAACCAGTGAGCCATTCAATTGCTCTATTCATCCATTGGCTTACGGATGATAGGGGGTTGTAACTATCTGTTGGAGGTCTTTTTTGGCGCAGTACACCTTCATGACATGTTCAACAAGCTCAGGGCCACCATCTGTGATGAGACGTTTGGGCTGCCCAAAGTAGGCCACAATTTCCTTGCCAATGAAGTGGGTGATAGTGGTGGCAGTGTGGTTAGTTGTTGCCCAGGCTACTGGCCAGTAGGTGAAGTAGTTGATGGCATTTATGATGTATTTCTTCCCCAGTTTGTCTTTGGGGAGGAGCCCAACAACATCAAGGGCCCACTGTTTGAAGGGTTCCATAGCTTTAATGGGCAGGACAGACTTGGGGGTATAGGGTTGGACGTATTCTTTTCACACAGTACACATGTTTTGAGGAGTTCCAAGATATCTTGGCATATACACGGCCACCAAACCTTATTTTTCATGATCTCAAAGAGGTTACACCCTCTGATGTGACCCAAGGTGCGGTGATAGTGCAATATGATGCCGCCTCATTGTGTGATGGGAATATAGAGCATCTTTTCTCCCGTCTCTGCCTGGCAGCAGATGTTGTCAGCATTGGTGGTGAATTGGCTTTTGTTGTCCTTTAAACTGGATATAGTTACCAAGTTAAGTCCTTTGTAACAAGTTGCTTCAGGACAGAGGTACAGCATTGGCTAATCTGGATCCAAGCTGTTGTCCCCAGTGATGGACGCTACATGGAGCCTTGAGAGGGCGTCAGCTGTGACTAGTTCCTTTCCAGGCTTGTACTCAATGTGCAACTGATAGGGGGACAGGCGCTCAACCCAGCCTGCTTGGCGGCATGTCAAGTGGGACTGTATGTTGAAGTACTGGAGTGACTTGTGATCTTTCAGGACACAGGGTGGAAAGGTAGCCTCTTTCAGGTAACAGCGCCATTTCTCAACACAGTGCATGATTGTTGCTAACTCTTTATCATGTATAGGATAAAGTTGTTTCAAATTGATGAGCTTCCTGGACTCATATGCCACGGGAAGGAATACATTCTTTTCAGTTTCTACCTGTAGTACACCCCCTATGGCTCTGTCAGAGGCATCAGTCTTAAGTTTGTACTGGCAGTTCCAATTAGGGAAATGTAATAAAGGTGCAGTTGTAAGTCTCTGCTTCAACGTCTCAAAGACTTGATCTCTGGCAGGGGTCCAATGAAAGCGCTGTTTAGTGTTTAGGAGCTCAATGAGAGGTGTAATTAGCTCCCTGCAATTGGAAATAAACTTGCGCACATAGGCAACCATGCCTAAGAATGTACGCACCTGGCCCACATTAGCAGGGGAAGCATGCTGGTGATTGCCTTGATTTTGACAGGGTTGGGCTTTATCCCTTGGGCAGAGATAGTGTGCTCAAGGAACAGTAGCTCTAACTTGAGGAACTTGCATTTGGAGGGTTTAGCTTTTAGCTGATTTTTCCAAAGGGTGTGGAGGACAGCACAGAGGTGTTAGAGGTGTGTGGTTTGATCTTGAATGAAGACAACAATGTTTTCAAGGTACACAATAACACATTTCCTAATCAATTCCTCAAATGCTTTTTTCATCAACATAGCAAAGGTGAAAGGAGCGTTAATCATTCCAAAGTTTATGAACTGACACTCAAATGACCTGTAGCGTGTGCAGAAGGCAGTTTTTGCCTCATCCCCTGGTGCAATGCGGACCTGGTTGTACCCCGCAGTGAGATCAATCTTGCTAAAGACCTTTGCACCTGCAAGCGTGTCAAACAGGCCGTCAATCAACAGCAGGGGGTACTTATTCTTAACAGTCACCTCATTTAAGGCCCATTAATCTGTGACCAGGCAAAGGGACCCATCCTTCTTGGCCACAAAGAAGACAGCAGCCCCATATGGAGAGAGCAAGGGGCGGATGAAGCCCTTGTCAAGTGTGTCTACAAGGTGCTGGTGGAGGGTCTCATCTTCTTTTGGTGTAAGACAATATAAGGGACGTGCTTTAGAGAGCAACCCTTGTAGTTTTACAGCATGCTGGATCTCTCAGGGAGATGGTAGATGGTCCAGTGTTTCACTAAAGATGTCCTTATATTCCTTGAGGAGTGCAGCAAGTGCTGGTGGAGGTGAAGTGGTCAAGGGAGGGGCTGCAGGGGGTTAAGCACAGATAACTTTGACTGAGAATTGGTTAAAGTCTAGTTTCCCCCCTGTTGGGAATTTTTACCAAGAAATGATGCCATTTTGACAGAGCCCACAGATTGAAATTGCTACAACCAAATCCATAAATTAGCAGTATAAAAACCAATGATGCTAATTATGATGGAGCTTGCAGATATGAATTGCAGCTACCAAATAACATAAATTGTTAGTATAAATCATATGCATATTGTATCAGAAGCAGCCTGCTGACCTGGACCTTAAATTAGCCAATGATAAGCGCCACACGCTGCCTAGCAACTAGATTAGACGCCAAAGCGCCAAACTACTTTTACGTCAAGTGCTACGGCGCCACCTGGCAAATATTGCAGGCGCCATCTTATTTTTGCATTGAGTGCCAAGGAGCTGGGTTTAATTCCCCATAATCTTGAATTCTCATATTTATCACATTACTAAGCATTAAGCTTTTAGTATGCCAAGGGAAGTAGGAAGTGATCCTGAAGTAACTAAATTATTCCACGCCAGCAAGGATCACCTGTGCTGGGTGAAGATGAAGATATTCTATTGGTTGACGTGCAATAAGCGCCAAGCCTAGATTAATAATTACCTGCATTGGGGGCGTGTTAGGATGTCCTGGAAGACATTGCTAGCAGCCCAGGAATTAACCTTGCAGAAGGTATGTTGTAAAAGTTGCAGCAAAGGGTTGCTAGTTTCTACAAACAGTTAGTCAGGGACCTAATTCTTATTACTATACCTGGTGATGGTATAGTGGCAGCCTGTGAAAGGACAGAAGAATAATAAGGTGTATAGACAAAACTAGTGTTTATTTAGATATTATTGCACTTATATAGTGTGAGGCAGAGGAATTGCCACCAGAGGCAGGGAGGCACAGACAAGAGGACTTCCCTAATGGAGGAGAGTGGATTGGCACAGCTAAAAGTCCCACGCAAGAGAACAACTGCTTCCACGTGGCTTTCCTTAAGGAGATAAATATAAATAACTTTGTTGCTCTATTTATAATTTCATAAGTAAAGTCTGTGCCTTGTGCGCATTCAAAAGGCAAATCAAACACCTGTTTTAGAGGAGTTTTAAACGTCTTTATCCCTAGTAAAATCAGGATATAATAGCGCAATTGCGCAATTGTTCTGTCGCTTAATCCCTAGGTGGACAACTTTATGTCTAATACATTAAGGATCTGCAACATTTCCCCCCACTAGATTAGACAACAGGTTTAAAAAGGGCTGGCATCTCAAGGTGACAGCTATGGTGAACAGTCCCTCTAGAAGAGTCACAAGAAGAGTCTTGAAAAAGGTGCAAGTGGTAATTCCAAAGAGGCGCAAGCATACCAGGCCAGTGGAGGTGGTGAAGGCAGCAGAAAAGCAGGTAGTCATGAATGATATGGACGGCAGCTATCTGGACTTGGGGGTTCACCTAGATCAGCTACTGGTGCCTCAGCTGGCCTTAGTGGGGACAGATTCATTGCTTGCTGCGCTGTTCCTAACTTTGAGTGAGTCCAGGAAGGTGACAGGAACTGGGTTGCAAAAGGGTAACAGTATCATTGGCAGTTCTCCATGCGGGCGGCAGAAGAATACTTGAAGGCTCAGCTAAAGGAATTCCAATTTGAGGGTCAAGGCCTTTTAGTCTTGTAACAGGGAACGGTATCCAACATAGTGAAGTCAGTCCTTTGCGCTTGGGCAACACCTGGGGTTACCGAGGCTTGACCAGTCAGTTGGAAAACCTCTGACAGCTTTGAGCAACGTCCTTGGCAAGCCTTCCAGGAAGTGAAGTCATACACAGTGGAGGGGACTGCTCATCTGGTACCAATGGTGATGGCTGGCAACCTTGTTCTTCAAGGAACCAACTGCTGTGATACCAAGCGGGAGGAGAAAATGAGGGTGTTCCTTGAGTGGGCCTTGTCTGTATTCTACGGGGTGGGTGGTCAGGTCCCAGTAGAGTATGCCCTTTTTGAGAGTCTTTTGTGGGACTGTATCCTCTTGGGGGTTGCCTTTTCTGTGGACATTGGGGTCAATTGTGTATCCTTCTTGGTGGGGGTTTGTTGCCCAATCCTTGGTCATTGGCTTTGTGGATCTGTAGGCAACCAGTTGTGTTTCTTGGCTATTGTTCAGGTGGTATAACAGTTGGTGCAATACTGGAAGAGTCTTGTTAGTCTCCAATAAACACCTTGTTCTTTTATTCTTACTCCTCATACTTTGGTGTAACACTATTGTAAGCAGGCCAACAACCCATGGGTTTTTTTAATCAGGCTTTTGTTTTTTGGGTTATTGTCCTCATTGGGGCTTACTCTTGGTCACTAGGAGCAGCACAAATATACTGAGTGTGTACTCTAGTGATCAACTGCCCATAATGGGGCTTCTTAAGGGTTTAGGAGTCAGGGCCAATCTTCTGGATAACTTAAACTGGGCCTTGCCAAAGGGAGGCAAGTTTGGATTTGCGGCCATGCCCTCTATTGCTGAAGAAGTAGACTGAGTCTCCTACCAGGTAATTGGGTAAGGTGGGGCGTTTGGATGCAGCTCTTTCTAGGTCCTGCAACTTATGGTTTAAGTTTATGGTGTAGGCCTCTGATTGCAAGAAAATAAGAGTTTGAACCAGCTTGTTGAGGTACGCCTCTGGGTACACAGTCAGGCTGGGCTTTAACAAGGAATATAGTAAAGGGGGAAGTCCTGGTTGCTGGCTGTAGAGCAGTTGGAAGGGCGGCTTGCCAGTGGCCCAATGGTACACAATGTTATATGCAAAGGTGGCCGCAGGCAGGAAGGTATCCCATTCAGTCTCATGTTGGTGACTGAGCTTCCAGAGTATCTGGACCAGGCTCCTACTAGTGCGCTCTACTATGCCATTTGTCTGTGGGTGATAAGGAGTAGATAGTGTCCCACAAATTCCCATCAGTTGGTTGAGGCGGGGGATGATATAACTGGTGAAGTTAGTACCATTGTCTGTCAGTAGAATCTGGGGGCAACCATGTTTGTATATGATATTCTCCAGGATGAACGTGGCTGTCACTAGTGCAGATTGGTTAGGAATTGCCTAGGCCTCTACCCATTTAGTCAGATGGTCAACCGCCATAATGATGAACTTGTTGCAACTGTTGGTAGCTGGCAGGGAGGCCACTACATCAATGGCTACAGTGTGGAAGGCAAACCCAGGGTGTACAAGTCTGTTTTGGAACTTGGCAACCTTAGGCCTCTCAATGTTGCAGTCATGACAGTTGGCTAGCGTATCTACTACGTCAGTGTGCATTCCTTCCCAGAAGCAGTGCTGCTGTAGCAGAGCTAATGTCTTCTGTATGCCATCATGGCCAGTAGTCTTGTGAGCGGCCACCACTGAGTCCATGCGTAGGGATGGGCATATGTAGGGTAGCCAAGAGTCTCCACAAAGCTTCAGGAGTTGTCCCTTAGAGACCTTGGTATCAACAGTTAGCTTCTTGAGAGCTCTCTGTATCTCTACTGGCTCCTCCCCCCACAAAGAAGGATCCTCCATCAGCTTGTCATAGAGAATGTCAGCCATGGGGGATACTAAGGCAACAGTGGGAAGGAAGGAGAGACAGTCAGCATTCTGGTGGGCTGCCCTGGCTCAATGAATAATTTTGTAGTCATAAGCCTGAAGTTTAATGGCCCAACGTGCCAGACGTCCTTTGGGGTCCTTGAGGGTCTTCAGCCATTGCAAGGAGGCATGGTCTGTTACAACTGTAAAATGTACCCCATGGAGATAGACTCTGAATTGTTGGTAGGAGTATATCACAGCCAGACACTCTTGTTTGGTGACAGTGTAGTTCCTCTTGTGAACATTAAGTGTACATGAGCAGTATCCAACAGGGTGTTCAAGTCTGTTGGAGTCTAGTTGGGAGAGAACACCCCCAATTGCAGTCAGACTAGCATCTGTATGAACCACAAACAGCCTGGAAAAGTCAGGGTAGTCCAGTAAAGGAGCTTCAGTCAGTGTTTTTTTGAGAGCATTGAAGGCAGTTTGGCACGCTGGGCTCCAGAAGAATTCCTTATCAGCTTGGTGAAGCTGAAAAAGGGGGTTACCCAGGGATGCAAAGTTAGGGATGAAGCGGCAGTAGTACCCAATCATCCCCAGGAAGACCTGCACGTCCCGCTTATTAGCCAGGATCTGCATTTGCTCAATGGCTTCCACCTTCAGAGGTACAGAGGGGAGTCCATCTTGGCTAATGATGAGCCCCAAGAACTCAAGATGCTCCTTGAAGAAGTTGCACTTGCGTGGCTTGAGCTTGAGATTAGCTGCAAGTAACCTCTGGAAGACTTCCTCCAAGTGTTGTAGGTGATCATTAAAGGTTTGGGAGAACACATTAATGTCATCCAGGTAGACCAAGACACTGGTGAGTTTGAGGTTGCCCATCACTGCATCCATGGCCAGCTGGAAGGTAGCCAGGGCATTGGACAGACCTTGAGGCATTCTTGTGGGTTGGAATAGCCCTTGGTCAGTGATGATTGCACATTTTTCCTGATCAGCGGGGGATAGATCAATCTACCAGTACCCACTGATAAGATCCATGGCGCTAAAGAACTTGGCGCCACCCAGTCGGTCCAATGTATTGTCAATACAAGGGAGGGGATATGAGTCCTTCTTGGTAACAGCATTCAGTTGACAGTAGTCAATCACCACATGGCTGCTGTCATCCTTCTTTTTGAAAATCAGGAGAGGGGAAGCCCAAGGGCTTTTACTGGGGTCCAGTAAGCCAGATCCCAATAGCTTCTGAAGTTCCTTGTTAGCCACAGCATGATTGGCTTGACTGCACTGTATAGGTCTGGAGCGGACAGATGGACTGCCTTGGGTGTCAATATGATGAGCAACATCTGCAGTTTTGCCCAGGTCATAATCATCCTTGGCAAACACATCCTTATACTGGGCAAATATATCCATAGCTTGATCCTTCTGTTCTTTGGAGAGACTGGATAGAGAGTTGCAGCTTATGACTGATAACACCAGTGGTTGCTCACAGGGTAGACCCAACTCAGAGAAGTCCACAAAGGGGGCAGTCTCCTGCAGGTTGTCATGTTCTTTTAGCTGTATATAAGCCAGAAGTTGGTGTTTGGAGACAACCATAGCTTCAAAACTCATGTTGGCTAAGAGTATGAGTACTTCCTTCTCACTTGGCATGAGGATGCCTGGCGCAACCCATGGTTCTAGTCTGGAGGCATTAGGGATGTCAAAGATTTCTCCATGAGTGCCAGCTGGCAGAGCCAGCAAGAGGCCTGTATTGTGGATCACCTGAGCACCAGGTGGGATAGTCATATTACAGGAGGCGTAGACTGGGATACCCTTGGCTTCCCCAATTGAGAGAGGTAGCACCTTGACCTTCTTACTATGCAGTGTATAAGCAACTGGAAGCTCTCTGTCAGCATACTCCAGATTGATGTAGTGCAGATGGCGTAAGAGCAGGTCAGACAGGTGATTGCCATGATAGAACATGGGTATGGAATGGCCCAATATTCCAAATTTATGGTCTCCATGGTTAGTCACAGTGCCATACTGAACCATGAAGCTAGTCCCAATAAGAATGTCATAGCTGTTGTTTTCCAGAACTATAGCAGGAGCAGTGACCATTAGCTTCCCAAAGCAAAGAGGGAGAGAAGAGTAGGATCCTTTTTCTCTAGTGGTAAGTGGCTCAGCAGTACCAAACTCTTCATGGTAGGCCAAGTCCAGTGCCAGCTTAAGCTTCTTAACCAGCTGTGAGGATATAATGTTCCCAGGGGCATCAGTATCCAGTATGGCCCAGACATGAGTCTTGTTCACTACCAGGTTGATATAGGTGCAATCCTGGCAGTCCTCCCTGATCTCCACAATCTTTGAGACCTGGTGTATGCTTAGTCCTTTGAGCTTCTCCAGGAAGGTAGCCATGGCAGCTCCCACAGCTGGGTCTACTTCCTTGAGGGATTCTAGTGGTGCTGAGATGTTTACTGTGCGGAGCAGTTTGGCCAGTTGTTCAGCGCTGTCCTCCTCATGAGTGACTTCAACACCTGGTTGAGCCAGTTGTTCAGCATAGGGTAAGGACACTGTTATCTGAGCTATTTGAGGGATAACCACCTCAGGGCAAATTGTAGTCCAATGAGTTTACTTGTTAACAGTGAGGACTCAATGGAGGAGGTCCTCTTGAACTCTGTCAGACTCTGCATCCTCATGTATTGGTTGGGAGTTGAAGTCAATCATAGAGGGTTCATCCTTAGGGTTGATCCCAGAGGATGGCAAGGCAGCAGACCTCTGATCTGGTTTGTTGGGGGAAGTGGTATGGGGGGAGATGAGGGTGTCAAAATTACAAAGGAAGCCAAGGATTTCTCCTTGTCCTGGCTGCTTAGTAGTTTTTTGACTGGTCCTCATTGTCCTCCTCAATATCAGTGTCCTTGGCGTAGTCCTCCTCAGTGTCCTCCATGCCTAAAAGGTGGATTTTCTGACGTGGATTCTTACATTATCAAGAGAAGTGGCCAGCCATACCACATTTGAAGCAGGTATAGGAGCTGTTGTTGACTGGAACAGTCCCAACCTTGTTGGAAGGCTTGGGCATCTCAACAGCCACGCGGGGTCTATGCTCAGATTGCTGGCAAGGGCGGCCTTCAGGAAGAGGGACTTCAAACTCCTCCTTGTAGGTGCGTAGGAGGCAGATCAGATCTGGTACAGTGCAAGCGTTGTAAATGCCCAACTTAAGAGCCAGATATAGCTCCCGGTTGACATGTACAGCATTGAGGAGTGCTGACTGCACATCAATAAACTGCACTGCACTCATAGATAACAGAGTTTGAGCTTCAAGGTAGAGCCTAGAAGTGAAGTCTTCTAGGGTTTCCCCCACCTTTAACTTGGTGTTGGCAGAGTCCATCTTGCAACCAAGGAGTGCTTGTTGGCTACCAAATTCTTCTGTCAAGGCTCTGGAGACGTTGGCAAAAGTCCAGCCATTCTCAGGGAGATATGGCAAGATAATGGTTTGAGTCTCAGCATCCAGACAGTTGATGATTGTGGAGTCCCTCATGGCATTGTCTGCGCCATATATGGAGTTCTGGTACAGACGTAAGAACATGGCCACATTGCTCTTGCGGTCAAACTTGGGTAGATTGACGGGCTTGAAGTTGTTGAAGCCATGTTGGAGGGGAGCAGGTGTGATCCTCACTGGAGAGCGGGTGAGACAGGAACAGCTGAGAGTGGAGGCAGCAAACCTAGCCTCAGAGGCGCGGCAACAATTTTCCTCTTGCTGGGCTTTGTGTTCACCTTCTCTGTCTTGAGCAGCTCCAGAAGCTTCAGGGGTGGCCAGGACGTCATCCTTGGACTCCAGTACTGGCTCTAATACTTGTACAGCATTGGGAGCCAACTGAGTGTTGTCCTCATTGCTTTTATAGCTATGATAGAACTCAGGACTAGAGGACTTCAGTGTACTGTGGTGACTCTTGGAGTTGATGGACATAGCCTGTAAGTTGACGGCCATAATCTTACTGTCTATCCTATCCAATTGGCTCTGGAAGGCGTCCAGGAGAAGTCGTTGCTTGTCCAGCTCATCTTGTTAGACCTTGTTCTCCTGACTGGTGATATCCAAGTCATCTTCCAGAGAGGTGATGCACTTTTCATGGGTGGTAAGCTCATTTTGGAGCAAGGCTATCACTCCCTTGTCCTTACTGACTTAGGTCTGGCTGTTGGCTCTGTCATGCAATTGGCAAAGTTTGAGACAATCCTGAAGCTCTGACACAGTGTGGTAGCCATCAAATGGAAGGCAAGATTGGCACTCTGCTGGATCAATTCTGCCTGCATCTTTGTGTAGTAATCAAAGAGCTCAAGGATGTCTTAACCAAGAAGATGGCTGGAAGTAGAGTTGTCTGTGGCGGCAGATGGGGGGGGTGAATGAGGGTATGGTGGTAAGGCAACGGGCTAGGACTTGCACCTCATGAGTCAGGCTTTGAACCATGGGGCCTGTCTCTAGCACGTGAGTATTAATCACACTAATCTAATTGGCATCTACACCCTGATTAGTGAGGGTCTGTACCACATGCACTGGAACTAGCTTAGCTATACCTGTTTCAATGGCATTGACCCAGTGGAGCATGGTGTTCTGGGCGTTGGTAAATTTGGCAAGATACTGATTGACAGTGGTAAAAGTATTGCCAAGCTCAGAGTAAAGGACCTGGAGGAACATCTGGTGGTTAGATGCCAGTATTCCCTGGTCATGAACTAGGCTTTGGATGTAACCCAGGTGCATTTGGTTGTGGCATACGGCAGATGGGTGAATTATTGTAGGTAGTCCATGATATGTTTGACAGTACAGAGGTCACAACAGAGCTGGTCAGAGTCGGCCTGGGAGAGATTCTGAAAGCGGCCCAAGGAGTTTTCAGCAGAAGGCTGCTGAATGGCCAGGTGTTCAGAGCAAGAACTATTGTCAGCAGCACCAGCATCCATGGCGTGTATGGCATTACAGATGGCATCCTCAGAAGGTGAATAGTTGGCGTCCATCTCCAAGGGGGCAGGGGCTTGTAGAAGCAGTGGTTGACCAAAAACAATAGCCTGGGGATGTTGATGTTCTGGCATGAAGCAGCTTAGGTTGGGCAGGCCATAGGTAGCGCCTGATCTTTCCCCAGCATGGGCATTAGCAGTAATAAATGCCGGTGCCTGGTGGTAAGAAAAAGCAGTGGCAGGAGGCTGGATCAGGGGCATTCCTCCCTCCTCATTGAAAGGACTGCAGGGGTGGGGGCTGGTGGTGTTGTAAGACATGAGCGCCAATGTCATAAAAGTTGCAGCAAAGGGTTGCTAGTTTCTATAAACAGTTAAACAGGGACCTAATTATTATTACTATACCTGTTGATGGTATAGTGGTAGCCTGTGAAAGTAAAGAAGAATAATAAGGTGTATAGACAAAATAGTGTTTATTTAGATATTATTGCACTTATATAGTTTGAGGCAGAGGAATTGCCACCAGAGGCAGGGAGGCATAGACAAGAGGACTTCCCTAATGAAGGGAGTAGATTGGCACAGCTAAAAGTCCTGCACAAGAGAACAACCGCTTCTACGCGGCTTTCCTTAAGGAGGTAAATATAAATAACTTTGTTGTTATATTTATAATTGCAGAAGTCTAGCCTGTGCCTTGTGCACATTCAAAAGGTGAATCAAACACCCGTTTTAGAGGCGTTTTAAACGTCTTTATCCCTAGTAAAATTAGGATGCAATAGCGCAATTGTGCTGCCGCTTAATCCCTAGGTGGATGACTTTACGTCTAATCCATTCAGGATCTGCAACAAGGTATAAGAAGAATTAATCAATTGCAATAATTAAAAATCTTGACTTGTCTGGAATATATCTTTAATCTGGTTGACCTTTATACTAATCCTTAAATGCTTCTGCACAATCAGAAGCCATTGCGCGGGCAATAATCATGGTTTCTTTTAATCCTGGCTCTTCTGATACAATACTACTCATATCCTCACATGACTGTATTCTGGCTAATATTTTGTGCCCTATAATCTTAAATAATTGTGGTGCTGTAATGCAAAAAGCGTAACACCCCTTGAAATTGTACAATTATGTCTCTGTTATTTTGACAAACACATTATTGTGAAGTAACTTGCTCATTTTGACAGGGTAGATCTGAAAACCCACTCCATTTCTATTGAGAGTGATTACAGAATTATCCCAGTTGATGTAGGGACAAATGTGACGGAGCCAGTCAAGGCCAATAATTACATTGTGGATGAGCCCTGCCATGATTGGCCCATAGAGCTTAACCTGGACGTTCCCCATTCTCACATAGAAGGGTACCGTTTCATGGGTGAATGCCACTCTACGGGAGTCAGCTACTTGTACTGCCTTGAATCTGCTTGGCACCCAGTCTAATTGTTGAGAATAAGCAAACTTCTGGTCAACCATAGTGTGGCTGGCCCCAGTATCTACCAATAGTTTGTGGGTATTCCTACAAAAATGGAAGGGATAAGCCAAACAGGTTACTTTATTTGGAGAGTGACTTGCTTGAAGCACAGGGTTGTTGCTATGAACTTGAAAGGCATCAAGGTTTCAACTTTGTGTAAACTGTAGTTGCAGGGATTCTTTGCAAGAAGGTATTGAGAGTGGGGGTCAAGTGGGGTTGTAAAACCTCTTGTAACTACAAACCCCAGGCTTTTCCCTGGCCCTCAATTTATGCTAGCTGGAGTTCCCCCTTGCAGGGGTGTTTAATCCCATTTTCCTGCTGACAGCAGGCTACTTGATTGTGGGCACTGCCAGGTGTTAAACAAGGTTGAGGTGAAGCATCATTTGTTTGGCAGAAGCCCATCAAAGCTTGGTTGTTGGCATCCACAATGGCCTTGTAACAGTCATCAATGGAAGTACAGCAACCTACAGGGGCCCACTTACAGATATGGGGCTTAAGCCCATTGACTATCAAGGTCAGAAGCATGGTGTTTCCATTGGTCACAGCTTTGGGGGTGGCACCAAGGTATTTGAGGACGGACCCAGTCTATTAATTGCCAGAAGGGGAGTTTCCACCACAATAGGCAAGAAGGCTTTGCTATAGCGGGACTTTGCAGCGTCCCTGAACAACGCCCAGGTGACATCAATTTCTTGACTGGTCCAGTTGGTAAACCACACAGCGGCGGGCCCTGTGAGGCGCCCAGACACAGTAGCAACCCACATGGGCTCAGGAACTTGACAGATGCAGATGCAGGTTCCGGTGGAGTGGAGTCAACTGACAATGTTGGCCCCTTCAACCCCACTCACAAATGATTCCAGCTGGAGATTGAGCATGCATTGCAAAAGATCTGAATGGGGCAGGGTGATGCTGGCATCATGTTGTCCAAGGCGGAGTCAATTATAAACACTTGTAAGAACCAGCTGATTTTGGTAAATGACATACCCATTGGGGATGTCCCCCTTGGGTATTGGCAGGAAGCTCTCTTGATGGGGAGTAGCCATACAGCCTGTACTCTGTCCTTTCTTGGGGGAATTTTTCTTTTAGGTAGGTTGTGAACCTAATGCTGCCACTGTTGAAACTGAACCAATGAGAGTTCATTATTTGAATTGGGGAAGACAACGGTCCAATAGAAAAGACAAGAATAAATAGAACAAGGTATTATTTATTGTATAATATTGTGATTAATATACTATATGAGGAAAGCCACAAGGCCACAAAGGGATGGCATGTTTCATGTAAGGTTTGAAGCCAAGTAATAACTTGTGCAGAGATCAGCAGGTCAAATTGGTAGCACTCCTAATTAGGAGAAAGTGCCCACAGTTTGATATTGCCATCAGATTGATTCACGTCATTAGATACGTCAAGGGGCAACTCATTGAGCGCCCCTGTGTATTGCAAGATACATTGGCAGACAAGTCCAGAAACTTGGTTGCAACATTGTGATAGACATTTTGGCATCTCTGAAATCCACAGAGCTGAACTTTAGTCTCATCAGACCAAATCACCTTTTCCCAAAAGAATACAGGATAGTTAACATGCTTGTGAGCAAAGGCCAATCTTTTTGGCTTTATTCTTTGGACTTATAAGAGGTTATTTTCTTACAACACGGTCATAGTACCCCAGCTCATGGAGTCTATTGCAGGCAGTGGCCGCAGAGATATCCATTTAAAAGGTATTTTTGATAGTCTCTTTAATTTTACTGGCAGTTATAAACATGTTTTGCTTAACTATTCTAACAATAGACCAATCATCTTGAGCAGTATTTTTTTTAGGATGACCTGATCTCTGGCAATTTTTCACTGAGTTGGTTTCCTGGAACTTGATGTAAATTTCTTGAGCAGTTTCTTTACCAATCTTGAGTTCCTTGGCTATCTTTCTATAGGGTAAACCCATTTCCTTAGCTTGAACAACATAACCACAAATAAACTCAGGTATTTCTCTTGTTTTAACCATATTTTCTGTGCAAAAAATTCTCTAACCCCAATTTTTCAATCTAGGTAAGTTTAGATAAGAGGTGCTGTCTCATATATATTTTATATACTTTAATATAATTAAAGGTGCAGCTCTTATTAAAAAACATTTTTGAATTATTTTTCTTCCTATTTATTTATTTTTGCGTTTTTATATACCATACTTGTGTAAAAATCTGTGGTGCATCTGCTCATGCTTTTTATAGCAAGTTTACTTTGTTGAAATTTACTTTTTCTTTCTAATATGTTGCTGGCTGGGTATTTTTTGGGCCACCTTAGCCTTTATTGTTGGAGCAGGTATGTTAGAAGATGTCCTGAAGCTATACAGTAGTTTTCACAGCTATGGTTTCAATCATGGATAACTCAGATTTTAAAAATGAGATCATGCTTAAGCAAGATCCAATTACTAGTGTAAAATATACACTCACTTAACAGGGATTTTGGGTGCTGATCAAAAAAATGGCTCAACAGTTAAAGAAACTACTAAACAACCAGCAAGTAGGATTAAAATACACTAAAAAATACATATATCCACCAATGGAATTTTTGAGCTGCCCTTGGTGGATAGGTGCTTACTATGCAAATCAGCGACAAAATAAACTCTGGTGCAGCCAGCCAAAGCTCAAACCAAACCTGAAGCGCTATAGCAACTCAACCAGCAAAAAATTTCCATACCATCATTGAATTAGCTACAAATAAGAATTCTACCTATCCATCTAAGATAAAGCCCATCATTGGAAACATAAAGCATGAGAATATTGTTATGAATTTCTACTCTTGACATGAAATATGTAGAAAAGGGGTGGGAGTTAATTTAGTGATTCTGAAATGGTCTTTGTAAACCAAAAACAACTAATTAAGATATGAAAAATCTATAAATTAGCAGTTGGGTGGTTTAAATTCTATTTAAATAACTGTATCTGGATAAAAAGCAAGCTTTAGAACCTGGGTGTAACTTAATTGAGCTTGATTTAGTATCTTATTATACTGTAAAACAGAAGAGACACAGCAACAGATTGGAAAAACTGCCAGTGTTCACTGTGATCAGGGATGTCACAGTGGATCAACAAGTTGTGCTAGTGTAACACAAGTGCTAACTCAGTAAGGAGGTAAAGGGACAATGAATACTGTTGAGGTTGCACAGACACAACAACTTGTTCAAGCCACACAGGTTTGGAGGGTGCATAGCATAAATCTGAGGCTGTCAAAGCTATCCAGAAAATCCAACAAGGTTGTTATGTCTAAAACATTGAGCAATAAGGAATTTAAGCTCAGCTCTTTGGTATCTGACCTTGTTCACTGCTAGGAGTTGACCCGGGTAAGCATGATACAGAATGTGTCATGTTCTGAGGCGCAGCACAGACACACAACAGGGAATCCTAACCTTAGGATTGGATTTGTACTAAGTCTTGGTTAGATGGCAGGAAAGGCTATGCAATTACCTTGTGACCTGGAAGAATAATCTCTACTAGTTGTGGCTAGAGAGAGGCAAGGAAGTACTGGAAGACACAAAGACAAAAAAATGAATAGAACTTAATTTTATTAGTGAATTAGGAAAAGGAATATATAGTGGTTGTTTTTACCACAAAACACTACCAGGACAGTAAAATCACTTGCCATAAGCATGAGTGGGGCAAGTGAGATGTGCAGAGTCAAGAAACTAAACAATTATACTTCCTGATTCAGTCATCAACTCATTTCAAGAGGCAAAAGCAATAGCAAGAGATTTGTCTTCAAAATGGCCCATAAAGGCAAAATTGACACATGGTGAATAGCAGTATTCACAACATTGTCCTCCCCTAGATTGGCCTTAGGGGGCGGTACTTGCAGAGGAAAGTTGGCATGCAGTCAAGCAAAGGGACAACCACTGGAGAGGAGCTTTACAGTGTATTCAGACCCTTGTTTAAAGGTCACTTCCAAAGGGCCAATCCACAGAGTGTCTAATTTATGTGCGCGCCCATCCACTCTGTGTTGGTAGTAAAGAACAAAGTCACCAATATTAAATTCAGGCAAGGGGGAGCATCCAGCATTATTGGGAGAAAGATCAAGCATCTTAGTTTTGTATGCAGAAGTGTACGCAGTGGACTGTATATCAATTATGCGGTTGACTAGATCTTTGATGTAGTTTTCAGGATTCATGGCCTTATCAGAGGAAAGCAGGGGGCCCCCAAGAGCAATGGGGTAGTAGCCTCTCACACTATACAGTATAGCAAAATGGGAATACCCAGTGACACAATGTTTGCTAAGGTAATACACAAAGAGAGCTGCAGGTAAGTATAGGTCCCAGTTGGCAGCGTCAGAGTAGGTGAGCTTCCTCATGATGGAGACCAGTGTTAAATTTGCACGCTCAACTGCCCCATTAGTAGAAGGGTTGTAGGGGGTAGAGAAAGACTGGTGAGACCCCAAAGCTTTGACAACAGAGGTTGCCAGCTTGGCATTGAAGTTAGTCCCATTATCTGAGAGCAACACTTGAGGACAGCCATAGCAATAGAAAACATCTTGTAACAGGAAGGCAACAGTTGACTTAGCTGTTATGTCCTTTGTAGGGCAAGCTTCTACCCACTTGCTGAAGTGATTAACAGCAATCAGGATAAAGCAACACCCAGAACGTGAGCGGGGGAGAGGACCTACTGTGTCAATGCTAACAGTATGAAAAGCATGTTGAGGTGGAACTAATTTGAATTTGTGGGTAGCAGCTCAAGGTCTCTGCAGCTGGCAGTCATGTCAACTAGCTATGACGTCTGGGATCATCAGGAAAAGGTTTTCCCAGAATTAATTCTTCTGAAGCCAGTCAAAAGTCTTAGCAATGCCTCCATGCCCAGTCTCTTTATGAGCTTGCAACACCAACAAGAGGCAAAGACTGAGTTGTACATAGGGCAGATACTGATCTTGTACCTTTTTGAAGAGTTGATTGTCGCGTATGAGGGTACCTTTGGATAGCTTGGACAAGGCCAATTGGACCTCTTCTGTCTTGCTTTCTCAAGAATAAGGGTATGCAATTGGTTTGTACAACTGGTCAGCCTCCGCAGGGTGTAAAGCAAGAATGGGCATTCTGGATAGCCCATCAGCATTCTGATGTTGAATCCCAGGGAAGTGGAGCACAGTGAAGTTGTAACCTTGCAGACCTAGGGCCCATCTAGCTAGGCGCCCTTCTGGCTCCTTAAGTTGAGTACCCATTTAAGCAAAGCGTTGTCAGTGACAACTGTGAAATGGGTACCATACACATAGTGGCAGAACTGTTTGACTGCATGCAACACGGCAAGACACTCCTTCTCTGTGACACTATAATTCTTCTCATGCTTGTTTAGCACACAGAAAGTGTAAGCCACAGGATGATCTACACCCTCATTGTCTAGTTGGGCCAGAATAGCCCCAATAGCAAGTTTGCTAGCATCAGTGTATAGAATGAACTCCTTATCATAGTCAGGATACACTAGGATTGGCGCCTCTTTGAGTTTTTGCTTAAGGGTTTCAAAGGCTTGCTTCTGACTGGCAGTCCATTCAAAAGGGACATTACGTAACAGCTGGACTAGGGGCTCACTAGTATTGGCAAAGTCAGGGACAAACTGTTTATAGTAGCCTATCATCCTTAGAAAGACTTGTACCTCTCGCAGATTGGTGGGCAAAAGCATTTTGTTGATGACTTCAACCTTCTTAGTCATTGAGCAAATCCTGTTCTGGGTTACTTCATGGCCCAAGAATTCAAGACACTCTTTGAAGAAAGCGCACTTGGAAGATTTTAATTTGAGGCCAGCTTCTCAAATCTTTATGAACACCTCTTTGAGGTGAGTCAGGTGATTGGTGAAGGTAGCACTGAAAACCATTATATCATCTAAGTATAATAGGACACATGACAGCTTCAAGTTGCAGAGGATGAAGTCCATGGCCCTTTGGAAGGTGGCTGGGGCATTGCAGAGTCCCTGTGGCATGCAAGTAGGCTCAAAAAGCCCTTCAGAGGTAATGAGCGCACCTTTTTGGCAATCCTTGGGCAATAGGTCAACTTACCAGTATCCAGATGCCAGATCCATTGCAGAGAAAAACTTAGAGCCTCCAAGACGTTGGATAGCATCATCAATATGCGGCAAGGGGTATGAGTCCTTCTTGGTCAAAGAGTTCAATTGGTGGTAGTCCATCACAATACAATGACCTCCATCTTTCTTCGTTAATATGAGTAGTGGGGATGCCCAAGGACTTTGGGAAGGTGCCAGCAGCCCAGTGTTCAACTGTTGTTTGAGCTCTTTAGATACCTGGGCGTCCTTTACACAACTGCGGCAATATGGTTTAGCACAGAACAGGGCATTGCCAGTGTCAATCTGATGGATAACACCTTTGGCTAACCCATAGTTGGTACTGTCCTTAGCAAAGATGTCGGAAAATTGGTCTAGCAAGTCTAGCACCTCTTTCTGTTGAACTGGGAACAGCTGTGGAAAGTCTTGTGCAGTGAACAAGGATAAGACTTGGTGTTAATCCTCAGGTAGGTTAAAATCTTGGAACATACCAAAGGGATGAAGAGACAGGACATCAGGAGCACTCAACAACTTGCCATATCCAACAACTTTCCCCCAAGACATGGTCATGGGGAGAGCAGTCAGGTTGGCTACCAATAATTGAACAGGGTCCTTATGAGAGACATCTAGGATTCCAGGACAGAGATAAGGTTTGTTGCGCCCTAATGAGGGGGGAGAGTACAACTCCAAGAAGGTTTTTTCAGGTAGTTCATATGATATCTGGGAATCTAGGATGGCCTGAGAGCCAGGGGGGATGGTGACAGCAGACGTGGATAAGAGAGGGATCCCCTCACAAGCAGGGCAAGCCATGGGTGGACATTTCATGTTTGAAGAGTGTATGCAATACTTTAGGGTGAAACCCCCAGTGGGGTTTTCTAAGAGCATGTCTTCAGGCGCTTCCCAGGAATTTTAACCAGCTCTTCAAAGATCAGAGGAACTTTGTATCCCAGAATAGAGAGGTAACCATATTTCAAGTTGACTATCCCATTATATTCCCTAAGGAACTGGGTGCCAATAAGAGATCTTGACTCTTGTTCTCTAAGACAGCTGCCGGCGCAGCTAGGAAAAGCTTGCCAAACCACATGGGTAGAGTGGAGTATACCCCTATGGTGCAGGTCATAGACAGTCCAGCTGTGCCATACAACTGGTGATAATTAAGGTCAGGGGCAAGTTTGAGTTTCTTCAAAAGTTTGGAGGAGAAAACATTGACTGGCAAGCCAGTATCTAGAAAGGCCTTGATCTTAACTTTTTGAATGGATATCTCTACTTGAGTGGTAGTGCAACCAAATGGTGGAAGGACAACCAAGATATCTTGAGCCTCTTCTAGTTCCTTATCCCACTTCTCAATCATGCATCTTAATCCTGGGAACTCCTTATAAACAGTTTGGAGAGGGAGCAAGACAGATACATTCTTGAAGACAGCGTCAGCAACCTTGGTAGCTTCTTCTGACAACTCCACCAGCATGGGGGACCTCTTAGCTTGAGAGAGGTAAGGGTAAGAAACAACTTCTTTGGCTTCAGGCAAAGGCTTAGCAGTAGTTGTAGTCTTTCCTAATTGCAATTTATAGGGGACTGTAATGGTTTCAGGAACAGCCAGAACAGAGTACCCATATGCATTGGTGTCATCTATATCAGAGTCATCCAGGTCAGAGTCATCAGAGATATTGTGGAACAATATGAGGATAGGAGGAGCCTCATTATCAGTAGGCTCAGAGTCAGATATAGAGGGAGGAATTGAAAGAGACTGGGAAGAAGTTTTGCCTGAGAGCGTCTCTGCCTCTAGGTTGACTGCTCTTTTCCCGCCTGCTCTTTTGGATCAGCTCCTTCAACCTGTGGGTTGATGCAGACTTGAGAATGGTGACCCATCTGACCACAGTTATGACAACCTTGGCGTCAAGGAGGATTTTGTGAGTTCATGGTAAGAATGTGAGGACCACAGGAAGACAAACCAGAGTTAGAAGCAGCTCAACTTTCCCTAATGACTGCTCCATAATAGGTAAGGTACATGTCCTGCAACAGCGTCTTTATGCTCGTCATAGAGGAAAGCATAGATTTATGGGCTTTGAAGTGAAGACACAGAAGCTGGTTAATTTTGAGGTCTTGAGCGCAAGCCATGTATGCTTCATGTGCGGTCAACTGGCGGCTTGTGATCAGTTGTTGTCCCTCCAGGTAGAATCTATCTGAAAATTAAGCTAGGGTTTCCTTTGGTTTGAAGGCAATTTACATGAAGGCTTCCTTCTTCACCTTCAAACTAAGGTCACCTCTGAACTTGTCAATAAGAAGCTGCTTCATATCTTCCCAAGTCTCAATGGTGGGCAGTTCTGGCACAACTACCTCTTGGCAGGTCGGGTGTAGACAGGTCAGAATGTGTTCCTTCTTGACTTCATTTGAGGCTCTTCTCATGGCAGTTTCATAGATAGTTAGGAAAGCTGCAATGGTTGAGGTTTTGGGATTGAAGACTTACTTAAAGGTAGGCTTGAGAAAGTGCTTTGGGAGTTGGACCGCCATTGTTGCTATTGAGTACGTTTATACACAGGGAAAATTCTGCTTTGGATTCAGAGGGGGGCTGTCTAACCCACAGCTGACAAACACTTTCTTCAAGGGTAGTCCTGGTCTCAACAGCGTGGGCACCTGTATTGATAGCTTGAGTGGCCTGTTGGTCAGTAACATCTAGACGTTGACCTTGGGAGGTCACTACTGTGGAGAGCTCAGTCAGTTGAGAGGTAAGGGATGGCCCCACTTAGAGGCAAGGGGCAAACCTGTTGTTCACAAAGTCAATAAATTCACTCATCTCTTGTACATCTCTATCCAGCTCAGTATGATCCCGCTTCAAATGATCCACCTCATTAGCTAAGACAATTAGTTCCCTAGCGCATTGGATTTGAGGGGCTCCTGGTAAGCCAGGGCAGCAACCATCTTTTTCAACAACCCCAACTATACTAGCAACAGTTGCTATCATCCCGCATAAGGCAGCAAGTTTTTGCTGTTGCTTAGCAACTTTAGAAGTCAACTCAAGCACCTTGGGGTCAGGTTGAGGAGTCTCAGTAGGACGTCCTTGACTGCAAGTAGTTGTACATAGCTCTTGAATAGCATCCCATATTTTCTGCTCTCTATCCACCAAGTCATCAGAAGGGGGAGAGGGCGGAACATCTGGCTTGGGTGTAGATAATCCATTCACTTGACTCTGGAGTTTGGCTATAGCAGCGGTAGTGGCGGCTCTCTCTTGACCAAACGCTGTACTGAGTTCATTAAGGCTGTTAGAAGTAAAGTCCACCACCTGCTGTAGTTGCTCAAATGGATACATGCTAAATGCAATGAGCTGCTGCACAAGTTGTTCAAAGTCAGAGAGATGAGCGTTCAAGGTGGAATCTACTTGAGTTTGCCAGGGTTGTTCTAGCTGGTGAAACTTGTGTAGATGCTCCCTGACGTATTTGGGGATGGGCTGGCACATTTGTTCAATAGAATTAACCAAACAGGTCTGAGAGGTAACAGAGTTACGCTGATTGTCAGATACCAAGGAAAACAGGGAATGGATCCAATGTTGGTAGGCAGCAAACTGGTACCAGTGATGAGTAACCGCTGCTTGTAGAGACAAGATTTCTTGGACATGGAGCCCCAACACCATCTGATGGTGGGCCAAGGCAGGCTGCACAAAGGGCAACAGTAAGTGCTCAGCAGAGCCAGCCGCTGAGAGGAGATGCTGTGGACATTGAGGAGCCACAATTAATTTGTAGTATTCAGCCCAACTGAACTGCAGCTGAAGGCAAGGAATGGCTCCTTCACGGGCTATCCCAAGGGCTACTGACATGACTTGTTCTAAGTCAGGGGTACCTATGGGGTAAGCAACTAGGCAGGGACCATTCCCAAGGTTCAGTACAGTAGGGATAAAGGCAGGTTGGCAATATCTTCCTCAATAGGAGGTCTAGTAATTTCAGGTGAAGTTGGCTCTTGTATAGGCGGAGGCAAAGAAACTGAAAACGTGGATGCAAAAGGGATAACCAAGGTGCTTACAGTCCCTGTAGTGAACACCATTTTTGTTGTGTTCTGAGGCGCGTCACAGACACACAACAGGGAATCCTAACCTTGGGATTGGATTCATACTAAGTCTTGGTTAGATGGCAGGGAAGGCTATGTAATTACCTTGCAGCCCTGGAAGAATAATATCTACTAGTTATGGCTAGAGAGAGGCGCAGAAGTACTGGAAGACACAAAGACAAAAATGTGAATAGAACTTAATTTTATTGGTGAATTAGGAAAAGGAATATATAGTGGTTGTTGATACCACAAAACACTACCAGGACAGTAGGATCACTTGCCACAAGCATGAGTGGGGCAAGTGAGATGCGCAGAGTCAAGAAACTAAACAATTATACTTCCTGATTCAGTCATCAACTCATTTCAAGAGGCAAAAGCAAAAGCAAGAGCTTTGTCTTCAAAATGGCCCACCAAAGGCAAAATTGACACATGTTGAATAGCAGGTTTCATGACAGAAGGTTCAGCCAGTGCTTGACACTAGCTATGAGTGGCAACTGTCAGAAACCAATCTGTCTATATGTAATATTCTCCATGTTGATAATTCTCAAAAAATGCTCTTCTATTTTTTGTATGCTTAATGATTTTTTTACCTTAAAAAACTACTCCTGATTTTAAAAGTTAAAATTTATTTTAATTTGAAAGTTTCAAGTAATATTGTAAAAATAAAGCCAGATAAAAATTTGGGTTTGTTGGCATAGAGAATTTACATGCTGACAGGTTAAATTCTGACAGGTGTTGCTATGAGCCCTATGTGAGCAACAGTGACCAAGACAAAGATGGAGGGCATGATGTTTATATAGCTATGAAGGGGAAGCAGATTTGAAGAAGGTTTGGCCTCCTACAACAAGGTGCTTATGACTTGTTTATCAGCCACTGAGCAGGATCCCAATTCAACTGTACCCAAAAAGTCAACTTGGAAGGTTGTTCCTGAAATAAAGCACCTTATCACTATCAGGTAGATCCAGGATACTGGGGACCTCACTAAAAGACCATGGGTACTGTTTGGATCCAAAATTTGCCAACAAACTACAAAACTGGTATTTTAACCCCATTCATATACTCTAGATGGAGAAACCCAAGAGCCTACTAACCCTGTTCACCATAGCACAAATAGGCCATCTTTCAGTGAATTAACCAAGACTGAAATTTTGAAATGACAGATATAGAGTCTATGGTCAGGTCTACTATTGGATCAAGGTTTTAGTTTCTTTTTCTAAGTGTGGTCAGAGGTCTGCAGTTCTCATAAAAGCTTGGGGTATCTCCCTATAGCTGCAACAGCCCTGCCAATATTGAGATCTGGCAAAAATATGTAGAGGTGTGCACTGCTATCAAAAACAAAGGGGTGGTTATATTTTATTATATTAAAAATCAGTGTTTGTCTCAACTATGAGTGAATTGTATGGTTATGTCCCCAAAGATGAAAAATATGGAGTATTTTGGAGTGTGTTGGTCCACCCCAAAGCCTAATCAATGGTGGCTCTCCTAGGTCCAAAAGGGGTTGTGATGTATCAAACAATCAAGGGATTCCATAACAGCATGACCTTTTTATCATTTCTCCAATTTTTACAAGAGAATCTCATGTTCACTTGTCACAGTAGTTTCCATAATGTCTGATATTATCAGTCCTAACTTTAAGGCCTGGAAGTTGGGTAAACAATCAACTAAGTTGACCAGTTGACAGATTTAAATCATACCATTGGTCAGAAATGGGTACCTACTACCCCAGTTTGTCATCTTGATTTGATCACTCTGTGTAAGTCAACACTGATAAATAAAGTAATCTAATATTTGCTCAATACAACCTCATTTATCAGAATGGTCAACAGAAATTAGTCACTCAAGGGTTTTTCATGTTCTGGTTGAGGTACTCTTTAGATAATTCAGACATAATAGGAGCCATAGATCCAGGTGGTATTGCTTAGTTAAAATTTGATACATATTAGATAGATTTCACTGTTCAACTCTTAAGAGTTGAGTCCTCCCTAAATTATTCAATAAACCAAATATTCTCCCACTCTGACTTTATTTTAACAATGCATCCAGTAATTGGTCTACTACGCTACATTTTGTATAAATTGATCTTTAATCAAATTATTACTGGAAGATGGGGCCCTGCCTTGTGTACTTTTTTGTTGGTGCCTTCTAACGTTACTGCAATGCCTTCTAATCTTGGTGTCTTTCCTGCCAAATCTGAAACTGAGAAAGTTGTGACTTCTCAATTTCCAGAGTTTTATGCTGAAGACACTTTAATTCTTTTGCAGGCTATTTATCTGGGACTCCTTTGGTTGGTTTAATTATTCTGTTAAACCCCAGTGTTTTCTTTCAAAATTTCACCAAACTGTATTTGAAGCTTTGGTGGTGGTTAATCATTAACTCCTTATGTATTTGGGAGGTTATTCCACATCACATAAAGACCTCTTCTTACTATCTGTTGATTTTTGTCACATTACTCAACTCTTCTATTGTTGTAACTGTGCTGTTTTAGCAGAGTTACAATGGGAAAAATATTTAGAAACTAGATAATAATCTTTATTGAGAGATAGGGATTATATAGTTATTGTGAATTATGGATAACAGGAACATGATTGTGTTGATCACACAGTGGGATGGTGAAGGGGGGTGGCTTGATCCTTGTAATGAGTCAAGCGCCAAAACAAGTCACCCATCAAGAGTAATCAGCTTTTGTTCATGTTGTTGTATTTGAAAATTTGATTTAACTTCTTAGCTTGGCTTTGAGTGACTGGATAATTGGATTGTGGGTCACAAATCTGCTTACTTGAAACCTTGTTGGCAGGTCAAGTCTGCTGTTTCAACACCCCCCTGGCTGAGGGTTGGCCTCCTCTGGGGGCAGGTTGTCAGGGAGGTTGTTGGGAGCCCAGGCATCATACTGGACTAACTGCTGATTAGTGGCAGATAACACAGTCTCTCATTGATTTTGCCTTGCCTTGCAGGGTCTGAGGCAATCATGGTGGAGGACTTTGTCCTGTTTACGTTTTCTGAGTCCTTGCACAAGGTAAGTGTTGTTTTTGTTTACCTTTAGGATAATGACATGGCCCACTTTTTCTGGCTGTAATTTACTTTTATCAGTATTTATGATCCAATCTTTGTTGCCAACCTCATGTCTGTCTTAGATGAGTGCAAAGGTCTTTTGTAGATGATTTTCTTCCTTTTCCAATTGGTTGCTATTGGCCTGTATGACCTGGGGATCTGAGCAGGGAGGAACCTTGTCTGGAATCTCCAGCTTAGGTCCTGATAGCGCCTGGATGATATTGGGTTGTGTTCCATAAACTAGCTGGAAGGGGCTTTTGCCAGTGGATCTGTTCACATGGGTCTGGCATACAAGTAATGCAGTCATTAGCTGCTTGTACCAGTCCCCAGGTCTCCCAGTGGTGAGTTTGGCTAAGGCTTGCACAAGGTTGCCATTCAGCTGCTCTACGTGTCCATTGTCCTGAGGGTGGTAAGGTGTTGTCACTGTGTGCTGGACCCTATTCTTGGTGAGGTATATGTTGATATCTTCAGAGGTCAATTCTTTGCCTCCATTGGTTATCAGGAGTTCTGGCTTTCCAAACTTGCTGATGATTTCTTTTCCTATGAAGCGTCATACATTGTTGCTGGTATGTGTTTTAACTTCTTGGGCTACTGGCCACCGCGTGGCAAAGTTGATGGCCGTAATAATGTACTTTTTGTCATTATGTTTTTGGGCATAGGCCCCACAATATCCAGGGCTCACACTTTAAATGATAGTTGTGTACGGATGCGTAGTACTGATTTAGGCGGGGTCTCACTCCTTGCAAATTTTTCACACACCTCACACTGGTCCAAGACTTCTTGAACATCTTGATACAAGATTTATCACCAGACCCTGTGTTTTAGGAATTTGTAAAGGTTACAACTCTTTGTGTGGCCAAGGTCTCTGTGGTAACGCAAGATGGTATCAACTTGCTGATTTTTGGGAATGTATGGGGTATTTGTCCTGTCAGACATTTTTTGGTGTAGGATTCCATAGACATCAGCAAATAGGTTCTTGTTTTTAATGACGGTTTCTCTTGTTATATCTGTAGTACTGGGGGTAAATCATTTGTCTTTTGTACGTAACACCAGGAGAAGCCAGTCTGGGTTGAGCCCATTCTTTCCCCTTGTGGCTCTGATGTATAGTTGTGACAACACATCAGCCATGGCCAGCTCTGGGGCCAGCTTATACTGTATGAGCATGTTGAACCTTTCCAGGAGCTCCATCTATCAGGCTTGTCTGTAAGATAGGTTTGCTTGGGTTTTGAAGTAGATGAGTGATTTTTGGTCTTTCAAGGCTGTGAACTCTTCTTGTTGTTCTAAGTAGCAACACCATTTGGCTAGGCAGTACACAATTGCCAATAGCTCCTTGTGATGTTTAGGATACTGGCACTTGCTGTCTGTCAATTTGCGTGATTCATAGGCCACAGGTAGGAAATCACCATCATTGCTTTTAATTTGTAGTACCTCTCAAAAGGATGTGTCAGAGGCATTGTCTCCATTTGATATTCCCCATCATGTTTGGGATATTGAAGGATGGGTGCTGTTGTGAGTTTCTCTTTAAGGCGTCTGAGACAGAGGTCTTGTTGGGGGGTCCATACAAACTTAGATTTGACGCCAGTAATGACAGACAGAGATGCAGTTAGGACGCCACAGTTGGGTATGAATTGTTGTACATAGGCAACCATCCCCAGGAATGTGCGGAGTTCTGGCTTGTCCTTGGGCAGTGGCATTTTGAAAACAGCCTGGATCTTCTGACTGTCAGGTTTAATGTGTCTTTTGAAACTATGTGTCCCAAGAAGGGTAGTTGTTTGCGGAAGAACTGACACTTGTAGGGCTTGGCTAGCAGCTTATCTTGCGCTAGGGTGGCAAAGACTGCCTCCAGATTCTTGTGATGCTGTTCCACTGAGGGGCTGTAGACAATTATGTCATCTAGGTTGTTGCATTTTTTGCTTTACAGTGCCACAATTATTTGAGATTATAGGGTACTGGACATTTGCCAGAATACAGTCATAAGTGAGGATATGAGTAGTACTGCATCAGAAGAGCCAGGATTTAACGGAACCATGATTATTGCCCAGAAATAGCTTCTGATTGCTCAGAAGCACTTAAGGATTAGGATAAAGGTCAACCAGATTAAGGATAAAATAAAGATGGTTCAAAAATGATTTTATTGTAAATGATTAATTCTTCTTATACCTTCTACCAGGGTAGTCTCTGGGCTGCTATAAATGTCTTCTAGGACATTCTAACACGCCCCAAATTTGGGTAATTATTGATCTAGGTTTGGAGCTTATTGCACGTCAACCAATAGAATATTTTCATCTTCACCCAGCACAGGTAATCCTTGCTGGCATGGAATAATTTAGTACTTCAGGATCACTTTATACTTCTCTGGTATACTGCAAGCTTAATGCTTATTAATGTGATAAATATGGGAATTTGAGATTATGGGGAATTAAATCCAGCGCCTTGATGCCCAATGTAAAAGTAAAGCGGCCTCTTGGTGCCTGCAATATTTGCCAGGCGGCGCTGCAACGCTTGCAATAATTTTCAGTTGGCACAACAGCGCTTGATGTAAAAGTAGTTTGGCGCTTTAGAGCCTAATCCAATTGCTAGGTGGTGCTGCAGCGCTTGTTTATTTTTAAAGTGCTGCAGCGGCAAATCATGTCTCATTTAATTGTTGCGGCAGCGCTTATCATTGGCTAGTTTAAGGCTCATGTCAGCAGTTTACTGCTGATCCAATATATATATAGTTTATACTACCAATTTATGTAGTTTTTTAGATGCAATTCATATCTGCAAGCTCTGCCATAATTAGTATCATTGTATTTTGTACTACTAATTTATAGATTTGGTTAAAACAGTCCCAATCTGTGGGCTCTGTCATAATTGGCATCATTGCTTGGTCAAAAATCCCAACATAGGTATACCAGGGCATGCTTGCCAATGTGGAGAGCAAACACCTCATTCATGAAGGTCACAAAGGTTGATGGGGTGTTTGTCATACCAAAGTTGAGTACCATATGCTTGTACAAGCCGTATTTAGTGCAGAAGGCTGTTTTGGGAATGCCATCCTCCTTGATACAGATCTGGTTATAGACTGCAGTCAGATCAATCTTGGAGAATACCGTAGCGCCATCTAAGGCATCAAAAAGATCATTGATGAGTGATAGTGGGTAACAATTTTTATGGTAACTTTGTTTAGGGCTTGGTAGTCTGTGACTAAGCTCAGGGTACCATCCTTCTTTGATACAAAGAATACAGCAGCACCAAAGGGGACTGTGAGGGGCGGATAAGTCCTTTCTCCAATGCCTCTTTGAGGTAAGCACACAGGGTGTTGTCCTTGTTTGGGGTGAGGCAATAAATGGGTTACTCCTTAGGTACTGCTCCTTTGAGTTGGATGGAGTGTTGGATGTGTTTCTCCAGTGGCAAACCAGGTAGAGCCTCCTTGAAGATTTCTGGGTATTGAGCTACAATTTCCCAATCCTGAGGTGTGGTGGTGTCCTGGTGATCTTTGAAATGGATAATCTTGTACTGGCAAGAGTCCCATTTAATTTTCTTGGGGTTTTCCTGTTTGTTCAAGGTCTATGTGATACAAAGACATGCTCACGCAGGAGTTGGTCTACTGAGTCAGGGTAGATTTGGTGGTTGACATCTTCATGTTTAATGGTCAGTACAGAGGTCACCCAGTCTATATGGGGGTTCTTCTTTTGCAGCCAGTCAAGTCCCAGTACAATGTCAAACTTGGGAAAGTCAATGATGGGGTCTTGAATGGTGGAGTGTAGATTCTCTAGAATGACAGAGAAGGGGGAAGCTTCCTGTGTCACAGCAATGAGATGTTCATAAGCTAAAACCATGTTTTTAATCTTCAAAGGATTAGTGGCTAACTTGAACTTGTCTACAAAGCTGCTGTTGACTAGGGTTCAATTTTCACCCAAGTCCAGGAGTGCCAAGCCTGTGTATCTTCAAAAACAGAAAAGATAGGATATCAGTTTATTGGAATTTCTGACAATGGTGTAAAGGACTGGGTCTCCTGAGGGCACTTGGATCATCGGCCATTGGACCACGTCCTCAGGCCAATATTTGGTACTGGGCAAGTAAGGGGAAGTCTGGGGAGAGATTGGCTTGATTAATGCTCTCTCTGTGCTTTTCCCTTGTCCTTATTGTCTTGGGTGGTAGTGACTCTGAAGTGTGTACAGTTTGACTGTCTATTGTTCCCAATACTGTGGCCATTTGAGCTTGCAGGTTTGTGGTTTGAGTTGTTATTATTGTTGTTATGGTTGTCAGGCAGGGGTTGGTTGGTGCGTCCAGCTGAGTGAGAGTCCTTGGGTCCTTCTCTTTTTCCAGTCTATGCCTTGTGGAGGGTGTTGGACATTTTTTCTGCTTTTCTGCTTCATATTACAGGCTCTGCATATTAGTCACTTGGTCTAGGTTGACATGTCTCATTACGTGTGACTTAATGGTGTTGCAGTACATGAGGGGTGTGGCTGGAATGCCAAATGTCATATCTTCTGGGACATGTAGGCCTAGTTCCTTGTAAGCGCAGGTAAGATCCTTCACTGTGCCAGTTTGGGTTAGATTCTTCACTTGGTGTACAATCATGAGTGTGGTGTCCTTCAGCACAAATCTTACCAAGAAGTCCTGTTTGAAAGTGCCCCAATCCTTCTCAGTATGTTCTTTTTGTCATTTGTTGCACCAGGTGCCAGCGTTGTGAGTCAATCAAATAGAGATTTCTGCAATTCAGAATCTCTGTGGGCATTTCATCTGAGCTAGCTTGCTTTGGACAGATTGCATCTATGTTGCAGCGTTATTGTTGTTGGCTCCTGTGAAGGGTTCCAGGGCAGTGCTCCAAAGTCTTTAGGCTACGTAGGCTGACATGGTACTCTCATCAGTTGGACAAGGCACAGCGGGGGTAGCCTGGAAGAGCCCTTGTGCAGACATGGCGTTGAAGGCGGAGAGCCAGATCACCATGTTCTGGTAGAAGACAAATCTATCAGATAACTTGGTACCAGGTGTGTACAGTGTCCAGTCCAGCGGGAGGCCAGGCATGATTCTGTCAAGGATTTGTTGACCGCGGCGGGTACGGGCAACAGGCAGAATTTTGGGGGATAAAGTAGGATGGAAAACCTACTTCTGCTACCAATGTTGTAACTGTGGTTTTTTAGCAGAGTTACCAGGGAAAAAATATTTAGAAACTAGATAATAATCTTTATTGAGAGATAGGGATTATATATTTATTGTGAATCAAGTATAACAGAACATGATTGTGTTAATCACACAGTTGGATGATGAAGGAGGGTGGTTTGATCCTTGTAATGAGTCAAGCGCCAAAACAAGTCACCCACCAAGAGTGATAAGCTTTTGTTCATTTTGTTGTATTTGGAAATTTGAGTCAACTTCTTAGCTTGGCTTTGGGTGAATGGATAATTGGGTTGCGTGTCACAAACCCGCTTACTTGGGTCCAGCTGGCAGGTTGAGCCTGCTGTTTTGACACTATGTCTTTTTTTGGATGCAGTTTATCATGAAATTGTGTTTCCCTTCTCTTGCCCCATCAAGATATCTGTGTTTAAAATCTTCATCTGTGTGAGCTCCTTCTAAAGCTTTCATTTTGGCTTATTTTATAATCTTCTTTCTCCTTCTCCAGTTGAGGTGGTCAAGACTGGTTCCACTGTTTCCAGGTTCTGTTGTGTCATGTTATTTTGGTGTCTAGACTACTATTCTGCTCTGCCCACTAAAAAAATCTCCTACAAGGTGGTTTTGGCCTTATCATCCTATTCTGGCTCCACCCTTAGTCATAAATCTCATGTTTACAATGTTATGATAAATTTTTTGGTGGATGCACGCAAAATTAGTTGTTGTCCACAGTGAAGCGCAATCCACATGTTTTACTGAGAGTGCATCTGTGTACCCTTTGTTAAATACTGTGTGTGTATCTATTGAGGAGCTCAAAGCTTACTAGAAGTTGTATGACTTTCATCAGGGTACTAGTTCACTGGCAGTATTTCTTCCTCAGTTTCTGGTTTATTGCTGAGCAATCAATGTTCCTGAAGTAAATAAGCTCTCAGTGTTGGGGTTAGCTTTTTGGGATTCCTCCTTAACCACAACTGAGGCACTGGTAAGCCAAATACTTTCTCTGATCTCAAATTCTTCTGCTGCTAAACAAAGTGTGTTGGCAATTGAAGCCAAGCCCGTTGACTGTTCCTGGTTTTCTGGTTCTTGTACTACTGCAACTCATCCAGCAACTGCTGTAAGTTTGACTCCCTGGTAATCAACTCCCTTAAACTCAACTCCCTGGTAGTTGACACTATAGTAAAGTGAGAATTCAGCTTTTGCCCTGATTGACAACTGAAAATTGATACTTTTTTAATTAACAGATCTTGATGTATTGAAAACTTTTAATATAAAAAATAAGCCTTAAAGCTATGGTATACTAAATTAATCCTGGAGAGCTCAAAAAATTTAATTTAAAAAGTACTTTTATTAATGAAAATAAGGAGAAATAAGCAATTATTTCTTATTTTACTATGTAATTTACACTCTTCATTATAAAAAATATTTTTTATTACCATAAAAATTGAAATTCCAATGAACCAAAAATAAAAACAAACAACAAATAAAGTTATGCAAAATATGAAGAAATATTAAAACTTATCTGGTATGGTTCATATAAGTACAACTGTGAATATCATATGTTTTATTAGGAAATTAACAAAAATTAAGATATTTCACTTACTTTCAACTATAAATATTCATCTAAAACTTACCATGCATATATAGAACAATCACTGCTATTTAATTAAATTAAAAAAAACTTAAAAATTAAAACTAAAAACTAAATGATCAAAGCTAATAAGTAAAAATTAAAGTTAAAAATTTAAAAGTTAAAAGTTAAAAGTTAAAATCATATAACTGAGCAAGCAAGTTTATTCCTCATCATTATTTCCCTGTTTTATTTTAGCCCCTTCCAGGAGGGCAGTGGCAATAAGCTCAAGCTGTGCTTAAGCTCAGAGGCCTTATACTTGCGCTTGGCTGCACCCTGGATGGCCTTGGTGAAGAGGGTACAGCGGGTGGTTGGCTTAGTGGGGGGACGCGGTTGGAGAGATCTCAGAGCTTGGAGATTGTTTTCTCTTCCTCATGCTGAAGGAGAGAGAGGAAATTATTGAACTTTGGATGAAGCCAAAAGTTGGCTTTGAGATGCTTGTGATAAGCCTCTAATGCCAAAGTGGTCTTCAGCCCCCTGTTGACGGCCACCTGGTACATGTTCCAGCTGGCCTCAGTGTGGGCCTTGCCTTGCCTCTGCTTGACAACCTTCCCAATCCACTGGGGCTTGAATTACTTGAGGAAAGGCTTGAAATATGGGTGCTTTGCTATATAGGGATCCTTTGAGAGCACCTCAAAACCCTGCGCAGTGTGCTCTGGCTTTAAAAAAGCCAAGGCAGTGAATTTTGCCAGCACAAATCTGCAGGTGTCCAAAGTGTCCCTCTGTCTCAACCTACTAAGCTCAGTGTGAGCCTGCATGTTGCAAGCAACTGCTTTGCAGAAGTGGAAGTGGAAGTGGCACACCTGCACCTCCCTGCTGAAAAGCTGCTCAAATACATTGAACTGAGGAGGCTCAAAGTCCATGATGCATACGCAAGGCACAAGAGCTCTTAGCCTCGCCTTTTCCTCCAAGTCCAGGGTAGCCTGGTCCTTGTCAGAGGCAGGTGGGTTGGCACAGATGTGCGGGGAGTCTTCTTGGATTTGTCATTGTTGGTGGGAGGAAGGAGGGCAATTTCTTGGCAGAGGATTATGAACGCACATGTTTAAATGGCTTCAGTGGCCCCAGGAAGAAGAAAGAATGCAAGTGGAATCACCTGGATGTCAATTTGGGCATGGATCATCCAGAGCTGCTTGAACATCTGGGGGCAAGTGGCAAAGGTACCATCAACTAGCCAGGTTGAAGCCCTTTTCAACTCCATCAGGTTCTACTGAGTTGAGTAGCAGATTATGCAGTCTTTGGCGGCAGGCCTGTTGTCATGGAGGAGGAAGCGCTCCCCACTTGGAAGCTGCTTGAGCTTGTAGGTGAGCGTAAGCTCTGAGAGGATGTCTGAAGCCTTGGGGGGAGGGGGATTGGCGGCAATACGCTTATTGCTTATGGACTTAACCAACTGCTCTTGAGTTGGCACCAACTTGAGATTATTGGGTTTGAGATATTGCAAAGCCTTTATGGCCAGATCAGAAGCCCAGAGGTTAGCGGAGGTGGGAATGGCCTGAACAAGGTACCATTTAAGCATCCTTGTGATTAAATGATTGGGGGGATCATATGTGTGCCCCCCCTTCTCAGCTGTTACTTTCTCCCAGCCCTTGGTGTTTAGCCAGGCCCTGCAAGTCTTATCCTCACAGACAAAGTGCTTGCTCTTGGTTTACTGCTTTTGGTTGTTGCAATTAAAAATGTAATTGTCAGCAACATAGCCAGGGCCACCCTTTACAGACATAATTGGGAAGTACTGGGGGAAGCGCTTGGGGACTTTAAACTCTCTGTCCACATTACAGATATTGTGGATGGCCAGTGGATCCCAAGCCACATGATCAGAAGCTTTCAACTTCTTGGAGTACTCCTCTGGCTCATCTTGGGGATCAGATGAGGGAGGGGGGAAGAGCCATCAGGAGGGGGAGGGGAAAGTTCTTTGAGGCCTGCTTGGATGCCTCCTTTTTCTTACCAGAAGAAGAGGTGGGCTTCTTGGCAGCCTTTGACTTCTTAATATGTTGCTCCTTGGTGGGCTTGGAGTCAGCCTCTAAGTGGTAAAATGAGTGGTCAGTAAGATCACCATTAAATTTATTGGGGGAGGAATTTTTGGGGGAAGGTGAAGAGGATGTGGAAGATGAGGGTGGAGGGGGAGGAGATGGGATTAGAGACTTTGTCTTTGCAGGCTTCCTGGCACGCTTGGGAGTGGAGGTAGTTTCTTTGGAGCCCTTGGAGGCTTGGCGCTTGGGCTTTTGGCTGTTCTTGTTTGATCTTGTCTAAAGAAAAGTTTAGTTTTGTAAATAAAATAATGTGAAAGATATGAAACACAGGAGTAAAGCAAAGTAAAAGTTAAATGAAAAGTATACAAATAAAGTTTTTTTTTCAAGAAAAAAAACATAAAAAAGTAAATAGAAGCAAAATAGAAACTCAAAGTATAGATATAAAAGTTAAAACATAGAAGTACAGTGAATTTATGATGAAGCATCAAAGATGTTAGGTTCAGCATAACATCTTAGTGCTAAATCAATGTAAAAGTACAATTAAAAATCAAAAAATATATATGAAAATTATATGGAAAGCAGTAGAAAAAGTAGTGGATTATAATTGCAAAAAAATTATTATGTGGAATTTTTTTTATTGAGAGTTAAAAATTAAAAACATAGTAAAATATAAAGTTCAGCACTGTCAATCAGCTGGAAAAAGCTGAATTCTCACTGTCAAGTATGCTGGAGTCAAGCATAAACATCAAATTTACTATGTTTTTTACATACTGTAAATTCAGAACCTGAACGTAAAAATGCGGGATTGTCAAATCCTTGGTCCAAATTTTGAATCACTTTTGTGGGATGGCCTTTTTTAATTAAATTAAATTCTTTCTATTTTTATTTGAATATTTGAAAATGCAGGAACTCATAGACACTTTGCAAAGTTCAAGTCAAACTGCATATTTCCAATGAACAAAGAAAATTAACTGGAATCAGATTTGAAGTGTTCAAATCCATCAACCATTTTCATTAAGTTTACTATGTTTTTTGAAGTTGCGGGATTGTCAAATCCATGAACCAAATTTCAAATTTATTTTGAATGCCACTAGTAAACTCAGATATTAATTGCAGGAACTGGAATCCAAATTTAATGTACAGTAAGCACACTAGGAAACACCAACCCAAATCAAGAAGCTCCACCACAACTAAAATTAAACTAAAAATTCAATATCAATAACCATGTTTAGACATAAAAAGTGATTAATCTTTAAAATTATCCAAACCTGGAAATTATACATTATTTACCACTTCAAATCACAGATATAGAAATTCTGTAACTATTTGAGGCTAGATCAATAGAAAATAACTACCCACAACTAAACCAATAAATCCAAATAAATACATATTTAATCTAAAATATACTTTTTTATTTTATCTTTATGGACTTTCAATTACATTCCCAACCAGCTCCTGCACCAGCCTGCAGGGCAGCCCGTCCACAAGGGGTCCCAGAGGGTCCATGAACAGACCCAGAACCCAACTCAAGGGGAGTCATGCCAATACACAGGCCTCCCAAGGTGTCAGCGCCAGTCAACCACCTCCTGCATCCCAAGCCAGAACTACCAGCTTGAATCCCAGGCAGAAGCCACTTTCAAGGCCTGCTACCAAAGTCTCTAACACCAGGGTCACCAGGAACACTGAGGCTATTTACACCTCCACTGTTTTCCCAGTTGTCACCTGGCCCCGCACTCTTGACCCAAGAGTTGTTACTTCCTGCCCCGTATTTTTGATACCTCTTATCAGCCATTGGCCACAACTGAGGAGCCATCTGTGCCTGTGTCTTATGCCACCATTGACAGCACCACTGCAAGAAAGCATGATCTCACCTTCTAAACAAAGGTCCTCATTTCCTGTGTTGAGCCTGGTAGCCAGGATGCTGTGGTACCTGCCAAGGGCCGGCCTTGGTTGACAGATAGTGAGTGTGAAGCTCTCCTCAACTGCTTGAACAGGGGGTGGCAGTTTGGGATATTGCGTCCCAATTTGGTGTCACAGCCAGATACATTGCTGACATCAATACCAAGTGTGGCAATACCAGGCAAATTGACAAATCTACCAAGGCAAAAAGACAGCCCAAAATCCTTCAGCCTATTCACATTAATGCAACCAAGCAGTGGGTAGCCAAGGATTGCCACCTGGACACACTTGCTGTCCAATCAATGCTTGCCACAGATTTTGGGCTTTCTGTTTCCAAAACCCTTGTATACAAAACAATGGTTGATTTGGGCTTCTCCTGGAAAGTACTGGGAGTTCTTGCTGTATAATAGGAACAGTGAAAAGACCATCAAGGATCAACACATTTATGCCGAGACATATCTGGCACTAAAAGAGACTAGGAATGTCCAGTTCTTCTATATCAACAAATTGTCATTTTCCTCCTCACTCAGGTCTAGGAATGGGTGGGTCAAGAAGGGGTCCAAGGACGGTGTAGCCCATTGTTCAGCTGTCCGTTCCCAGACCTATTCAATGGTTACGCTTCTTGGTCCTTGCAGGTTGGACCAATATCAAATGATTAAGGGCTCCCATAATAGTGGAATATTTCTTGATTTCCTCCAAGCCGTCAATGAGTACCTTCTGATAAATTACAGCGGCACAACCAACATTGTTGTGCTTGATAATGTTGGGCTCCACAAAGTGGATCTTGTTGTGTCTGAGTTCCCCCCATCAACAGAAACAGCCATTCTGCCAGCCACTGCCTTGCAGACTGCCCAATGAGATGCCTCTTCCTTCTTCCCTATTCTCCATTTCTGAACCCAATCAAGGAGGTGTTTGGTTGGATCAAGAATAAGGTGAAATAAGGCCTCCCTCAGGACACAGAGGATCTCTTCATTATTCTCAAGATCAGCCAATTTGCAATACCACCCAATGTGGTGGCAGCTTTCTATGAGCACTCAGAATCCTTCCTTCCTAAAGCCCTGGCCTCTGAGCCAATCAGATAAATGGGCGCTCTGGGTTTTATTTGTTTTTTATTTAGTTTGTTTTTATTAGGACTCAAAAATTATTATTTATACATAATAATGTGACGTTTGATTGTATTATAGACATATAAGAATACATGGAAAAGATAAGTAAAATTAATTACACTAGGTAAGATGGATATATTTTTATTATAATGCACTGAATATTATTATTGGCTTTTGCACAAACAAATAAATAAATTAAAAAAGATAAAACTAAATTAGTTTATTTAAATAATTGTGAATCCTTGATGGTACTTTGGCTTTTCTAAGCCACAAATTGGGCCTTGCAGGTCATCATCTGATCCTTGTTATTTCAGTGCCACTATAACCACACAACATGGAAACCAATGATTTTCATATATTGCTTACTAATTAGTACTTAGGGCGCAGGTCAAGTATATCAAATATGTTTATCAAATCATATTACAAGGGAAAGGTAAACAAGATCTAAACAATCATTTGTTTTGAATATAAGTGGAGTGGGCCGCATGATGCGGATAAATTTAATTCTTGTTGTTTGTTTATGTAATAAATGAACCTGTACTTGATGCACTAGTAAATAAACAAATTTATAAATCATATTTTATTATTACACATGTTCACTTTATTAAACTGACCCTTTATTATTATCAATCTAATTATATATTACTATTATAATTTAAAAATTAAAATTAAAACATTAAAAGTAAAATTATAATATTAAAAGTAAAATTATAATTATAAATCTTAAAATTTAAATATTAAAGTTTAAATATTTGAAATTTAACTATCTTTATTAAATTGTGATTTATTCAATATTGAAATATTTGATATTAAAAATTTAAGTATTATGATATGTATTATTAAAATTATAATATTAAATTTAAAATACCAAAATTTTAATATTTAAATATGTAATATTAAAATTCTTATAATAAAATTTTAATATTACATAGTTCAATATTAAAATTTTAGTATTAAAATATAAAAAGTTAAAAAAATTAATTTGCAAGGGGAAAATATTTATTGGGGGATGTTGATTGCAAAGAGAATGCAATTATTCTAGGGAATTGTTGCAACCAAGTTTCCAGACTAGCCTGCTAACGTTCTTACAATACACAGGGGGTGCTCAATGAGCCGCCCCTTGACGTATCTAATGTTATGGATTAATCTGATGGCAATATCAAATGGTAGGTACTTCATCCTAATTAGGAGCGCTACCAATTTGACTTGCTGATCCCCGCCCATGTTATTCCTTGGCTTCAAACCTTACATGGAACTTCCCACTATGCCACCCCCTTGTGGCCTTGTGGCTTTCCACATATAGTATATTAATCACAATAATACAATAAATAACACCTTATTCTTATTACTCTGTCCTTTCTATTGGACTGTTGTCTTCACCATTTCCAAATACTGAATCCCCATTGGTTTAGTTGCAACAGTGGTAGCAGCAGTAGGTTTACAACCTACCTAAAACAAAATTCCCCCAAGAAAGGATGGAGTATGAGCTGTATGGCTTTTCCCCAACAAGAGACCTTCTTGCCATTCCCTAAGGGGGACATCCCCAACAGGTATGTCATCTATCAAGACCAGTTAGTTCTCACCAGCTTGTACAATTGGCTCTGCCTTGGGCAGCGTGACACCAGCGTCACCCTGCCCCATTCAGATCTGTCCCAGTGTATGCTCAACCTTCAGCTAGAATCCTTTGCTGGTGGCGTTGAGGGGGCTGACATTGTCAGCTGGCTCCAATCTACTGAAACCTGCCTTTGCATCTTTCAGGTCCCTGAGCCCATGTGGGTTGCCACTGCGTCTGGTTACCTCACGGGGCCTGCCGCTGTGTGGTTCACCAACTGGGCCAGCCACAAACTTGACGTTACCTGGGCGGCATTCTGAGACGCCGCCAAATCCTGCTACAGTGAAACCTTCTCTCCCATTGTTGTGGGAACTCCTCTTCTAGCAATCAAACAAACTGGTTCTGTTCCTGATTACCTTGCTGCCTTGCAACAAGCTCTTGCTGCCGCCCCAGAAGCTGTGACTGACAGAAATGCAATGCTATTCACTCTCATCATCAATGGGTTAAAGCCGGGGTATTTGATTAATGTCTATGCCACTAAATCCAGTATAGTGGTTCTTGGGAGCCTAATCAACAACTACAGACACTAATAATAAAAATATAATAGTAAATAATAATTTTATATAAGTGCATATGTATTTTATTAATAAAATTAAAATTTGGCTTAAAAAGTGTTGAACTGGTCACTTTTTGGTTTAGAGTGTTGAACACAGGTTTTTTCATTTATATTAGTAAATTTACTTATAAATTGCCCCTTAAATTAGTATTTTAGCTAACCAAATTATTAAACAGAGTCAAGTTTAAGTAAATTTAACCTTGGTTTTTGGTTTTGAACCCCTAAAAAACTAGTAAAAATTATCTTAAAATTGGTTAAGCCAAAAATACTAATAGATTCACATATGCGGTACTCAACTCCCTGGTACTTGACACTTTGTCAAGTACCAGGGAGTCAAACTTACCACAGTTATCACTCATCCTAGTCCTGTTAAAGAGTGCACCTCATGTGTGTATTTCCATCCTCAGTTGGCAATCTTGAATGAACCGGTGGATGGCAAAGAAGTGGTTGCCAATGCAACTTTTGAGAATTCTCTGGCCATGTTGCAGCATGTGCTTACAACTTAATTGTCTGTCATTGAAGCTGGAGAATTACCATTGATTCCTATCAATCAGTATTTTCCTGTTCTTTCTGAGGTAGTTCATCAAATGATCAAGCATTATTTCCAGGAGCATCCTGCCTCCCTGGCAGCAGTTTTTACCACTGAGGAGAAGCAGGATCCTGCTGAGGTTGCTTTTTTTGAGGCAAATAAAACTACTTCTGGTTACTTATTGTTTTATGATAGAATTGGTAACAGTCAGACTATCTTCTAGCCTGAAATTATGTTGGATACTGGTGCTTCAGAAAACTTCATGAGTATGGAAACCGCAGATCTGTTGCAGTTGAAATATCATCCAGGTATGTTGTTCAGAGGAGGAAACTGTCAAATGTTTCCATCTTTCCCATTGAAGAAGCTGGTGACTTTCTCTGTTGCAGAATAGTCTTTTACTGCTTGTGTCTCCATATGCACTACTCTTGTGTATTTATTATATTGGGCGTGGGGGTGGCGGGATTATAACATGTCAACTCTTCTTAGGGAAAAAATTGCAGGTTGACTATCCCTCTGGAATTATTGTTTGTATTTCATTGTTGGAAATGTCTGAGTTGGAGCATCTACTCAAACTATCCAGGTGGCTCCTGCTCCCATGTCTTTGAGTTTGGAATTGTTGGTATGCTTTCAACCTTGATTGGCAGCTTTTGACGCCACTGGGGACAAGGTTCTTTCTAAACATACTCAGTTTGACTTTTAGTTCAAGGTCACTGTTGATCTTATCCAAATTGCTTCTCTTATTTACTTGTTAACATTAAAGGAGGATTCATGTTTGGAAGAATGAGCTCAGGATATTGTGATAGTCTACATGGAAGCTGTTGTGCAGGCAAGGGCTGATTTGGCCACAATAAAGACTCTATGCTTAAAGTTGGGGAAGTATAGTGGCTTTAGGTCAGGTAAATGCCTAGTAGGTAACAAAGGACTACTGGGGAAGAATGGCTCTTCATCCTAGTAGGTAAAATGGGTATTGTAACCTATCAGGTAACTAAGGGCTGCTAGGGAAGGGAGGAGCTGAGGTAGCTCCACAATCCCTTGACTACTTGCAGGAGGTCTGAAAGTGAGCATCTTACCTAACAGACTGGTAGGGTGTCCTTGTCTGTGTTTTCCTGGAAGATTTGGAGAGTTCCTGAATCCATCATTTGGGCATAGATATGCTCAGAGACTTTATCAGGATAGCTTCTTGGGGAAGCAGCTGCAGAACTTGATAATGAACAGGTCTCTGGGAAGTAAAGTTGGTTACTTTTCAACTGAAAGCTCAGGATTAACCACCTGAGTGAGAAAAGACAACTGCACAGACATGAGGATTGTCTGTGGTTGAATGGCCTAAGTGGAGGTCACTTTCAGGGGGCCACACAAACACTAGTAGCCTTGTAGACTTATTGCCTGAGTCTGAGGTATTAGTAACAGGAACTGCAGATGGAACCAAGGTGGTTCACAGTAAGGATGTAACCTTGGTGGTTCATAGATGAAGAACTATAATATTATGGAGTAGGACTAGCTTAAGGATTGTAAGATAATGGAGAAGGACTAGTTGAAAGACTAGAAGTTGGCTGATAAGAACTAGCAGAAGTAGAGGGAAACAGGCAGAATGAACTTGGACTGCTGGAAATAGAATTAATGAAAATAAACAAGCAGATATAAGAATTAAGTTGAATGCAAAAAAGAAATGATATCAGATTGTCAGGGGTCAACTCATTAAGAAGCCTTTCTTCTATTGAATAGAGAAGAGCTCCTAAGTTAAACTTAACCAGAGTTGAACCTACTGGAATTTCCATCTTAGCATATGTAAAAGGTGATCAATTAATTGAAATTTTCCCAGAAAGGGAGTAAAATGGTTTAACAAGTAGTAGATGCTGGTAGATCCCAACGCCAACCAGGGGGTCTAGGGATGTATAATTGGAGGGAATCAAGTGGTTTCAACATAGGGGGCATGTTGGCAGTGTGAACCAAAATATGGTACCAAATGTAGTCTTCAGATGTATCAGTGGGTGTGGGTTTGGGAGTTTCAAAGTTCACGTTTTCCTGGTCATGACTGATTAACACACATAAATCTCATACCAAGAGAATGAGCTTCATGATGTTGTTTGAGGGGACTTAATTTATCTACTAATCAATTTTAGAAGTTGAAAATATAGATTTATTTAATTGTAGAGAGGAATAAAAATTTTGGAGAAATTTTCTCAGAAGGGAATGCTCAGCTTAAATACTGAGTGAAAAGTGGGGATAGACAAGGTGATTACCAGAGGCTGCTGCAAGAGTTGATGGTGAAGTATTGCCTTGAAGGACTGCAGCAGGCTTCAGCCTGCAATGCAAGAATAGGCAATATTAATTCTTGCATATGAGTTGACTTTTGGGTCCTTGGTTTGGGCTGGGATGATTGCTAGGCTGAGATTTTTGATATTCCTTTTGCCTGGGCAATATAATTGTTTTAATTGGTTATTTAGTGCCCCTGGTGATTGTTCAGAGTCTGTGGTGCATTTAGTATTGTTCTCATTAGCTGGTTCTGCTAGTTGACGTCTTTGGAGCTCATTTTCAGTTAATTTAATGTGTTTTTTTGTTGACAGTGGACTTGATCTGAACCTGGGAACCTGTATTTAAACTATAATTTATATATATTTAGTTTTTTGCTCTCTCTTTGGATTTTGCTTCAAATTTCATTGATTAGTTTTTTAAACAATTTGAATGTGAAATTAGATTGTTTTTGTTGATTAATTTATTAACAATAGCTGTTACTTAAACCACATTTAAAAATTCTAATCATTTCTCCAATCTTTGATTATCCATAATAAAGACTGATTGATCTTCTGATTTTTCCTTTGTGTAAGGAAGGTAATTCCTTACAAAGATCAAGACAAATATAATAAAAAGATAAAGAAGAAAGCAGGAAATAGCTCACAGAAAAAACACTGTGAATTTATAAGGGTTTGGTGGAGTAAGCAGAAGCCAGAGCAGCTGGAAACAGAACAGAGAAACTCTAAGGGCAAAGGCTGGAGTTTTGCTGAAATGATTAAGAGGAGCAAGAAGCAAGCAGCAGGCAGTTTCAAATGGTTAAAATGTTGAAGAAGATGCAGAGAAACATTGAAGAAACTAAGGTGCAAAAATTTCTTAAGTGAAACATAGTCAAAAGTGCTCAAGTTTGCCCGGAGAAACGTGATGGGAATTACAGCAAACATGTTTGAAGCACAGAGCAAGTGTTTATCTGGAGCAAGACAATGCCAGGTTCAAACCAGGGTCAAGAGTGAGTCATTTGGGTAAACTTTTTGGAAAAACAGTTCAATTTTGGAGTTTGATTGGCTGCAGGTCAAAGCTTGTTTGATCACTGTTTTAAGGGCTTTAAATCAAGGATTTAAGCCTAAAAATGAGGGAATGAAGCGGGAAAAGCTGGTTTTTAATTGGCAAGAGTAAGTTAAAAGGTTCAATATATTGTAGAGCAGAAGAAACTGGGTAGTTTAAGCCTGGAAAACCAAAGATCTGAGAGGAAACAGGGACTAAAACAAGGAGCTATAAAAGAGGGAGCAGTCTGAGTCTATTCAGGGATTAAAAACAGTGGATAACAAAGGCTACTAAGACAGAACAGAGAGCTGGAGACCAAGATAAAGGTGCAGGAGCCTAGGATAAGGAGAAGGAGCTCAAAAAAGGAGCAGGAGTCCAGTACTGAGGTGCAGGAGCCCAAGAACAAGTCAAGGAGTTCAAGAGATTGTTTAATGACTTCAAGTATTGGCACATATCAATTGTTTCCCATACTCCTGGGCTATATATCAGAAGTTTTCTAAGGGGGTCTTCTTTCTGAAAGCAAATAAAAGCCCATTCAACCCCTGCCCATATTTCCAAGTAGTACAGATAGTCCTTATTAGTTAATTGCCTAAAAGCTTCTACCCTAGCCAAGGGGAGGAAGATACCTACTGCCAAAGTTGTCAAAGGTTTACCACTAGTAAAACTTCCTAGAAGGAATGGGAAAGGTTAACTAGACACCTTGAGATGACAGATAGGAGAAATGACTTCATTGGGAATTAGTTTACTAGGATTTTGAAGAATTTATACAGGCCCACAGAGGGTTTAGTCCCAGCTGAAGTACAAGTAATTGGTGGGGATGCCCGCTTAGTCATAGGAAAATTACTAGAAAAGTTTGCTGTAATGCAGGCCAAGTACAAACTTAAAGATAGCCACATACCTCAACTAGGGAATAACACTTCCTTCCAGCTGGTCTCTGGCTATGACCCAGGACACAAAATGGGGACTGGTGAACAGGAACCCCACAGATATTCTAGCAAAAGGCTACATTTTCAAGAAGGCCTTGTCTGTTTTCTCCCTGTTGTTGTTTGTTTATAAGTCAGACAGGTTGTTACAGTCATGTGTGAGGTATAGAAATATAAACAACATCACTATTCCTGGTCCCTACCTTTTTTATCTTGAATCTCAGATCTCTTGCTGCATTGAAAAGGCCAAGGGTTTTTTGAAACTGGATCTTTTGAATGTGTTTACCCAGATTAGGATAGCAGAGGGAATGGAGTGATTAAATGCGTTCAGAACCAAGAAGGGCGTTTTCCAGTTCTGTGTCATGTCTTTTGGGTTGAAAAATGCCACTGTATGCTTCCAGCGGTTGATAGATTTGGTTCTAGGAGACTTACTAAGGGTGTGTCTCATTGCTTACATGGACAACATATTGTTGTTTTCTCCAGATGAGGAATTCCATAAGGCTAACTTTTCAGCTGTGGTGGAATGTATCTTGCAGGAAAGCTTTGTTATTAAGCAAATCAATTGAGAATTATTTAAATGTAAGGTTACCTTTTTGGTGAACATTTTCTTTGAGGATGGTCACAAAATTGCTCCTGATAAGAAGGCGGCAGTTTGTGAGTATACAACTCCTGTGATTTTATCTCAGCTTCATGGGTACCTGTACATTCTTGAAGAAGTTTACTCCACATTTGTCTGAAGTGGCAGCTCCTTTGCATTTGGCTAGTGGGAAGACAGCACTGGTTTAGACCCCTGAGTGTGCAGAAAAATTCTTGGCAGTCAATACTCTCTTGTTGTCATCTCCTGTATTGCGCCATGTGGACCCAGAACTGCTGTTTGTGATATCTACAGACGCCTCTAATTACACTGTGGAAGAGGTGTTGCTGCAGACTGCTAGTGATGGCATTGAGAGACCTTTGGGTTATTTCTCCCAGAAAATGGAGGCGTGTGAGCGGAATTATATGATATACAACAAAAATTGTTGGTAGTTGTAGAATCTATGAAGCACTGGTATCATCATCTAATGTTAGTGCACCCTCCATTTACAGTAAGGACTGATCATAAGGCTCTCTTGTACTACTGCCAACCAAGGGTTTTGTTGGGTTGCCAATTCAGATGGCAAGGAGATTTGACTAGATACAAGTTCAGTTACAAGTTCATCAAAGGAATAGCCAACCACTTGGCTGACACATTGAGTAGAAACCCTTCCCATCTCCCTGATACAAATTTAGATGCCAAGTTCAACACTCATACTCTGATTCCAGATGAGGCTGTGGTCCCCTTTGTGCTGACTCTGCCCACTATGCTTACCACCATGTCTTTAACTGAGGGTGCAGATCTATATTTGTATTCCAAGGACAAGTTTTTGCAGCTGTTTTATGACTGTACTATAAATGCATTGGGCTGTGGTTTCACAAAGAGGTTGAATTGTGATGAATTTCATATATTGAAATTCAAAACAATAGGATTGGCCTTGGAGAGACTTTCCAGCATAGTAAATGATACCCAGGAATTAATTAGGCTGTACTAATTGAGGGCCATAATGAATAATCTGAATGGTCAGATTACAAGACTAGGTGTCACAAACACAATTTATTAACTGGGAAGGTTAATTAACTGATACCCTGGAATATGATTGATGAGGATTTAATCATAGGGCCAAAAGGGACTTGATTGTGTCAAGTAAAGACTTGTTGTCTTCAAACGGATTAATTAACTGGGAAGGTTAATTAATATATGCTTGGAATATAATTAATGAGGATTTAATTATATTGTTTAATTGCCTTGACTGTGTCAAGAAGTTTGGTTAAGTTTAGCAAAAAACAAACCCCTGAATTGTGGTTTAAAAGCGCTGTTTTGGCAAATTAATTAGGTTAAAAGTGCTGCCTAATTGATTTGTAAAGCGCTGAGGCGCTGCCCAGTAAATATTTCAGACAGTGGGGCGCCGCCTGGGAAAGTTCCTGGGCGCCACGGTGGTGCCTGGTTTTAGTTTCAAAGCAATTTAATGGGTTTTTAAGGCAAAAAACCATTAAATGCAAAAAAACAGCTAAATGTAGACAATGGTGTCTATGCATTCAGGATTGATCAGCTGGTTCCCAGTTGGAACAAGGATAGCTTGGATTAGGAATGTGTATATTTCACAGGGTTTTGGCGCCAGAAGTCTGGAATGCTTCAAGCCAAAGCAATACATTTCCACAGAAGGAATCAGGTGATTCTGGAATGTATTATGGCACATTCTTATAGGTTAAGAGTGTGAATATTTTTTGGTAAAGATCTGGATTGGATGACACTGTTATGTCATAAACCATGTGATAGGAATCCAGGTGTGATTCCGGAACCGGAGGGGTTTTTAGCCAAATGTACCCCAATTGGTATATAATGGAAACATGATAATACTTAATAAAAAATGATACCTATTTGTGACAATGGTTTCTTTCCCCACAATCTTTTTATGCTTTGTGTTTTTGGCTTTTAACTGAAATAAGACTATCATGGAATGAAAGAGATGGTCTGCAGCTAAGACTATGGGAAGCAAAAAATGTGGAAGTGATCACCAGATGGCAACAAGTTTAACACCAAGATTGCTTGCCCGGAATCCAAACTCATTGAAGCTTACATAAAGGATTCCCCAACAAACCGTAAAAGAGTCAGACTGGGATAATAAAGAAGCAAGCATGAATTTCCTGGATCTGTCACACGTTGTCTAAGGGTTATGACAGGTTACTGGAATTAGCTTGTGATCCTTCAGTTGACTATCCACAGGGATACCATAAGATAGGGCCAGTGCTTTATCATCAAGGCTGTCTATGGGCCCCAGAAGGAACTATCAGGGATGAAATCATGGAAGCACATCACGCCTGTCCTACGGCAGGCCACCTGGGGAAAAACAAGACAGTTGAATTAATATTCTGTCAATTCTCTTGGAAAGGTCTGAAGGTTCAGGTAGCAGCTTATGTTTGAGATTGTGTGGTGTGTGTTCAATCTAAGGCAAGCAGGAACAAGACTACTGGTTTGTTGGTTCTGTTACACCAGCTGCAGGCCTTTAATGTCAATATCTGTGGATTTCATTGGAGAACTCCTTTACTCTAATGGGCTTAATGAAATCATGGGGGTGGTGCATTGGTTTAGAAAAATGGCACATTTTTTCCTTTCTCAACCACAATTACGCTGGTGGAGACAGCAAGGCTGTTTGTAGACAGAATCTTCTCACTGAATGGCATACCAATGGAGATAGTAAGTGATCAAGGACCCCAATTTATTGCTCAGTTCTGGGAAGCCTTTACTGAGATCCTTAGTATCAAGCTCTATTGTTCCACTGCTTTCCACCCCCAGTTCAATGGACAGACAGAGAGGGTAAATGTCAGGAATGACAATTTGGATGCTCCTGAATCCAAAAATATGGAGCCATAGTTGAACCCTGGACAAAACCCTTTGCAGACCGCCAAACCCATAGGCTGGGAACCTGATAACCCACTACTAATTAATAAAGTTGTTGCCAACCCTCCAGGACCCAAACCTTTAACTTTCACACAGGATTCTGCAAGCAAACTTCCAGTACAAGATGCCAAGAATTTCTCCTGAGGTGCTAATACCTGACACCAGTGGTTTGCTTGGTGAAATGCATGAGTTTCCCAATGAGAGTTATTCCAAACTCCCCCAAAGCCCAGGAAGAGGCACTGAACCTGAGGAGGCACCCAATACCCAAATCAACAAACAGAAGGATTCAAAGTCTTCTCATCCTGAAGCAGCCAGTGCTAAACCACCAGTGCCAAACGCCACACTGCCATCTAAGACCCCCAATGGCAAAATGCCCAAGCTCAGAAACCCTGACCAAGAAATGAATCCTGGCAGTGTGGTATAAATACCTGCCAGGCCAAGATTAATCCCCATTGTCATTTTTAAATAAAGGTTATGAGATATTGGCTTCCCCAAATTTTGCTGTATTTTATTCTTGTCATCTGCCAGTTAACTCAAAGATCATCTGACCCTCCTGCCAGCCTGCCTACCATGTACCGCCTGCCAGGTGTCCACTTTGGTCCTCTTCATTTTACAGAGTACCCCCTAAATCCTGACTACAAGGACTACACCACCAACAACATACTAGCCCGGGACCCCTTGGCCAGATCTACAGAGTTAACCAGATACAACCAAAAAGGCCCTTGGTATGTTACTGAACCCCACCTGTTCAGAGATAAATACAACTTCCTTCCTGCCTACCAATTAGACATGGAATCACCTGTCACCCCCAAACCAATGCCTGCCTCTGCCGCTGAGCTCCCCCTGGACCATACCAATAAGCTATTTGGTATTGTATACATTACTCTTACAGGAGTAATAAATAATATTGTCCCTGCCGCTGGTCTGTGGTTGTGGGTGGGAAATTTAATGTCCTACCTCATTAAGTTAGCATCAATCCTTTGGTGGGCCCTGTCTACCCAGTCTGTAACCTACCAGTTCCCAAACGCTAGCAAGCCGCAGATCAGGGTTGGTTCCCTGACAGTAAACCAAAGTTTGGAGGTCTATCTGAAATGTTACTCCAATGCGCAACAGGATAACTGGTGTGCAAACTTACCTGTGGCAGAGTTCATGTATAACAACGCTCCACACACGTCAACTCAGTTCTCACCATTCTTTGCCAATGTGGGTTAAAATCTGTTATCCAACATGAGTCCTAGAATAGTTAGAAATGTAGAATCTGTAACTGATCAAGCTGCTGCATTGAAGTAGGTTCATCAGGAGCTCCAGGTTACTCTTGCCACTGTTGTGACAACTTACAAGGAATATACAGATTGCAAGCTCCAGGAGGATCCCACCTACCAACCAGGTGATTTGATCATGGCTGATGCTTATAATATGAAGTTGAAGGTTCCATGTTGCAAACTGGGTCTAAAGCATGTAAGTCCATTTAAAGTTGAACGCCATATTGGCCTTTCTGCCTATCAGCTGGAGTTACCACCTTCCTTTAAGATTTTCCAAACCTTCTATGAATGTCTACTCACTCTTTTCTGTGGTACAGAGTTGTCTCCTTCCCAACCTATCTTGGTGGAAGGGGAGCCTGAGTATGAACTATATCACATCCTGGATTCTTGGAAGAACTGTCATCAACTTAAATACTTGGTATTGTGGAAAGTTTATCCTGATTCTGAGAATTCCTGGGTTCCTCACTATGACTGCTCCAACTCCCCTGATCTTATCTGAGAGTTTTTTAAGCAGAATCCATATGTTGTTGGTCATCCTGAGCCTACCTTGGCTTCCATGAAACTTCCTCCTGCTCACAAAATTTTTTCTTTTCCCACCTTCCTGACAGCAGCATTGTTCCTTGGCCTAAATTGGAGGTTAATGTCACAGTAGTTTCCGTAATGCCTGATATTATATGTCCTAATTGCAAAGCCCAGAAGTCGGGCAAACAGTTAAATAAGTTGACTGAGTTGAAGGCTTTAAATCATACCATTGATTGGAAATGGGTTGCTGCCATTATTTTTTTTAGCTTGATTCAATTACTCTGTGTAAGTTTTCAAAACAGCAGGCTCTACCCGCCAGCAAGGTTACAAGTAAGCAGATTTGTGACCTGCAATCCAATTATCCAGTCACTCAAACCAAGCTAGGAAGTTGACTCAAATTTATAAATACAAAAAAATGAACAGAAGCTGATCCCCTATGGTGGATACCTTGTTTTGGCGCTTGACTCATTACCAGGATCAGGCCACCCCCTTTGCCATCCCACCGTGTGATCAACACTATCATGCTCCTGTTATCCACACTTCACAATGACTATATAATACTTATCTCTCAATAAAGAATATTATCTAATTTCCAAACATGTTCCCCTTATAACTCCGCTAAAATAGCACAGCTACAACATTGGTAGCTGAAGTAGGTTTTTCATCCTACTTTATCCCCCAAAATTCCGCCTGTTGTCTGTACTTGCTGTGGCCAACAAATCCTTGATAGAATTATGTCTGGCTTTCTGCTATACTGGGCACTGTACACGCCTGGTACCAAGATACCTGATGGTTTTGTCCTTTACCAGAACACGGTGATCCCGCTCTCTGCCTTTAACATCCTGTCAGCAAAAGGGTTCTTCCAAGCACCTGCCACCATTTCTTGAGCAACTGAGGACAGCGTCATGCTAGCCTATGTGGCCCAGAGACTTTGAAGCACTGCCTTGTAACCTTTTGCGGGAGCCAACAACAAGAACACTGCAGCATTGATTCAATCTGCCCAAAGCAAGCTGGTCCAAGTGAAATGCCCACAATGGTTCTGGATTGCAGAAATATCCATCCAATTGACACACAACGCTGGCACCTGGTGCAACAAATGGCATTAAGAACACACTGTGAAGGATTGGGACACCTTCAAACAAGACTTCTTGGCAAGATTTGTGCTGAAGGACACCACTCTCATGATCATACTCCAAGTAAAGAATCTAACTCAAACAGGCACAGTGAAGGAACTCACCCAAGCTTACAAGGATCTCTAACTATGTGCCCCTTTATATATGGCCTTTGACACTCCAGCTACCCATCTCATGTACTATTATGCACTTAAGTCACATGTAATGAGACATGTAAACCTTGATCAAGTGGCCAGCTTGCAAAACCTGTATTGCAAGGCAAAGAAAGCAGAAAAAACGTCCAACACTCTCCATAAAGCTCAAACTGGAAAGAGGGAGCAACCCAAAGATTCTCACCCAACTGGACGCTCCAATTGACCGCCTCCTGGGAACAATAACAACAATTTGAACCACAAACCTGCAGGCTCAAATGGACATGGAAATGGGAACAACAGCCGGTCAAACCGTACTCATTTCTGTATCACTGCCACACAAGACAATCAAGACAAGGGAAAAGCCCGGGGAGAGCACTAAGCAAGCCAAGTTCTCTCTGCACAACTCCCAACTTACCCAACAATGAGTACCAACCCAAAGACGTGGATTAATGCCCAATGATAAAAGTATCCTCAGGAGACCCAATACTTTACACCATTGCCAGAAATCCCAATAAACTTATGTCTTATCCTTTCTACTTTTGCAGTTACACAGGCTCAGCACTCCTGAACTCAGGCTCAGATTGAGCCCTAGTCAACAGAAGCTTTGTAGACAAGTTCAAGCTAACCACTAATACTTTGTGGATTAACAACGTGGCTTTAGCTAATGAACATCACATTTCTGTGACCAGGGATTTTGCCCCTTCTCTGTCATGCTAGAGAACCTGCATTCCACCATCCAGGGCCCCATCATTGATTTTCCCAAGTTTGACATCATGCTGGGACTGGACTGATTGCATAGAAACAATCCACATGTAGACTTGGCAACCTCAGTACTGACCATCAACCATAAAGGCGTCAATCACCAGATCTACCCAGACTCAGTAGACCAGCTCCTGCGTGACCACATCTTTGTACACATTACAGAGACCCTGGACAACTAGGAGAACCTCAAATCAATTGGATGGGTTCCTGCCAGTAAGAGATCATACACTTCAAGGACCACCAAAATACTATTATGCCTCAGGATTGTGAAATTGTAGCTTGACACCCAGAGATTTTCAAAGAGGCCTTGCCCAGGCTACCGCCAGAGAAACACATTCAACATTCCATCCAACTCAAAGGAGATGTATCTAAGGCTTGACCCATCTACTGCCTTATCCCAAGCAAAGACAACACCATATGTGCTTACCTCAAGGAGGCATTGGAAAAAGGTCTTATCCGCCCCTCACAGTCTCATTTTGATGCTGCTGTATTCTTCATGGCAAAGAAAGATGGTACTCTACACTTAGTCACGGACTACCAAGCCCTAAATGAAGTTACTATCAAGAATTAATACCCACTACCACTCATTGACAACCTCTTTGATGCCTTGGGTGGTGCCACAGTCTTCTCCAAGATTGACCAAACTGCAGGCTACAACCAAATTTGTATTAAGGAGGAAGATATACTCAAACAGCCTTTTGCACTAAATAAAGCTCATACAAGTGTGTGGTACTCAACTTTTGTGACCTTCATGAACGAGGTGTTTGCTCCCCACATTGGCAAGCATGTCCTGGTATACCTAAACAACATATTTGTCTACAGCCCCTCAGTGAGAAAGCATCACAAGGATTTGGAGGCAGTCTTTGCCACCCTAGTGCAACATAAGATGCTAGCCAAGCCCTACAAGCGTCAGTTCTTCTGCAAATAACTACCCTTCTTAGGACACTTAGTTTCAAAAGACTGCATCAAACCTGACATCCAGAAGATTCAGACCATTTGCAAAATTCCACATCCAAAGGATAAGTCAGAACTCTGCACATTCTTGGGAATGGTTGCCTACATACAACAATGCATACCCAACTGTGGCGTCCTGACTGCATCCCTGTCTGCCATAACTGGCGTCAAATCTAAGTTTGTATGAACCCCCAACATGACCTTTGCTTCAGATGTCTTAAAGAAAAGCTCACAACAGTACCCATTCTGCAATACCCAAACATGATGAGGAATATCAAATGGAGACAGACACCTCTGATACATCCATTGGGGGAGTACTACAAATCAAAAACAATGATCATGACTTCCTACCTGTAGCATATGAATCATGAAAACTGACAGATGGCAAGTGCCAACACCCTATACATGACAAGGAGCTGTTAGAAATTGTACACTGCCTGGTCAAATGATGTTGTTATCTAGAACGTCAGGAGGAATTCACAGTATTGACTGACCACAAGTTGCTTATATACTTCAAAACACAAGCAAACTTATCCTGTTGACAAGCTCAATGGATGGAACTCCTGGAGAGGTTCAATATGATCATACAATATAAGCCTGGTCTGAAACTTGCCATGGCAAACACACTCTCACGCCTGTACGTCAGAGCCCAAAGGAGCAAGAATGATCTCAACCCAAACTGGCCTCTCCTGGTGCTCTGGACAAAGGACAAGGGCTTCCCCCCTGGCACCACAGACATAACAAAAGAAACAGTCATTAAGAACAAACACTTATTTGCAGACATGTATGGGATCTTACATTAAAAAATGACCAACAGAACCACCATCCCTTTTATTCCCACACATCAGTGAGTTGAAACAATCCTGTGTTACCATAGAGACTTAGGACACACAAAAAGCTGCAACCTATACAAATTCCTCAAACACAAAGCATGGTGGCCGGCCTTATGCTGGGATGTCCAGGAAGTCTTAGACCAATGCAAAGTATGTGAGAAATTTGCAAAAAGTGATACCCCACCTAAATCAGTACTACATATTTGTTTTCAGCTACCCTTCAAGGTATGGAACATAGACATTGTGGGACCCACGCCAGGAAACACAATGAGAAAATATACATCCTCATTGCTATAGACTTTATCCACTCAATGGCCAGTGGCGCAAGCAGTAAAAACACACACTGGCAACAACGTACAACAATTCATAGGAAAAGAAATCATCAGCAAGTTTGGAGAGCCAGAACTCCTGATAACCAACAGAGGCAAAGAAAGACCTCTGAAGATACCAATGTATACCTCACCCAGAAAAGGGTCCAGCACACAGTGACAACACCTTACCATCCTCAGGCCAATGGACACGTGGAGCAGCTGAATGGCAGCCTCATACAGGCCCTGGCCAAGCTCACCGCCGGGAGACCTGAGGACTGGTATAAGCAGCTACCAACTACATTGCTTGTATGCTGGACCCGTGTGAACAGATCCACCGGGAAAAGCCCCTTCAAGTTAGTTTATGACAAACAACCCAATATCATACAAGCACTATCAGGGCCTAAGCTGGAAATACCCAGTGAAGTTCCACCCTTCTCAGATTCCCAAGTCATACAGGACAATAGCAACCAACCAGAAAGAGAATAAAAGCGTCTACAGAAGACCTTTGTCCCCATCTAAGACAGACATGAGGTCAGCAATAAAGACTGGATCAAAAAACTGGTAAAAGTAAATTACAGCCAGAAAAAGTGGGCCCTGGCATTATCCTAAAGGTAAAAAAACAACACTTACCTTGTGCAAGGACTTGGAAAACTCAAACAGGACAAAGTCCTCCACCATGATCACCTAAGACCCTGAAAAGCAAAACAAAAGCAATGTGAGACTGTCCTACCCGCCACTGAACAACAGTTAGTCCAGTATGGCGCCTGGGATCCCAACAACCTCCCTGAAAACCTGCCCCCACAGGAGGCCTGCCTTCCCCACTGCTTGCTGTTTTCTGTCCTCCTGGTGTACCCTTTGGACCTGTCCATTTTACCAACTAACCTATGAAGTCTGAATACAAGGAATACCCCCGGAAAAGATACTCAAACTTGATCCCCTGGCCCAAATACAATCTGCAATTAGATACAAACAACAAGACATGTGGATATTTTCAACACCAAAGTTGTTCAGAGGGAAATTCAACTATCTTCCTGCTTACAACCTGCCCATGGAACCGCCTGTGACCCCAAAACCTATGCCTGCTTTCTTGCCCAACCTCCCAACTGACCATTCTGTTAAGCTGTTTGGGATTGTGTGCATCACCCTCACAGGGGTAATTGACACTATAATCCCAGCTGCTGGCCTGTGGTCTTGGGTGGGGAAGTCCGCCTCCTACCTTTTAAAGTTAGCTCTCCTCTTGTGGTGGACATTGCCTGCAAAAAACCTGGCCCAAGTTACCCCTGAAAACAACAGGCTGGCCGCCCAAGACTGGATCCCTGACATTATGGCAATCTTTATTAAACCTGGTATCCTGAGCCCCAATATGTTGTTATTTCTTGGGGCATCTTGTATGCTTTTGCTATTGTTAATCACTTATTACACCCATAAGATGACTACAAACCTGATCTCTTCCATGTGGAAGAATGCAAACCTGAATGACCCAAAGAGAACCAACATCAATACTGCTGACGCCAACAAAGCTCTGTCCTCCCAAGTGCAAAACGTGATTGTGAACCAGTCCCTCACAAAGGTAGAGATGCCTCAGATGGGGAAGCTCACGCTTGAGGAAGCTAGACATACCATGCTGGTCTTCTGCCTGCATTTCCATACAAATGCCCCCTCTTACGCCAGTGACACCAAGAAGATCCTTGGGGTTGCTTTAATGCTATTAGGGGACACCTTGGACTGGTTTGGTAAGGCCACAGCTGAGGATGTAGAATTCTGATTAGACTACGCCAAGTTTGAGGCTGAGTTAATGGCTACTGGGGAAGATTGTGACACTAGATACTACACCCTGAATTCCCTGTTAGAAATTTGACAAGGCCCCCAACCCATCCAAGGATATATTGACAAATTCCTCAAACTGAAAACTCGCACCCAACTTGAGGACAAACTGGCAGCCATTATCTTCCAAAAGGGCGTCAACCTAGCAATTAAGGACCTGTTGAAGTACCATCTGCCCACCCTCAGCCTAACAAGCTAATTCCCCTGTACAAGGGTCTTAGAATAAACCAAGAGAACGCTGGCTCCTCTCATATTTTCCAACCCCAAACAATGACCCCCAACAGAACAGGGACGACCCCTGAAGAGCTCCAACAACACTACTGCAAAGGACTCTGCTTCCACTGCCACGAGGCGGGCCACTTGACCAGAGCCTGCCCTAAGAAGAACACTGCCCCAATCTCACTGGCGCAAATAAACACTTCTTCTCAGTCTTAAAAATTCATCCAAGTGACCATAGAATTAGCAGGAAACAAGCGCCAGATTGAAGCTTTTGTTGATACAGGAGCAGATGAAAGTTTCATTGACGCCAGCCTGGCAGAGGAATTAGGCTTGACAGCCTCAGAGCGTAGCCTACAAGTAATCATGGGAAACAGCTCTTTGGACACTAACCATGAGTGTGAACAAGAACTCCTGTTGACCATTGAACACAACGGATACCCACTGTCCCTGATTCTCTTGCCAGGACTACCCCACCCCCTTATACTGGGTGACTCCTGGTCCAACAGACATGGCCTGATCCTGAACTATTGCAAGCAAACTGCTGTATTGGGCCAACTGGAATCCTGTGACACTGTTCCTTTTTGCATGAGTCATAACCAACCCCCTATCAACAAACTCTTGGCCATAAAGATAGAACCTAGATTTGGGATACCGCCTACCTCCTACAGAGATGAAACCATGTGTTTAGTGAAGAAGCAGCCACAAAACTACCCAGCCATTCAATCTACAACCACGCCATAGACCTATTATCAGGGACTCAACTGCACCACAGACCCATCTACAGCTATAACCACCGCAAGCAAGTGGCCTTGAAAGCATACCTTGAGGATATGGCAAAAAAAGAGTTCATCCGGGTGTCAAAAGCCCCCTGCTTGTTGCCCATGCTGTTTGTAGGGAAAAAAGATGGTGGAATGCGTCCATGCGTGAATTACCAAAAACTGAACTAAATTTCAGTGAAGAACTGCTACCCCATCCCCAATGCCAGTGATATCTGTGATGTACTGAATGGAGCCCAGGTGTACTCAAAAATTGACCTTAGAGATGCGCTCAACCAAATCCAAATCAAGGATAGAGACAAGACAAGACGGCCCTCAAAACCCAATATGGGTTGTATGAGTACCTTGTAATGACCTTTGGCCTCTGCAACGCCCCCAGCACTTTCCAAAGAATGATCAACACTGTCCTGGGGGAATACCTTGACCGCTTTTATGTGGCATATCTGGACAACATCCTCATCTACAGCAAGTCTAACAAGGAACACCTGCGCCACCTGGACCTCATATTGGAGAAACTCTCCCAAGCCAACTTATATGCTAAGCTTAAGAAATTTTAATTCTTTCAGTCTGAAGTCAAATTCCTGGGATACATAGTGAAGGCTGGTGGCTTTGCCATGGCACAGGATAAAGTAGAAGCAATAACATCTTAGCTAGTGCCCAAAAGCAGAAAGGATGTGAGAAGTTTTTTGGGCCTGGCAAATTATTGCAGGGATTTCATCCAAAAAATTTCTCATGTTACCCTCCCCCTGACCCGCCTTTGCTCTGACAAGGTCACCTTTTCCTGGACTCTGGAATGTACCACGTCCTTTGAAACCTTGAAACTTGCCTTCACCTCTGCACCTGTCATGGCCATGCCAGATCCCTCCAAACCTTTTGTTCTGGAAACCGACGTGTTGGACTTTGCGGTGGGCAGGGTCCTTCTTCAGGAAGGAGGGGATAGTATGCTACATCCTGTAGCATATTAATCCAAGAATATGCTACCCGCAGAAAGAACTACCCAATCTACAACAAGGAGATGCTTGCAATAATGAAGACCTTGAAACATTGGTGCCGGTACCTATGTGGCGCTGAATTCCCAGTAAAAGTCCTAACTGACCACAAGAAATTGGTTTACTTCTTTAAACCCAGACAGTTGAACCAGAGACAGGCCAGATGGGCTCTAGAACTGGCCAACTACAACCTGACAATTGACTACAAACCCAGAAAGGTGAATGTGGTACTTAACGCCCTGAGTAGAAGAGCTGACCTGATCCCTTCCTCTACAGAAAATAAGGACCACAACACTCATGTACTCCTTGATCCTGACAGCCTAGGCATCCAACTGATGTACATAAAGATCATGGCCCGCAAACCTGACATAATTGAGGCGCAGAAACAAGACAAATACTCAGTGGAACTTGTTGTCAACTTGACCTCAGACCCAGAGAGCTGCCACCACAAGAAAGGATTCTTGCTAAAAGGATCCACCCTGCTATTACACAATCAGATCTATGTACCAGAAGTTGAAACAAGGACCAAGGTACTCATTGACTATCATGACTCAGATGGCCAGCTACCCTGGCAGACTCAAGAGATTCCAAGGAATTAAGAAGAATTATGCTTGGCTCCAACTGGACAAAGACATGGCTGCCTACATTACAGGCGTGAGACATGTGGAAGAACCAAAACCCTTAGATCCAAACCTGAAGGCCTGCTAAGATCACTAGACATACCAGAGGGTCCCTGGCAGTCTGTTTCAATGGATTATATTGTAGAACTGCCCCCCTCCAATTTGTTCAACACCATCCTGGTCATGGTAGATAGGTTTACTAAGATGTCCTACTTTGTTCTTACCACCACCCATTGCACCGCCGCAGAGACAGCTAGACATTTCCACAACCGCATCCTAACCCAACATGGCACTCTTTCAGAAATTATCACTGATAGGGCCCCTCAATTCACCTCAAATTATTGGACCCAAGTGATGAAGGACTTAGGGGTAAAACGCTGTGTATCCACCTCATATCACCCACAGACCAACAGCCAGACTGAACAAGTAAACCAAATACTTGAACAATATCTACAATGCTATGCCAACGCTGACCAAGACAACTGGGCTGAGATGCTACCCATGGCACAGTATGCCTACAACAGCAAAGACCACACATCTACCGGAATGTCCCCTTCAAAGCCAATTATAGTTTTGACCCATCTTGGGACCCCAGTATTGGTAGTAAGGAAATAAACGTGTCAGAACAAACCTGGATTGAACAGATACACAACACCCAACAAACCTGTCTTAAGAACCTGACCTGTGCAGTCCAGACTTATAAGGCTTTTGCTGACAAAAAAGGATCCCTGGGAAAACATTGAAGGTAGGAGACAAAGTCTACTTGGACTCTCAAAATGTGCCTCTGACTGTCCCCTGCCAGAAGTTAGCCCACAGAAGAAGCGACCCCTAAAAAATCACCAAGCTAGTAGGTGAAGTAGCATTTGAACTAGAATTTTCCCCCTTGTGGAAAATACATAATGTCTTCCACCGCACACTTCTATTCAAGAAAGAAGGAAAATCCTTCCCCCACCAGAAACTCAAGACTGACCCACCTCCCATCCAAGTAGAATGCTCTGAAGAATACAAAGTTGAATATATTCACAGAGACTGTACCCACTATAAAACTCTCCAGTACTAGGTCAAGTGGAAGGGATATCCACCCAAGGAAAGCACCTGGGAACCATTAAGCAACCTACCCAACGCCCAACTAGCAATACAACAATACCTTGAGAAGAAGGCCAGGAAGGAAGGGACCCGCAGGAAGGAAGGGGATGATGTCATGAATGACATTTCAATACTTGTATTGAAAACCCAAGAGTTGAACCCCAATCCCCTGAAGGCAGATTGGACCCCCCAGGACGGTCCAGGACCCGCCAATCTGTTAAGTCACAGACTCAAATTATTAAGTTGCCCTGCAACCCGCTGGACTAATACTGAGGATTCCCCAAACGGTTGCCATATTGCTGCCAAACTGGTGCCACTGAAGACCCATACCTACGCAGGAAATGTGGTCTGCCTAAAGGAGGTTGGGAAAAGACCTGCTACTAGCCCTGCCAACAAACACCAGCTGTTGCCAGTCTCCAGTCCAGAAAAGGTATTGCAAATGGCCAACTCAGGTGACATGGTGAACAACAGCGGCAAAACAAAGCACTGCCACTTCTGTTACCAGAACCAGTCCAGCCAAGAACCGCCAAACCAGTGCCACTGAGGGCCCAGACCTACGCAGAAGCTGTGGCTTGGGCGAGGTCCACTACTAGCCCTGCCAATAAGCACCAACTGCTTCCAGTCCCTAGTCCAGAAAGAGGAATTCAATTAGCCTGCTCAGGTGACATGGTGAACCAAAGCAGCAAAATTAAGCATTGTCACTTCTGTTTGCCAGAGTGTACCCAACCAGAACCTGATGCCCTCCAGACCTTAAGCCAAGATCCATGCCCTACTGGCAAATGCCCATGGACCTGAAGCCTGCAAAAAGCAAAGAAGCAAAATCACATGGTATAAGAACGCTGGTAGTGTGGTGATGACCGCATTGTCATTTTTGATAATAAAGTTTATGAACTTTTGGTTTGAACAAATTCTACCCTATCTAGTCTTAGTGATCTTCCATCTTAATTCCGGTCAAGTAGACAACCAGGCTGCTGCCCCCTCCAGAGACCTACCTGCCGAACCACCCCAGGCATTATACTGTCCCCTGGGAGCCCTCTTTGGACCTGTGCACTTTACTGAATACCCGCCCAACCTGGCCTATTCGGAGCACAACTTGGAAACCATCCTCATTGCTTACCCGTTGGCAAGGACTAGAAGTACCAAATACATAGGACGCAAAGGAAAGAGAATTAAGATACTGCCCTTATTGTTTAAGAACAAGTACAACTACCTACCAGCGTACTTTGTTTCCATGACTCTGCCATTAACCCCAAGACCGGACTGCCCACTGGAACCTACCACCGCAGCCAAGACCACCTCTACCTAACTGTTTGGAGTACTCTACATTACTTTGACAGGATTGATGGATTCCATGGTCTCAAACTCCAGACCCTGGTCCTTCATTTGGGCAATCTGTATCTTACATTATCAAGTTAGCACCCATTCTATGGTGGGCCTTAGGTAAGACATGCCACTTCAAAAATGGCACTTCAATTTATGCCATCTCAAATGAAATTTGAGATGGCGTTTTTTGCGTTAGTGATTTTGAATCATAAAAAAAATAAAAAAAATAATAAAATAGTTAAAATTCACTTATAATTTTATAATGCAGCATCTTGAAAGTACACCATCTTGATTTTGGCATTTCAAGTCAAATTAATAGAATCTTATTTTGTTAACTTTATTTACATATGAAATCACTTAGTGTGAGGCGTGTTTACGCCATCTTGATTTTACTTCATTTCAAATCACGCTATTTATCTTTAACTAAAATAAGCTTATTCCCACACTAAAATAAAGCCTGTTGTATACAATCAGAAGATATTCCTATAGTATTAATCCAAGACAATTATACTAAGAACAGCTTAAAATAATATCACTATGGTTGTGGTGCAGGGCGCTGTCTGCAGATATTACTATATTGAGATTACTACCCTATTTGGAAAAGTATAGGGGAACTGCTGCCCTTTCTTGTATTTTTGGTTGGAGAGTTACCCATTGAAACATAAAGATCAATTTCCAATTAGCCACTAATTGACATACCTGCGGCTAGCCGCAGATGCGTAGATTGGTGACTCATCAGAGGAGCCTATACATATGGCAATTAGTAGCTTATCAATTTCCCAAATTTTTAATTTGGTATAGAGACCTTCTGCTCCTTACCAACAAGTATGACCCCCCAGATGAAAATTCTGAAACCATATTCTAGACCTAGTTCCCAAAAATTGGTCCTACTTTTGCTGCAACCACCTGATTTCAGTCAGGATGACTCACCCTTTCTTTTCCCTCCCCCATTTCTAACTATATAAGGCCCTCAGATAGCTGCAATAAAGACATCATTGAATAGAACATAACAACCAACTTAACATTCTTATATTACTTGCATAGCTCAAATAGAGAAGTTCTGTTGTGTAAGGAGATAATAGTCCTGCTGTGTTCCCCCAGTTGCTGCTCAGCTACTCCAACCTTACCCTTAGAATCCTTGAGCACTACAATGGTAGTCCTACTAGTGATTGTCATTGGTGGGTAAAAAATAGTTTTTCTAAATGTACTTTATAACTTATCTATACATGGATATGTTGATAGGAGTTCTCTTAATAAAATATTTTAATAGTGATTTCAATATAAAAGAAGATGATTACGCCATTTTAATTTGCCACTTCAAATTCCACTGGGTTTTATATCATCCAATTGATTCAATGCGCACAATGGATAGGGAAAAATAAGGGGGAATTATATATGATGCCATGCTAAGCTATATTGATTTCTCAGTTGCAATTCTTACTTTTCACTTTTAAAAAGTACATTTTCACGTTAAAAACCATAGTATTAAAAAATGTAAGAAATTCACTGAAACTTTGCAAATATATATTTTTTGCCTTCTCTAAACAACTGGGTACTTTTTATCTCCAGCTGTATAAGCTAGTTTTTGAGAAATTCAAGCTTTACTATTTGGCCCAGGTGAGGTAGCTCCACTGTAAATTTGTTAATTTAATATAAAAATGCTCAAAAATACTATGTTTTTGAGCTATGGCACCTCAATTACGTCACTTCAAAAACGCCATTTTGACTGCAAGTTTTCAGTCAAAACTCAAAGTTTTGCATACTTGTGTTACTAATAAAAAAATATTTTTACAAGATAAAAAACATTGAAATTTTGATAGTATATATTTTTAGATTTCCTCTACATTTCTATGTAAAAAATATTACTACTTTAATATTAAAAAAATCTTATTTTCTCTTTAAAAACAACCCCCAAAATTCCCATATTTTGATGCTAATTCAATTTTAGATGCCTTCCAAGCCTACCACTAAAGCTGCGCCCAAGGCCTCCAAAGTTTCAAAGTCCAAGATCACTCCTCCCAAGGCCAAGAAGGCCAAAACTACCCTTAAAAAGCAGCCTTCTAAGGGTAAAGCTCCTCCCAAGACACCTACGCCCTCACCAGAGCTTGAGGAAACAAGCCCAACCCCTCCCCACTCTTCTTTTGTTTACTCCCCCTCTGATCCTCAAGAGAAGTTATTCAACTTCAATTGCCATTCTGGCCCCACTTCAGAGCCTGAGGAGCAGGAGCTGGAGCCTGGTGCTCCTGCAGATGAGCCAATCAAGCTCTGGGATCTTAACTCAATCCATAATGTATGCAACCAAAATGGCACTTTTGCTGTGCCAACAACATACCCTATTAGCTTTTCAATTATGACTAAGAAATAGGGTGCTGGCTTTGTCTACAAGGGCTACAGCTTCAGCTGCAACAACAAGAAGAAACCCATCCGTCAATATCACTTCAAATGTGATAATGTTGGCTGTCCAGCTAGACTCACCACCTATGGGTTCACTCGGTTTAAACCCCTGACTATTGGGCATGACTGTGCCAAGCCTTTTGACCCTCTCTATCAACTAATCCGCTGGTTTCTTTCCCAGGTGATCCCAACCACAAAGGATCAAACTGCAACTGAGGTCATCAACAATGCACTTCTTAATCTAAATGATACCCAACTAGCAACTGTTGGTGGCACCTCAAATTACAGAGATATCTCACTGATCAGAGATATGCTCTGAGCACTGAAGGCGTCAGCGAAAGCTCCATTGACCAATTGATCATTACCGAGGAGCAAAAACTATCTTGCCATGAGGAGAGATTCCTTCTTCACAATGATGGTCAACATGCCCCAGAGTGTATCATCTTCTTTGCCACAAGCCAGTATCTGTGCAACTTTTTAAAATGCAAGACCTGGATTGAAGATGGAACATTCTCAACCTGCCCAAAGCTCTTCAGCCAGCTTTGGAATATCCATGGGCAGGTCAGTAATCTAGTTCTTCCCCTTGTCTTCTTTTTCCTTCCCAACAAGAAACAGTAAACATATGTCCAGGCACTCAAGATTTTAAAGGCCAAACTTGATGAAATCCTCCCAACTATTGAAGAGGAGCCCAAGGAGACTAGAGGGCGCAAGAAGAAATCCATCTCCCAAGAAGAAGACGCTCCCACCCCAATCAAGAAAAAGCCAGAAAGCCTTCCCTACCATGAATATCTGGCAGTGGATTTTGAACAGGCTCAGGCAAATACCTTTATTTGAGTCTTCAAGAGCTCCCCTCAGGGATACTACTTCCACTTCTGGCAGGCACTCTGCTGCCGTCTCCAAAAGTGCTCTGAACTTCATGAGCTGGTCTACACTCAAGGCACCAAAGAAGTAAAGGACATTTTTAATTGCTTTGCTGCCCTTGCCCTTGTGCAAAAGGAGGAGACCAATGCCTTTTATGATGCCCTCCTCCGCCATCCCTATATCCAGGCCAACCAGGCAGCCTTTGCGCCCTTTATTGAGTATTTTGAGACTCAATGGGCTGGCATCTTCCAAGGAGCATGCCACATTAGAAAAGGCGGTGACTCAATCACCTGGAACTGCTATAAGCAGGTCAAAGACAGGTTGATCAAGACCATCTCTTTCCTTGAAGGGTGACATAGCCAGTTTGCCACAAGGGTTAGGGTTCATAAGCCCAAATTCAATAAGATCATGGTCCACCTCAAAACCCAACAAGCCATCTCTGCCCACCTCTTTAAGACTGCTATGAAGACCAAAGGCAACCACCCAAGCAGACCAAAGCAGTGAAAAAGTATACAGAGATTAGCAAGATGGTCCTTGCCTACTATCCCAATGATAGCAAGCTTGAGCATCTTCAAGCCATCTCAGCTGCTCTTTCCACTAATGTTTGAGCCTATTTGCAATAAACTCTTCCTTATATTCTCTCTTATTTCCTTTGATTTTACCATTCTTTGACTTTTTTGGTATTTGGTACAATTCTATGCTTATTTAAAGTATAGTTTGTAGTTAAAATAGATGAAAATAGTTGTTTTGGGGATTATTTTAACTTTTGGGCTTTACCCAACTATGTTGCTATTAATCAACCCCATTTTTATATTGCAGATTTGGAATTCTGAGGCTTTTTTAAGCTTAGAAATGTTTTTTGAATTTTATTTTTTGAGAATATTTTGGGTATTTTTGGAGTTCAAAAAATCTAAAATTTTAAAACCGTTTTTCCTTAGTCAAAATGCCGTAAATCAAAATGGTGTTTTTACTATAAAATCAAAATAGCTAAAAATTGAGATGACGTTTTTCAAGATGCAGTTTTTGAAATGGAATGCCCTACTGGGCCTTACCCGCCAGCTCGGCCGTACCTCACCTCACCCCAAGCCGCCCAATGCCTCTACCTATGACTGGCTTTCTGACAAAATTGTTTTATTGGGGGTGGGGGTATCCATCAGGGAGCGCCTGGCTTCCATAATTGCCTTATTGTTTTAACTCTCTAAACAATCATCTGTAAAATAAATAATAATAATTTGATGTTTAGTTAAGTTTACATTAGATAACTATATGTTTTTTGTGTTTAGAGAAGTTGTCTGTGATTCAAATTCAAAACCTTAATGATAAAATTTGGGCTAATTAAGAGCTGTGTGTAAAAGTGATTGTTATGAAATAAAGGGACATTAAAAGTTACTTTGATTTATGGGTACTAATTAATATGATTAGCTAGTTGTTTTTTATTGTGCATCATTGCTGCTGTGGCAAGTTGTTTGTGGAATAGTGCTAGCTTAGCAGCTGATTGAGAACTAGTCCACAAAAAAATCTCCACAGCAGCAATAGCAAACAATGACAAAACAACCAGCCAATCAGATTAATTAGTACCCATAAATCAAAGTAACTTTTAATGTCCCTTTATTTCATAACAGTCACTTTTACACACAGCTCCTAATTAGCCCAAATTTTATCATTAAGGTTTTGAATTTGAATCACAGAAAACCTCTCTAAACACAATAAACATATAACTAATATTGTAACATCTATGATTACTCCCTCTTGGGAAAGTAAGCCCTGAGTGATTCCCTAATTAATCACTAAGTTGGTGGCACTCTTATCAGGTGTTCATCTTATAGGGGATCAAACATTTTGAGTCTTAAATGAAATATTACCTGGACAAGCCCCATGGCTGCCATGATGTACATGGATAGCATGTGGCTTCCCATGATACTATATAATCCTCTAAATTCATATCAATAAAGTATCATCATCTTCTCAATATTCTCCTTTATTTTGTTTTATATACTTCTTAAAAGTATATACTTGAGACTTGCAAAAATAAAATTAAGAGTTAATGAAATGATTTTCATAAAATTTAGAGTATCTAGATGTGCTTTTCAGACAATTCTGATAAAAATGATACCAAACATGACAGCTTTATCTGCTCTAATGCTCAGATATATAGTTAAGTGCTGGAATTGTGCTCACGTCATAATCAAAGGCATAGACTCAATTTGATTTGTCTAAATTCGCTCTAAGAACACATATAAAACTAAAAACAACATATCTCTGTGAATACTAAGACAATCTTTATGTTCAATAGCTTATTTTAATACTATAGATCAGCTCTACTTTTTAAAAGAATGTAGAAGAATAAAAATATATATTTTAAAATCAGTATTTTAGCTTTACTAAACTTAATAGTGATACTCCACTTATTTAGATATATTTTTATTTTTACTTGGAATATGCCAATTTAATTTTAAATAAATATAATTAAAATTACCTTCTAATAAAGCACTTAAATAAAATTTTAATTAAACATAAATAAGTAACCCCAGCCTAAAAATACAATAAAATAAATTGAATTGATTTAATAAATTCAACTTTATATCCGTTTTTGGATGGGGCAACCACCTAGTATATGACATTTATCAACCCGATATTCCGAACTTGTAACGCTTAAACCCCCTTTTCAGCTCTTTATTTTATTTTCTAAATAAATATAATAGCAGATAAAATTACATGTCAATAATCACTACTTCAGCTCTAGCTGGGGCTCTTGTATTGATTATTTTAAAGTATCCTAATGTTTTTTCTGTCTTGATTAGATCATTAAGCTACATACGAGGAATACATAGCAGACCGAGCATCCTCGCTGCTTTTCTGATGTCAACAGAAAAAAGAAAAGAAGTCATTAAAGGTGTGACTAAATTCAGTTAATGTTTTTATTTATTTATTTGAATACTTCTAATATCGGGTTAGAGCTTGATGGAGAGTTTATCTCCAAGTGTTCTTCTATGCAGATGATTCGAAATAAACAACTTCGGATAGTGTTCTCAGAACATGTTTTGGTTGAGAAGGCTCCTTTAATAGTTTTCATACACGGTTTCGGCGGACAGGTGAATTTTTATACTTATTTCAAACTTATCCTATACTAGGTTTCCCAATGGCGGGCTCAAATAGAATACTTTTCTCCCATGTGTAATATTTTAGCGGTTGACTTGATAGGTCACGGCTCGAGCGAAGTTACAAACAGGTAATCTCATCTTATTCAAGAAAGCACGTGGTATTTAAAGGATGTAGGGGAGAAGATTATCAGCTTAACTCAATTGCCCAAGATTTACATGAAATATTGAAGATATATGAAGCGAATCATAAAGGCAACATGTTCTTAGCTACTCATTCATTTGGCACAATCGTTGGCGTAAAGCTTGTAGAAATGTTGCCTGATTACTTTAGGGGACTTGTATTATTGGCACCTGTTAGCACTTTGGCGACCAAGAAGAATTGGATCACACATATCCCTACATCTGGTCTTGATATTATAAGGTGGTTTGATCGACTGGGAGGAATTGATTCCACTTCGGTAAACCGGGTAGTTCACTCTACAGCGTCAGATGGGACTCGACAGTCTCAACTTAAATGGAATAGCACAAGCCATTCTCTTACTGTTCAGTTGATGCTTTCTTCAGGCGCAACTATTGATTTCCCCTCCTATCACAAACTTGAAAACATCCGTCTTCTTATTATTAGTGGTGACAGTGACACATTATCACCAACTCAGCTTCCATATGACATACATCGCTTAGCACGCCCTGCGTCTTACACTAGTGGAGGACTAGATTTACCTTCTGGCTTCCACGAAGTAGTACAGAACTGTGGCCACAATCCAATGATTGAGAAGCCCGACATAGTCAACTCAATGCTAGAAGCATTTTTTTCAAATGTTTTTAACAAGCCACTCAGTCATTTTTGTTCCAAAGGGGAGCACTAGCAAAGTATAAGTTGGTTAATTTTTATACTTGTAATTTCTAACTATCAGCCGTTACTTGTCTACTATCCATTGTGTATTTAAGTTGATTTAAGGCCCTTTTTAACATTTTCTGTAAGTGTAATTCGCTAAAATCACATATGGCAGTGCTCAAATTTACCTTTAAGGCATTCATTTTCCTGTAGTTTTGCGCTTAAAGTTCAGACTTTTAAGGAGTTGACAGGATACTTGATACTAGCTTGTGACTGGTTTTATAAAAAATAAAGTTTCCAATACTCAACCCAATGAACTTAAAGCCTTGGTATCACTGATATGAACCAAGATATCAATGGTTAGACTTTCAATCATAAAAAATACAATTGGCAATCAGAATCTTTGGGAGAAAGGTAAACTGATCCCACTTATTTGAAGTGATATAAGCAGGAAGCTGTTTGAACCAAAGGCCTCATATCTTAGAAATGGCTGAGGTTTGGCTCCTAGGTTAATATAAGATATTTAATGAAAAGTTGCCAAAAAAGGAGTTTTAAATGCATCTAAAAGTTCATAGCTCTGAAATAAAATGTAATATTTTTATCAACATATATGCCAATATGTTGAACCTCGTCCCTTTTATGTGCAGAAGAGGCTTATTGATAAATAAGTAACAAAATATTTACTGTTGTGCATATACTTCTGGGAAGTATTAAATACAAAATAAAGAAGAGAACCAAAGAAAAGAATGATATCTTTATTTAATATACATGAAGAGTGTTATATAGTGAAGGTATTCCACATAGTGTCCATGTAGATCATGGCAGTTATGGGACTTTTGCAGATCTGGTTTTCCTTGGCACTCAAATGTTTGATCCTGGTGTAAAATTTGGATTGAATGTTATTGCTACCTTTTACTCAGCAATCAATTGATATCTTGAGGAAATGATTTCCTAGAAGGAGAAAACAAAGATTTTAATAACATCTACTGGGGTCTGGAAAAACAGAGCCTCAGGAATTTTCTTGGGGTATCTGGGAGGCAAGCTTGGTATTGATCCAATTTGGCCTTGGATACCGGTAGGTGTGAATCTCTGTGCTTGTATGGCTTTGCATAATTTGAGTCTATCATGGTGCATTAATTTGAGAGCTTTTTGTGCACCAATTCTCTTGATAAGGTAGGTGTTATTGGAATAGACTTTAATGACAATGCCTGGTCCTCTTAGGCCATGTCAGGACTGAGAATTTAAGTCTCAACTGATATTTCTTATTTTGTTGATATTTATGCCAATACTTCTGTTTGTTTGTTTCTCCTTTACCACCTTTGGTCACCTATATTTCTGCAAATACTGAATCATTTTAGCCCAAACTGATGTCAGCCAATAGCCCTCAATTCCAGCTTTCAGAATCTTACTCCTGACAATATATTTCCAGGTCAAAATTATGAGTTAATCTCACTTAAAAATAATTTTCTTATCATCTTTTTTCATAGAATTGGGTATGAAAGCCAACACAGTTCTATTATTCCAAGCAATTCAATCTCCTCCTGTTTAGGCTCATCAATAAAACTATTTTCTCAATCTGAACTGTATCTTTTGTATCCTTGGGAAATATTAATTTATTGGTGATGGTTGAGAACAAGCTTTGGTAAAACTGCAGCTTTTGTTAAAAAGTCTGAAGTCTTACATGCTAGGGTCCAGCTTGTGTTGGTCAAGGTTGACTACCCAGATTTCATTTCCTATCTGGAATCTCTCAACTTGGAGTGAGATTGCCTCTCTTTTGATCAGTTTCTTTTCTCTGCTGAGTTGATCTTCTCTTGCTCCCTATACATTTGAATTTTCTTCCTTTAATATCTTCTTTGAAGTAGCAGGTGTAGTTCTATGTTTCTATTGAAAATGATTGATTTATGTCTATATAATAGTTCATATTTAATTTTTTCTATGTTTTAATTTACTCAAGTGTGGCAGACTATCAACACAGTTTGAGACATGTCTGTCCAAAAAAGATAATTGTTTTTAGGCTACTTTTTGAGTGCCTCTACTAGTCTCTCATTTTTTCTTTTAACTCTAACTTTTTCTTGATGGTTTGGGCTGCTGACAATGTGTTGAATACTATTTTTGGTAAACCATATGTTGGTGTTTGTCATGGTCATAGTTTTCCTGGGTGTGGCTTGGCCAAAGTGCTGCCATCTGGGGAAACCTGGCCCAAAGCCCCGCCAGCTTGCAGCAATCATAGATTTAAACCTAACAATTGATTGCAAGTGGGTGGTGGCACGGGAAATTGGGTCCAAGTGGGGCGCAGATGCCCCACGCCCAATTTTCTCTTCTCTGACCTGTTGGTCAAAAAATTCTGACCTCAAAGGAGGTCAGGTAACAGCTTACAGAGCCACCATTGATGGTATCTGTAAGCTGTCTAAATATTACATACAAGGAGGCTACCTCATCAAGATGCACCCAAAGGCTTTAAGTAACAATTGTCCCCACCAAACTACCTTAGTAGTTTGATATTTTACTCTCAATAAATATCTTGCCTCAATGATTCACTTATTTCAATATTTCCCAATCATATTTGTAATAACCAGACTGCTAGATTCTGCTTTCTCACCTCTGCAATTTCCTGGTAATCTTCCTCCTCCTGCTGAAATGATTCCTGAAACCCGTGAAATTGAGTGTGAGCTTATATATGCTGCTGATTCCTTGATATTGAGCCAAATTAAGGTCTTACTGATGTACATGTGCATAATCTTCTGCTGCACCTTTCCTTATTCACTCTTCAAGGGTTACCATTTCCAAGTAAACACACATTGTCTCCTCCTCATTGGCAATGCCATCCTCATTTGGGTGTACATTCCCCATTTGATTGATTATGACAAGCTCTCACTCTACTTCACCCTGACAGTTTTATTAGCAATGAGTTTCTTTCTAAATCTTTGATGAAGAGTTCAGGTTTGTCAAGACTGGCAATTATTTACTTGACAATGAATTAATTTACATCATTACCTTTGTGTTTTTTAATGGCTTGTGTGAACAATCATCTTGTTGCATAATAAATGGCTGTGGTGAGGTAATCTCCTCCTTTTTATCACAAGGCATAGGCTCTAAAATGCCCAGCACACATATTTTAATGATTGGGTTATGAATGTGAATGTTGAATTACATACTTTGATGATAATTTAAATTTGGAGTAATTTTCACATTGTTTGAGGACTTTTTTAATTTTAAAAAATATGTTTTTTCACCATTAGCAAGTATTGAGGTATGTTGTGTTTGAGTCTTGAGGATAATATCCAAGACATTACAGCAGTAAATCTCTATCATAAAAGATTTGAGGTTTGAGTTAGCCAAAGGTTAGCCTTCAGGGTAAACCAAAAGAGTTAATACCTTAATTTTTGAGAAGATACACAATAGGTTTTTGTAAAGTTCCAAGGCCTGCCATTAGCTCTGGACAGGGATATATTTCCCAGACCATCCAAAAAGGCGGGCTGCGTACAGGCAAAGCCTCTTCAAAACCTGGAGGACCTGGCCCACACTGCGGACAAGCGTTTTGTACTGGCCTTCATGGGCAAAACCCCTTCCCCTTCTCTGGAGTTCCCTCCAACGGTGGAGGAGAATTTGATCCAGCTGGATTGTTTGCTTTCTTGGTGTTGTCCTGTCTTGAAACAATTGACAGGACAACAAGAAAACGCGGGCTACATTGTACAGGGTGTGGCTAACCTGCGGCCTGGGAAAATTGGGGATAAAATTCCACAATCAGTGGAATTCCAGTAGAGCAATTCCTCCAGACCAGGAGCCCCTTGGCCCAAAGTAAATGGCTTTGGGAGCATCCCAGTTGGGACGTCAAAGGCAGGCATTAGAGATAATGTGTACCCTGAGTCCCTGGAATGCACCTAGCCAACCGGGTAGCTGTCCCTTACACCCGGGTCTGCTGCTCCTATTCTCTTGGGCACAGACCATGGGAAGATTAGGCCATTACTTTTAAATGGCTCCCCTTTTGATTGCTTTCTAAAAAACCCTCTTTTAAACTTCTGTCGCTATTGCTCCCTATGCATATAATGGAAGCAAGGGCTGTCAGGTCCCTTGCTTACCAATTCCAATTATCAAATAAAACTCCTGATTTTGCAAATTTATTTGTACTTTTGAAGTTTTATTAAATAACAAAGGTTATTGTCCTGACTCCTGCCACTGCTTCCCTCCTTCTTTCCTCTGGTCTGCCTGCCCTGCTGCCTGTCTGTGTTTTTTTGTTAAGATTTGACCTGGGATGATCTGAACTTGGTTCAAACCCTTGGAATTGCCCTAGCACTTGCAGACCATCTGCCTGGAAGTTTTGGTTAAAACCTCATCTGTAACAATGTTGTCTCCTTTATATAAGGTATTTATGATGACTATGGTGCCCATCTTCTTATTTTTTTGTTTCACCAGTCTTGGTATTTGGAAAAACTTTCCCTAGTTGCTCAAACTTCTGGTTCTACTCCAGGTCTGCTCTCCAATGCCTTCTGTCATTTAACCCAGGTTCCCACCATCCTTACCACACTTGTCCAGTTACCTTTTTCAGGTCCTTATCCTGAGGGCCTTTCATCCTCTTTGGAATCAAGGACTGATGAACCCCTTTCCTCCAACTTGCACAACCTTAACCTCACAACAGTATCAAGTCACTCCCTCCCCACCCCGCACCAAGTTTCCACTGTAAATCCAGATATCCCTCCCGCCTGGGATTGTTCTATGTGGTTTCTCACTGGTGCTTTGGTTATGGCCTTGGACGCCTATTTTCCTTCATTTCTCAGCTGGTCTCCTTTGGGAGGCCTCTTTGAGCAGCCATTCCAGTCCTGCACTATATGGCATCCTGGTGGTTGGTTCCACCAGGATGGGAGACAGACTTTGTTAGTCTAGTCTCCCTCTCTTACAGTTTTTCTTTAAAACAAAAAAGACATTTAAGTATATATTATCAAAAAAGTTGAGTAAACTTAATTTTTATTTGGGAAGAATTAAGTCTTATATAGTCTCTCAAAGTGACAATTAGTCACTAGAAGAACAGAGAAAGAAAAGTACTGAAATGATACTAATATAAGCATAAATCAGGTGATAATATATAGAATGTTTTGACATTGATACACCACTATCTATGAAAATGATGCTACTTTTAAAGTCAAATGTGACCCCTGTTAGATCTTTGTATATATCACCACTACTTTCAGACAAAATCAAAATAGCCTGAATTTAAATTTCTTAACAAGGTATTTTCAAAAAAATTCTACAATGTATATTAAGTCTCCATTATAACAAAAAAACAATGTCAATCTTTGGTGTTGACAGAACATATGGTACAGTTTTATCACTGGTTAGTATACAGTGGAGCTTACTGTAGACATTTTTGAACATGTGTTTGTTTTTGAGGATCTTTACTTGATTATTCATAGTATATTTAGGTGGGAAGCTCTATTTCATATTTTTTATTGTTAACATGGGCTAATCAGTGTCTTTATCTTTATTACAGATTAGGTGTTTGAGGTATAGCCTTGGTAGAACGTCTGCAGTAAGTAATTCTTTTCCTGACTTGTATTTGACAGTTATTTAATAACTTTATACAAGACCCATTAATTTATCTTGACTTTTTGAGAGGGGTTGGTGTGTCTTAAATAACACTAATGATTTGTGATTGGTAAGCACTTTGAATTTTTTTGCATCTTTCAAATAAAAGTGCTATTTTATTAGACAATGAGCAGTTGCTACTAATTTCTTATCATGAATGTAATTTACTGTTCATTATCTGAGAGTTATTAGGATTTTATAAAACAAGTATAGTTTCTTGTCTGTTGTCTGTATTCAGAGTACACCTCTAATAGTATTGTCAGAGGTGTTTGTCACAAGTTTTTAGATTCTGTATTGATTTGGTACTATAAGATGAGGGCTGTTACCATAAATTATTTGAGTTGTCTGATGTGTTAATCTATGGGAGGGACCTATATAAACTTTGCATCTTGTTTATGATTTCAGAAAATATAAATTTAAATGCTTTTCAGTCTGCAATAGCCTTCTGATATATGTAATCATACACAAAAAGATGTAAAACTCATTATTGTTTCTGAGTAGCAGAATTTGGTTATGGCTCTTAATTTTCTGAGTCAGGTTTTACTTCATTTTTGCTGATAATGTGGCCTAGGATGAGCATCTTGTTAGAAAATTTTAACTTTGGAATTTTGGCAATCAACTGATTGTCTTGAAAGGTTGTGAGTATGATGTAGACATCTTTCTAATGCTGTTTCTTGTTTGAGATGTAGATAATTATATTATCATTTATACTGTAGATATCTTTAATATATGATATTTAATGACTTTGTTTATAAAGATTATAAAAATAATAATAGCATTTATAATGCCAAAGTTTAAAACCAAACATTCAAAGAAGCCACATTTGGTCCTGAACACTGTTTTAAAAATGTCATCAGATTTGACTCAGATTTGATAGTATCCTGCAGTCAGGTCAATATTTATAAAATAAATGACCTTCTAAAGAGTCAAAAAATCATCAATAAGCAGCAGGGGATACATGTTATTAACTGTAACTTTTTTAAGGACTCTGTAATTGGTTATAATGCTTAAATTGCTGCTTTTCTTAGCCACAAAAAAGACTAACACACTAAATAGAGACTTAGAGGGTAAAATTAGCTCTTTTACAATGTTTTTATAGGTATTTTTTAGTGGTATGTCTTTTTTTAATATCAATTGGTATATGGTTTTTGACTTTAGAAAACTTTCTTTGATGTTGATCTCATGTTGAATGCCTTTATCAGGGAAATTTATGGGAATTTCCCTTAGAAGACAGAAGAAAATTATTTGATCATCTTTTGGCATACCAGATATTGCTCTTATAAGTTTTCTAAATTTTTGAATCAAATTATCTTTCAGGTGAAAGTATTTTAGTTGATCTTGATGGGGTTATTTCTTCTTCAGTCTTGATGACCATGAAAAATATGTGGCTTCACATGAGGGTATCAAGATGTATGAGCTAAACATGGTGATAAACTTTTTTATGTTAGATATTGAGTGTAGAGTATCAGGGTTTACCCTGACATGCTCATCTTTATCTCTAATAATCCCAAACAGCCCCCATAATTTAACACCTAACCACAGGCCCACATCATGAGCCTGACAACCCCTGAATCAACACTTGTATTAATCTCGAGTTAAAACACCACCAGGGCCATCCAGATCAACTTTAGGGGCTGGAACAAAAGGATAAGGGACTGGGTTACAACTAGTAAATTTAATTCAGACAGAACAACAAGTAGCAACAAGAAATGGACATTACTTACCAAGAGTTTCAAAAAAGAGACAAGAGATTTCATATCTGAGGATGCTGTTCTTAAAGATCTAGTAGATAAAAAGAAGTCAGTACAGATCCAGAACATCTTACCTTTAATTCTTCTAATGATAGAGACTGTGTACCATGATTTAGCCACTTTTTCTAGAAATTAAGATCTTAAGTTAGTTATAAAAAATCATTTTTGGGCTTGAACCTAACTGCAAAAGTTACAGACATAATTATGGGCATAATAAGGATTTTAATTCAAACAGAAGCTATATTAAAGTAAACAAAAGCCACCTAAAACAGGCCAAGCATCAAACTCCAACATATTTTTAGATATCTAGGACTTAAGATGAGTGAAATACCCAAAATTTTAAGTCACAACATATTAAAAGAGACCACTGCTTAAGGAAATAGATCTAACCTCAAATAATTAGCCAAAACTTCAAATAATATAGCTCAAAAGCTAAATCAGATCCACAACCAAGAACAACCCCAATCATTATGAAATATGATCTAGTTTTCCAAGTTACATAAAAGGGCTTGTGATGCTCTTTCTCTATGTAAATCAAACCATGTTCTATTTTAAAAACAGGTGCCAACTGGGAGGGTTTTCATTAATCAAGCAACCATGTTCTGTGACTAGAGTGCTATATTTGGCCTGCAAGAGAGAAAACTCTTGCAAGACTTTTCCCATTATCTTCCAGGTGTTGAAAACATGTATCATGAACTCAGTTGTGGTACTTCCTTCTTTGGGGCTATACAACTCTTAAAATAGTTGCTTGAACCTACTGCCTAAGAACTTTCTGCCCTGGCTATAAGCTTTAATATTTTGGTCAGTATGTCACATTCTTCACTAGAGATCTGACTTCACTATGATTTGGATTCTTTTTATTCTCTCCTTGGCCCAGTTAGTCACTCCTTATATAGCTCCTTGTTTCAATTTGATTCCCTATAAGGTATTTTTCTCTTCCAGGCTTGAATTATTTGATTTTCTATCTTCTAAAATAAATTAAACTTATGAAATTACTCTGGCCAATTCAAGGGGGCTCTTTATCAGTGCCCCTGCTTATTTAAGTTTTCCTTCATTTTATCAAATAAAATCATTAGTAAAACAAGCCTTTGTTGTAACTATGCTATTATAGAAGAGTTATATGTGGTAAAATGATTAGAAGCTAGATAGATATATTTATTTGGAGATATGACTTATATAGTTTGGGTGTCAGGAATATTCCTGACATAAACCAAATTCTTACTGGAGGGCAATGTTGGAAAAGAATAGAAGGATTTTCTGTTAAAGATGCCAAATTCAATAAGGATTTCCCCCCTTTAATTGGGGGAAATAAAAATCAAACAGAGGGAAAAATGTAACTTAATAACTACTGGAATAATTTATCATCTGCACAGGCGCCCGCCAGCACCCTCTGCCAGCCTCCCAGCACCCAGCCAGCTGCCAGCAAGCCTCCTGTCAGCCACCTGATTGCCCAGCCTGGCACTAATGGGCCTGTCACCAGCCCCCTGCCTGCCAGCCAGGCCCCGGCCAGCCACCTGCTTGTCCTGCCAGTTGCCAGTGGGCCTGCTGCCAGCCTCCCGCCCGCCAGCCAGGCTCCTGCCAGCCACCTGCTTGCTCCCCGGGTCCCAGCCGGGTCCCAGCTTCCACTCTCCAGCCAATCAAAAAATCCCACCAAATGCAGCCAATCAAATAAGTCCCTGGAAACAGGGCAAAAATTAGAAAAAAATTCCTGGCCACCAGAAGAGGGCCAAATTCAAGTGCAAAAAATGAACAACAATTCTACACAAAACTAATGGGACCCTGAACCCCAGGTCACATGGTTGAGACCAAACCCCAACCAAACAAATCCTTCCAAGACAAAAATAGTTTTTGGAAATCACATGAGCTGTTTCCATCACCTGAATCCATGTCCAGAAGAGATCATTGGCTCTAGTCAAGAATGGCCAAACCCCCAACAGATTGTCAAAGAACAAGAGTTTGGCCACCTTCTCAAACCCCAATTCCCAATCCCATTTTCCAGACTTTTGGGTTATCCAATCCCTTGTTTTCATTCCCACTTGCAAAACTTTGCACAGTGGGGAATACTATAAATAAGAGACCCCTCCTCAGTAATAGCTTGTGCTATTATTGAGTTTAATATCCTCAATAAAGCTAAATCTTACTTAACACCTTTAAGGCAACCTTAACTAGTTTGCCCCAGCCAACCCCTCCAATCCAAGGAAGATGAATCATCTCATCTTCACAGCTGTGCTTAAAGCTTGCCTTGGGATTGGAGGCTATCAACAGGGACCAGAGTTCTTTGGACCTTCACCTGAAGGACTAGGTCATGACCACTACTATGACCCTGGACAACTCATCTCTTCCCACACTGGTTCCTTGCCTCCCCTTGTGTCTTCACACTCCATCCTGTCCAATGTGGTGTACACCCCCATGTACTATGTGTTGACGTACTTTTTAGGGAGCTTTGGGAGATATAACATCCATGCCAAGGTCTTCCACTGGTTGATGACTATCTATCCAATTGTCACTGCCCTGACTGGCTTCCAATTCTCCAATCTCTTACCATACCTGCTGTAAGTAGTACCTACTGTATCTGGGTATTACATTGAGTGAATCATGGATAACAGAAAAATGATTATGGTGATCACTTGGTTGAATGATTATGGGGTTGCAAGGTCTTTCCCATAATGGCGCAAGGTTGTAAAATAAAGCGTGCAAAGCATTTGGGTTAAGATTTAAAAGGTAAAAAAAGGTAGGAACAGTCTGTAACATAAATTTACAGAATCCAACCAAAAACTTGTATTGGGGCACAAAAGGTGTAAAGTAAATTCAGAACCTAAACATAAAAATGCGGGATTGTCAAATCCTTGGTCCAAATTTTGAATCACTTTTGTGGGATAGCCTTTTTCAATTAAATTGAATTCTTTGTATATTTTTTTTGAATTCTAAAAAATGCGGGAACTCATAGACACTTTGCAAAGCTCAAGTTGAACTGCATATTTTCAATGGACAAAATGAATTAACTGGAATCTGATTTAAAGAGTTCACACCCATCAACCATTTTCATTAAGTTTACTATGTTTTTTGGAATTGCGGGATTGTCAAAAACAAGAACTAAATTTTAAATCATAAATGAATGCCACTAGTAAACTCAAATATTAATTGCAGGAACTGGAATCCAAATTGAATGTACAGTAAGAAACTAGGACAAATCAATCAAAATCAAGAAGCCTCACTCTGGATAAATCAAATGAAAAATTCAATCTCAACAACCATGTTTAGACATGAAATTAAGTGAAATGTAAAATTGTCTAAGCTGAAAATATGCTTATTCTGCACTCTAAATCACTAATATAGCAACCAAAAAACTATATAATGATTTATGAGCTACCCTCCTGATGATGCAGAATTTTTAAAAAGTTTTTTGGCCCCCGGCGTAGCCAAGGGGCCAAACAAAACTTTATTTCAAGGAAGAAGGAGAGGTGGGAAAGAAAAAACTTCAAAGTGAAACATCACCGGATTACTACACTATGTGTTAATGGATTGCTATTAAGGATGCTTGATCACAGTTGATTTTGGAAAACACTAATAATAAAATAGAATTATATATTATAATGTATTTTTATCATGTTTCCTTTTCCTTGGTGTGTTGATAGTTCATTTTCTGTTGATAATATGCTTGCATTTAATTGGATAGTTTCACCTCCAGTTGCCTTGGCAATAGGAAATCAAGTTGCCTCTGCAACCACAGCTGGTCTCAGGAAGACAACTTGATTTCCTATTGCCAAGGCAACTGGAGGTGAAACTATCCAATTAAATGCAAGTACATTATCAACAGAAAATGAATTATCAGCACACCAAGGAAAAGGCAACATGATAAAAATAGATTGTAATATATAAACCTATTTTATTATTAGCGTTTTCCAAAATCAACTGTAATCAAGCATCTAAATTTTAGCTGTCCTAAAATGGAATAGGGTGATTTTTGAGAATGCCTATGATTCCTAAAAGAATTAGCACAAATCCACTATAGATCATTTAGCATCCCTCTTGAGACATCCATAAATTATATTTATTTCAAATTCACCTCATTTTCAATTTGAAATTTTGGTTCTTGGATTTGATAATCCCGCAATTTTGGATTCATTACTTTTTACATGTTGTCTATGATTTGTTAAACATACAGGAAATCTTAAATTGTACATTAGAATCCTGTATTTCTTATTCATGTATCCCACATTTGTTTTCTGTGTTTTGTCTTTTGTTAGTTGAGTTATTGGCTCAAGGGATTCAAAATTTGCCAATTTAAATAAATCAAAAAAAGTCAAATTAAATGGTTGATTTTATTAAATATTTTATTTTTCACTTGGCTGAGTTGCCCGCAAAAGTGATTTGAAATTTGGACCAAGGGTTTGACAATCTTGTATTTTTACGTTCAGGTTCTGAATTTACAGTATGGGGTTTCCTTCAGAAGGTTTATCATTATCACTAAATTTACCAGGCTAATGATGATAGTTTGACCTGTGACATTCTTGCTGACAGGATGTAAGGATTGGAAATCCTTCCATCCTAAATCTGTTAATTGAGAATGATGGAAAATCACAGAATTCTTGGTTATTGGATAATCTTTATGAGATCAAGACAATTTCTCTACCTTGAACTACTCAAACCTTAGAATAGACACTTGGTTTGATTGAAATTCAGCTTGGAAACAATATTAATTTTAACAAATCTTATTCACATCAAGGTCCTGGATCTAGCGCCTTCCAAAATTGTGCTCCACTTGGGGAATCAAGCCTGGAACCTTTGGACTGTTTGAAACCATCTAAAATGAATAAGGAATTAGTTAAAACCAAGAACAAAAGCTTAACATTGAGTTCAAATGCAAAAGCGGGCTCTGTAAAGCCTCTGGAAGCTATACAGCCAACAGATTCAAAAACTATCCATGCAATCAACCATCCAATCAATCAGAATCAGTTATGAAAGGTATAACCAATGACAACTCCCCAGCAGAAATGAGTACCCACAAATATCAGGCAACTATTAGAGCACCCAACCACAATACAGAAGAAAAGCCAATCAAATCATCAGCTTGGACTAACCACCAGATCTTAGTTCACAACTTACTGCTTCTTAATCAACCAACAGGTTTGGCTGCTGCTAGCTTCATCCTGAAAGCTTGCAGGCAGCAGTCAAACCAAAATGACCAAGCAGGAAGTAAATTAAGGGTAACCCATTCACCCCAAGCTCCACCACACATTATTCCACATCCCCAAGCCAAACTTCCCAGTATTTAGTAAGAGGCACAGGGAATTTACCCAGTGCTCTAACAACTTCAATTTCCTGAACCAATAAATTTGGACTCCTATATTCTCTACTTGCTAAATTAGTAGTTTCTAAATTTAAATTCAGATGAATTGGAAGCAGAAACTCCTTCTGCTTCTCTTCTGCATATCTTTCTGGTATCCTGTTGCTGAATGTTGCCAATTTGATTCCAATATCTGGGTCAAGGACACCACCAAGTTTTCAGCTTGGGATTACCTTTACACTAAGTATCAGATTATGCCTACTTGTGATAAGACAACACCCCCTCCTTTACCTCCCCCTGTGATCTGTCCTGGAGCACCTTGGTATGTCTTGAATTATGTTGTGGTATACTATGGTTTGACTCATTTTGCTTCTTTCTTAGGTTTGTATAAATTGTGGGGTTATTTGGTAAATACAATGATGGTTAGATTTCCTATAGGATCATCCTTGGTGGGTTTTCATCACACTGCTCTTTTACATTACTTAGGCTCCCTCCTACCTCAGGAGTGGATCTCTGACAGGATTCTCATCCATTAAGGCATTCTGACCCCTGTTGGCCAGATTCCCAATAATGTATGGGTTTTGCATGAAGATTTTTTAATTAACATGTTTTTATCTCTCCCATTTATTTTAAGCCTATTAATACATCATATTTGAGTATGGGTAGAATTGGGCCACTTAGAGTAATCTGGATATCTCTTATTTACACTTGGAAGAGCTTGGCTTATTTGATCACTTTTACAACTACATTGTCTTACATGATCACTCATCTTAAACCTATCCTGGAGGTAGGTGATTCCACAAGATTAGAAAATGCTTTACTAAGAAGCGACTTATCTGTTTCACTAGCAAATAAATATGTGCCAAGATAACATGAAAAGTGGAAATGGTAAATGAGCAGTTTATTTCTGGTCTGATCAAAGAATATTCTGAGATTATTGTAGGGTACTTAGATCATGGTGATTAAATTTATGTTCTGGTCTCTGTACAGCTCTTGTTGTGTGGAAAATTTGGCTTTCCTAAGCACTTCCCTGCTGTTTTCCTGTATAAGGAGTGTCTTTGATGCTCTGTATGTGGTTAGTGTCACAACATATACAATTACTCCCTCTCAAGAAAACCATTCCCTGAGTGATTCCCTAATCAATGAATAATTGGTGGCACTCTTATCAGACTCCATCTTATAAGGGATCATAAATTTTAAATCCTAAATGTAACACTACCCAGACAAGTCTCATGACTACCATGACATGCATGGATAGTATTTAGCTTTCCATGATACTATATAATCTTCAATACTCATATAAAATAAATTATTATTCTCTTCTCAATTTTCCTCTCTTCTTTGTTTATTATACTTCCCAGAAGTATATACTCGATACAAGGTGCGCCCACACCATAGCTACTTACTCAAGAACTCTGCTGGCTACAGATACCCCCACTCAGTCAGCAGCACTTGCTTGAAAGCATACTAAGCCTAGAATGAAGGAGGAAGTGTTGCAGTGCACAATCAAGCTTCGATGATTCAAAATTTGTAACCCCACAGAAACGCCTTTAAATACTCAATCATTGCAAATAAACCTTTGTCACTTGGTTAATTAATTATTACCAACTTTACATATTTGGTGTTCACCACAACAACAGCGTTTTAAATCACATTTTTGTTTAGTGTTTATATTTGATGTGGTGAAAATAGGGAGCCCTTATCATGTTTAGACATTGACAAGTGTTTATCAATTTGCTGGCGCTGAAGATTGGGCTTCAAATTCAATCGAATCCATATAAATCCCAAATAAAATAGGCTTTTTGAACCAATGTATGAAAAATTAGGAGTCTGAGATGAGACGGAATACAAAAACTTTAACATCGATTTTAGAATACCACGATCTTTTACTTGAGTCAACAGTGGTAATCTACTTAGTGCACTTATATCCATAACATTGTATCATCATATAGCTATTAATATTCTCTATTTTTACCTTTAAATGGTTTTAATAACATCTCATATTTTAGCTGTTTTCTGTTTTTCTGTTGAGATTATCTATCGCAAAAAGGCATAAATCTTAAAAATTCATCCACTAAGTCCTGGAACATTTTTTTCGTATTTGTACTTGATTTTTCCCTATTTGAATGTGACTAATATATCTTTTCTCTTATTATTTTGATATCTACTATAACTCTTTTCGAAACCAATACACTTCTCTTACTTCATCTAGGTGTTATTAAACCCAAGTAGTTTTTGGCTGAGTTCGCTAGTTGTGGTAACCAACCCGTTATAATGACTCCAATTATCAGCTTTCATCAATTTCTTGTTTTTTTGGTGGGATATCTCATCCCGATATACTATCTCCTGATGACCTCTGGTATTTTCCTGACTCTAATGCTTCCACAATTAACCGAAGCTTTTGCAAAATATGGGAAATCAAGAAATGTCCAGGAGGAAGGATCTGATTCAGACCTGAAAAAGTTTATAAATTTTCTGGGACAATTGACTGTACCAAAGTCCTACTTTCGTCACTATTACTGGTTTGCTTCCATATGGAACCCATCTTTGTTTGTGTTAGACAAACTTTTCTCTTGGAATTTTTTTAATGTTAGCCTTCTGTCACTTTTCGTCCAACTTCAATTCATGAGGCGCTTATATGAAGTACAATGTATTCAAAAATTATCTAATCAGGCTCAGATGCATGTTCTACACTATATCCTGGGGCTAGGACATTACTTTTGTCTTGCCATTACAGCCAACAGCCTTGACACCAAATGCAGTGCGAATTTCAGCAGTATTTTGCTCACAAGCATCTCGTCGGTCTTGTTTTCTTGGTCTTCCTTTAACCAATTCAAAGCACATCTAGCTCTTGCAAACTTACGAGCATCTGGCAAAATGGACTACTCCCTGCCCTGTGAAGGATACTTCAAGAAATGTTCCTCTCCACATTATTTCTTTGAGATACTAGTCTATTTTTCGTTTGTCTCGCTTACCGAATTCCAATCTCTGAACCTATGGCTAGCTTTGGTGTTTGTTATCTGTAATCTGACAACAACCGCATATTTCACTCATTCCTGGTATCTCCAAACTTTCCCTGAAAATTGCGAAACTTTACTCCAAAGACACCCAATCCTAGTTTTTGGGCCTAGCAGCTTAGGTTCCAAGAAAAACATTTAAAATTTGTTTCCTGATATAAATCAATTACTTTGGTTGATTTTGTCAAAATGGGTGTATTTGCCATGCCTGTTTGGGGGATCTCCTTGTTGATTAAGTGGGCGATATAAATTTAAATTTCATATGAGTGTTTACTAGTATCTTGAAAAGATATTAAAACGGGGCGAAAGAAGGGAGTATAGTTTATTCACAAAATCACTTTCTATTCTGGTTAGGCATAAAGCTTAATGTTTGAAAGCATATAGTTGGGTATTCTAGAAGTGCAGTAAACTTGATGTTTAGCTCTTCATGATTGGCTATACTTTTCTGCTTGCTGCAAGTAATAGTTAAGATTATTGTTATGTTTTCGTGATGTTAACGTTATTCATTGGGGAAATGCAATTGTCATAGGCAGGTAAACGTTGTGTAATATGCATATAGTACACCATATATCCCCACAAGAGAGAGATATCGCACCAGACCTGATGCCTTGCGTTAGCAGCCAATCTGTCTTTGGTGTGCGCACCAAATTTAGCAAGAGTTTTAGGTCCAACTGGAATTTGTGGTGAGTATTGCTGAACACAATACTTGCAAAGATGAAGGCAATCTCGATGTTGATATAGAATGTTATCATCAGCATCCTTGACCAAGAAGACATTCCTGAAAGTATCCACAGCAGCAATGACTTAGGACCCAGAATTTTGTGTTAATTTCTGCTCGTTCTGATTGAGAATTCAGACTACATCGCCAACCTTCAGGGCTAATTCTGAAGCCTTGTCTTTTCATTTATTCCTCATACTTTTTCTGAGCCCTTGCAAGAAGTTCCTTGTGTTTGTCAGTTGTTTAAGTCGATATGCTCATTGGCATGGTCAGCTTTATGCCAGTTTTGGTTAGGACTATTTGTGGCTTAACCTGTATACCAGTTCAAAGGAATCATAGCCAGTTTCACAACTGATCCTGGAGCAGGCTATCAACAAATCAGTTGCTAAATAATCCACTCAGGTCTTACAGTCAAGAACACTGAGATTTTTGAGGGTTGGTATTGAGCCTTTCCATATGGTTGTTTACTTGCATGTAATAAGGTGTTACGACCAAATGTTTGAAGGCTTTGATCCTAAAATAAGTTTCTGTGTCATCAGTGACCAACCCATTACCTCTATCAGCCACTATGGTACCAGAAGCTCTGGAATTTAAATCAGTTTCAGTCCAATAAATCAACAAAATGCGGTGCTCTTATAGTTTGTTTGTGGTCTATGCTGCAGGCCACAAAGTTGCATAGTTTAATGCAGTGATGATAAATCACATGTAACTCTTCTCCTATATAGATAAAGAATAAATTATATCAAGAGCAGATTCTATAAATGATATACTATCAGAAATTAGAATTACCTCTTAGCTGGGATAGAGCTAGGGCTAAACTTTTCACATACTTTGCATTAGTTTAGGGCCTTCTCGATGTATGATAGCACCAGTGGCTACCAAAATATCATGAAACCAAGTTTCTGCACAGGCCCACTAGTTGAAGCAGGGGATGAAGCAGATATAAAATTGACCTACTAGATGATAAGACCTAACTTAGCCAAGTACAATATCACTTTTTTGGCAATAGACCAAGACCCAGTGGTTGATAAGACAGAGTCAATCAGCCCTGTGAGTGCAAATTATAGGACTCACAAAAACCAACTACTTTGTCTAATTAGGTTTGCTTTAGAAAGGGGGTGTAAGTTCCTCACCCCTTTGGCCCTAGACTAAAGCCTCTTTTTCCTATCACATCAAAAAGTAAGACTTGGCTCCTGCCTAACCTCTAACTTTATGGAGAACCTGGATCATATTGTGGATGAGATATTTTTGTTGGTGTAATTGTTTAAATTATCTCAGCCTTTTCCTTGTTTAAACCCTCATGATGAAATCATTCTTGATGAAACTTGACTGCCTTCTGGCAATGATTATATCACATTTGAAGCAAACCACTCATAACCAATCAACTTTTTTTGCATTTTTGGTCCCTAACTCTCTTAAAGATACAGCCTTGCTATCTGCTTTACCTCTTGTCCTAATTAAACTCCCCTCTCATTTTCATCAAGAACACTTTCAACCCTTTCTCAAACCTCTGAAAATATTTTTCCCTGGCTAATGGGATCCCCTCACATGACTCCTTCTGATAAGGGGCAATTTATTCTTTAAAAATTTCCTTGATGCCAAGCAAGGCCCTAATGAGATTTCTTGCTTGCCTAGTTTTCCAAATAAATCTTTGGCTTTAATAAATTCCTCAGTTTCACTTTTCCCTGGTTGTAAGTACTTCCTTTAGTCTTTTATTGCTTTTGTTGTTCTTCCCTTCTACCCTGGATTTTTTTCTACCTATTGGTATTAAATTTAGTTGTTGCTTCTTGGTGTTTCAGATTTTACCCTTTTCTTTCAAGTGTCAAAACAGCAGGCTCAACCCACCAGCAAGGTTTTGAGTAAGCAGATTTGTGACCTGCAACCCAATTATCCAGTCACTCAAAGCCAAACTAGGAAGTCAACTCAAATTTCCAAATCCAACAACATGAACAGAAGCTGATCCTTCACAGTGGATACCTTGTTTTGGTGCTTGACTCATTACCAGGATCAGACCACTCCCCTCACCATCCCACTGTGTGGTCAACACAATCATGTCCCTGTTATCCATGATTCACATCAACTATATAATCATTATCTCTCAATAAAGAATATTATCTAGTTTCTAAATATTTCCCCCTTGTAAATCTGCTAAAACAGCACAGTTACAACACAAGTTTGGGCATAAAGTTGAATTAAGCTTTATATTAAAACCCCATTTTCAACCTACCCATGCATGTTTAAAACAATTACCGGGTTGATATGACATTCTGCTTATATTACATAATTTTCAAGACCAATTTGCTTTCCAGCCCCTTCTAAGCCCTATAAAAAGTTTCCTAGTACACTAGAGGGATTTTTGACTCTCCCATTATCATAGAATATTTCCTAGACCCAGAAAGTTAACTTGTTCTCTCCAATTTTCTGTCCCTCCTCAAAAACTTGGTTTTATCATAGGTCCTGCCTTAATTCTATTGTGGAAAACATCATCAGAGCCTGGTTTCAGATGATTTACTCCCTCTCACAGTTAGGATCTGATGACCATTTCCTTCTCAGTTCTGTTAAGTATATGCCTAATCATCCTTCTCAAATTCTATCCTATGGCAGGTGCCTGGTTAATGAATTGGTTTATGATGAGGTTCTTATAGTCTCTTATTGCAGCACCCATCATTCAGAAAAATCTTTCTTGCTGGATCATGTGAAGCTTAAAAGTTCCCTTCTTGTCTGAAGGAGCTCCTGTGTGTGCCTCTATCTCTCCACAACTGTGCACCTTGATTGTTGATAGGCTAGGAATCATGATGCTAAACACTTACTCCCCCTCTTCCCACAAAATCATTTCTGTGATGCCTGTTACAAGTGGATATTTCAGTAGTGAACTGGGTAGTATCTTGGTGATGCATCCCTCCAGAATGGTAGCCAGATTTTTTCAATATATCCTCCTTCTCACACAGGGTGACCAGTTGGTTTGGGGGTTAGTGTAGCTTTTATTGTCATCAGATAAACAGCAGGGCTGCTGTACTTATCATTAAAGATGAAGAGATTGATGGAAACCTGTTTGTCACTCACTATTTGTTGTTGTGAATGACCATATTCACGCTCTTTCAATTTTGCCTTTGGTGGGTTCTTTTGAGGACAAATCTCTTGCTTTTGCATTTGCCCCTCAAAATGAGCTGATTTCCAAAGATGGAAATTCAGATGCCTATCTTTCTTTTCCTGTGCAACTCACTTGCCCCACTCATACCTGTGGCAAGTGATCCCACTGTCCTTACATTGTTTTGTGGTAACATCAATTGATATATATTCTATTTTGCTATTACCAATAAAAATTAAGTTCTATTCAGATTTTTGTCTTTGTGTTTTACAGTAATTTAGCGCATCTCTCTAGCCACACATAGCAGAGATTTACTATTCAGGGCCACAAATTAATTTCTTCACCTTCCCTGCCAACTAACCTGAGGCTTAGTACAAATCCAATCCTAAGGTTAGGATTTCACATTGTGTGTCTGTGCCGCGCCTCAGAACAAGACAAAAATGGTGCTCACTACAGGGGCTGCAAGCCCACTGGTTATCCCTTTTGACACCACATTTTCAGGTACATTGCCTCCTCCTATACAAGAGCCATCTTCACCTGAAATTACTAGTCCTTCTATTGGAGAGGACATTTTGAACCCACCTATTGTTCCCACTGTCTTGAACCTAGGAAATGTCCTGTGCCTAGTAGCTTACCCTATGGGCACCCCTGACTTGGAACAAGTCATGGCAATAGCCTTTGGGATAGCTTGGGATGGAGCCATTCCCAGCCTTCAAATACAGTTTAAGCAAACAGAATATTACAAGTTAATTATTGCCCCGCAGTTCCCGCAACACCTCCTCTCAGAGGCTGGTTCTGCTGACCATCTGCTATCTTCCTTTGTTCAACCTGATTTTGACCATCACCAGATGGTGTTGGAGCTTCACATTCAGGAATTCTTGTCCATTCAAGACGCTGTAACCAACCACTGGGACCATTTTGCCGCTTATCAGCAGTGGGTTCCCTCCCTGTTCTCTCTGGTGTCTGATAAACAATGTGATTCAAATGCTTCCCAATTATTCCTGATTACCTCCATTGAGTAATTACATTCATTCATTCCTGAATATGTCAGGGAACGTCTTCAGGAATTACATCAGTTGCAGCAGCCCTGGAAAGCCCAAGTGGGCTCCACCCTGAACGCCTATGTCTCTGATTTATAACACCTTGTGGAACAACTCAATTTGTTCAGTGCCTACTCCTTTGACCAGCTACAGCAGGTGGCAGCACATGCTGCTTGAGGTCTCCTTGAGCTATAGAAGGAAGCTGCTCAAGAAAGAGCTATCTCTGCTGCTTACATTACAAAACTCCAAGCCCAGGTGGACAAGCTGTCTACACCCAAGGTTGATGCCCCTCCTTCTCCTCTGTATGATGATATTTTGGATAGAGAAAAGAAGTTGTGGGATTCCATCAGAGAATTATGTGCGTCTACTGTAGCCAAGAATGCCCAGAAGAAGCTCCTAGCCTGACCCACAGGTGGCCATCTTGACTGCTCAGGTTGCTGTCCTTCAGAAAGAGGTTACTGCTCTCTGTGCTGCAGTGACTGATGTCACTAGTGCTGTTGGGCTTTCTGACAGCAACAACAGCTGCCCTGGGCTGCCTGGAAATCCTCAAATTCATTCTGCTAAGGAGTTGATTGCCCTAGCCAATGAAGTCAATCACCACAAGCGGGATCACACCAGCCTGGATAGGAACTGACAAGAATTGAGTGAGTTAATTGACTCTGTAAGCAATAGGTTCTACCCTTGTCTCTCTGTGGGACTTTCTTCAACCTCCTGCTTGGCTGAACTTTCTACTGTGGTGACCACACATGGTTGTCAACTGGAAGTTTTGGAGCAGCATGTTGATCAAGCCAACAACAAAATCTCCTGCAACAATGCTGTCTTGGCTACTCTTGAGGAGAGTGTCTGCTAACTGTGGATGCAACAACCCCCTCTTAATCTGAAGCTGAATTCTCTTTGTGCATCAATGTATTAGATAGCAATAATGGTGGAACCCCCCCCCAAAAAAAAAAACTCACTTCAAACCTACATTCAACCAAGTCTTCAACCCTAAAATGTCCACTATAGTGGCCTTCTTGACCATTTACAAGACAGCCATGTGAAGGACCTCTGATGAGGTAAAGAAGGAGCACATTTGACCTGTTTTCACCCTACCTGACATTAAGTTATTGTGCCTGAACTGCCCTCAATTGACACTTGAGAGGAGATGAAACAGCTTCTAATTGATGAGTTTGGTGGCAACCTCAGTCATGAGGTGAGCAAGGACGCCTTTATGAACATTGTGTTCAAAACAAAAGAGACCTTGGCTGAGTTTGCAGATAATTTCTATATGGAAGAATAACAGTCAATAATAAGCAGACAGCTGACAGCACATGAAGCCTACATGGCTTGCGCCCAAGCCCTCAAAGTTACTACCTTACATGCCTCTACTTTAAAGCTCATAAGGCCATGCTATTTTCTATGAAGATTATAAAGATGTTACTACAGGACATACATCTTACTCACTCTGGGTCTGTTGTACAAGAGAATTTAGCGGCCTCCAATTCTGGTTTTTCTTCCCGTGGTTCTTGCGTTCTCACCATGAACTTGCAGAATCCTCCTAGGCGCCAAGGATATTATAACTGTGGACAAATAGGCCCCACTCTTTCTAGGTCTGTACCAATCCCCTGTAAGAGAGGGGGTCTAGACTAAAACATCTGACTCTATTCTGGTGGAACCATCCATCAGGATGCCATCCAGTGCAGGACTGGAATTGCCGCCCTAAGAGGCCTCTAGGGAGAGGCAGGCCAAGATAAGGGAGGGAAATAGGATCTAAGCCCATAATCAAGGCACCAGCAATTAACCACAGAGAAAAATCCCAAGTGGGAGGGGAATCTGGATCCATAGGAGGAAGTTGATGCAGGGAGGGAAGGGAGTGATTTGGAACTGACATAAGTTTGGTGTTGTTTGGGTCTGTGAAAGGGGGTTAATTAGTGCCTAGCTTCTGAAATAATGGGAGGTCATCAGTATAAAGACCTACCAAAGCTGACTTTACAAGTGTGTTGAGGATGGTGGGAACCTGGGTCAAACAAAAAAAGGGGATTTGAGAGCAGGCCAGGATTGGGAATATAATACTGTGCAGCCAAGGAAAGTCTATTCCAAATGCCTGGGGTTGTGGTCCATAAAAACAGGAAGATGGGTACTATTGTCACCATAAGTGACTTAAATAAAGGAGACAACATTTTGCAGAAGGAGTTTTAACAAAAAAACTCTGGGAAGACGGGTCATAAGAACTAGGATGCTTCCCAGGGTTCAAACCAAGTTTGGATTCTCTTGGATTAGATCTCAACAAAAAAACATGGGCAGACAGACAGGCAGACAGGAAAACCAAAGGAAAGCAGGAGAAGGGATTAAAAGTGTAAAGTTTCTCCCCTTAGGCCATGAACAGGACAATTTTTCCCTGCCATACAAAGACATCCACCCAAAATCCAGATAAATCTCTTCATTCCCTTGAGGATGTAGCTCACACAATTGATAAGAGATTTTTATTGGTATACCCCTCTCAGGTGATGACCACTGATGCTCAGATTTTTTTCCCACTTGAGAATAATACCTGATTAATTTGGACTACTTGTTAGCTTGGTTCTGCCCCCCATTTAAAACAGATTAAGTGTAACCAATTAGAGCGCGCTTTTGTCAAGCTATCAAATCCACTCAAGCTGAAGTCAATGGTCCCCTGAAGCTCCTATAGGCATCAGCCAATCAAAAGTCAAATTTTAAATTAATGGGAAACATTCTAATCCACTTTAATCCCCCTTGAAAAATTTCTCCCCTGGCCAACCAGATCCATTGTCTGGGTCAGGTGACCTTTCAAATTCAAATCTGTCAGAAATGCACTCATTAGGGAGCCTTTATTCAATTGAATGAAGAAGGGCTCTCAAGTTAAACTTAAATAGAGTAGAGACTACTAAAATTTCTATTATTAGCATATGAAAAAGGTGACCAATTAATTGAAATTTTCCCAGAAAGGATGCAAAGTGATTTAAAAAGTAGTAAATGCTAGTGTATCCCAACACCAGCTAGGAGGCCTTGGGATGCTTATTGGAGGGAATTGAGCGGTTTCAACATAGGGAGCATGGCAGTGGCATGTACTAAATTGATACCAAATGGAGTCTTTGGATTTGTCAGTGGGTGTTGGTTTGGGAGTCTCAAAGTTCACATTTCCCTGGCCATATCATATTAATACACAAAAAACCCACACAATAAGAATGGGCTTCATGTTGTTGTTGGGGGGCTTAACTTATCAACTAATCAATTTATAATTTGAAAATTTAGATTTATTTGAAATTGTTGAGAGGAATAAATTATTGGATCAATTGCTCAAACAGGGGGAATCCAGCTTAAATACTAAAGTAGAGGGGGAGTGACATAGGTTTTACCAGAGGGGCCTTCAAGCTTGGGTGGTGGAGTATTGCTTTACAGAACTGCAGCATAGGAAGAAGTGTGACTGGTTATTTCTTACAGGGTGCATTTGGGCTCTGTACCATGGGCTGGTAGGAATTGCTTCTTTGGATATATAATAGTCCTTTGGCTTGGTAGTTTGGTGGGCTCTTATTGGGTAATTGAGGACTCTATCCCTAGATCTGGTGCCAAAGTGCATTTTTTATCATACTGATTGGTTAATTTTAGCTTTTGGGTGGTTTGGGTCTATTAATTTATATTAATTTATCATTAATTACATTTACGTTGTTACTGTTGTCCTTTGGAGCCAGGAAAGTTGATCTTACTTTATTATTTATATTGGATCAGTTGGTTTTACTTTTGATTTTGCTTTTGGATGAGGCTTCAAGCTTTGATTTAAATCTGCGTTTGTTTATTGGTTTCAAACATGTTTTAAATTCAGTTTTGTTTAAAAAATAAAGAAGTAAAATAAATATATGTTTGTGCATTTAAAAATTCTTTTCCCATATCAATCTGAGCTATCATTTTACCAGTAGTTAAATAAGCAGTTTTCTTTTCTTTTGATTAAGGGATATAATTCCTTACAAAATCCTATCCTTAAAGCAAGACAGGGGACTTTTAGTCCTCTGCTTGCTCATTCTTTACTCAAATAGAAGTTTGAATTTACTCCCCTATATTTTTTGGTCTTGGGATCCTTCTAGAGTCATTTCCTTTAAAATTATTAGTCTGAGTATTCTACTCCATTACCCTCTTTCTCTTAGTAGCCCACTGTGTTTATGGTGCTTCTAAGCTAATGTTAATGCCAGCTTCAAGCCTTATGCTATACACTTTCAAAAACCTAGTTCAAACCTAGATTTAGAATATAAAGCTATATAATTACCTATTTGAAGCTTAGTATCCTTTCTATTTTGCTTTGCTTCAAACTTGTAGCTTATACACTCAACAATAAATCTACTATTTTGCTTTTACTGATTAAAAGCAACGCTTCTGGGTCTTCTCTTCTTGCCTCTGATGACAGAAAAATTCCCTCTTTTCTGCCAGGACCTATTTTTCCCCTGTTATGTCTTGATAAACCCAATTTTTTATTATCATTTCTCATGTTGGTTTCAATTTTCAAGTTTGTTGCTTTTACCACGTCACTGGTTTTCCTTTTTATTTGGACCACTTCTCCAGACCTCTGGGAGAGGATTTCTTCCTCTGTGTATCAGGGTGGGAAAAATTCCTCCCACCTCCTTCACTTTGTAGAGAATATCTTCATCAGAGCACAAGATCACCTTTTCTCTGGTGATTATTTTGGTTAAGAGTCTTACATGTGATGATCTAGAGCCGTTTCTGTCTGACCTGATCCCCACAGAGCCATGTATATAAGATCCTGTTACAATCATGCCCCTTATAGAGGATCATTAGCCAGCTCCCCAGACTGATCCTATACTTCAGGGTTATGCACCCCAGTGTACTCCCTGGTTGCTCAGAGGAATGGTATTGATGGGATTGAACTCTTACTTTCCACAACTCTTCCCAATGTCCTCTCTCTGGACTCCTGTTTGAGAGACCATCCCAGTATTACACTGGATGGTGTCCTGGTGGGTCTTCCCTCTGGGATGAGAGCAAAACTTAGATAGTTTAGCTCTCTCTCTCACAGAAAGAAGAATTAAGGACAATAATCTGTTTTATCAAATAAAACTACAAAACACAAATAAATTTGCAAAATCAGGATTTTTATTCAATAATCAGAATTAGTAAGCAAGGTACCTGATGGCCCTTGCTTCCATTATATGCATGGGAGGGTTAATGCTACTGGGGGCATTATAGGAGGGGGATTTAGGAAGAAAAAAGGGAGAAACAGTTAGAAGTATCAGCCTAATCCATCCATGGCCTGAGCCCAAGAAAATAGGAGCAACAGGCCTGGGTGCAGGGGACAGCTGCCTGGTTGGCTAAGTACATTCTGGGGACTCAGACATAACATTACCACTGATGCTTGCCTTTGACCCCACAGCAACATGCCCCCATAATCATTTTCTTTAGGCCAAGGGACCCCTGGGCCAGAGGAATTGTTTGACCAGGATTCCACTAATTGTGGAATTATATCCCCAAATTTCCTGGGCTGCAAGTTAGGAAAACCCAGTAAAACGAGGCCTGTGTTTTTCTGTTGTCCAGCCAATTATTTTAAGAAAGAATGACACTAGAAAATCAAACAACCTAACTGGATTAATGTCTCCTACCTAGTGGGAGGGGAGTCCAGGAAAGGGGAAGAGTTTTGGCTGTAAAAGCCAGCACAAAACACCCATCCACAGTGTGGGTGAGGTCCTCCAGATTGCAGAGAGGTTGTGCCTGCACACAGCCTGCCTTTTTTGTGGCTCTGGGGAATATATCCCTGTCCAGAGCTAGCAAAGGCTCTTGGAACTTTACAGCTGTGGTTCAAAGGTGCCAACCCTAAAGAACAGACAAGAAAAGAACAGTCAACCTAGAGGCGGAGACTCTCTCAGTTGAAGGCTCCTCCCAGTCTCCTCCAATTCCCCCATCCATAGCGGAGTATGAGCATTCTGATTCCCAAGCTCCTCTAATTATGCTATTATTTCATGTCATCTCCGACAATTCTGACATGGATGATTTGGATACTGAAGACTCCAACGCCTATGGATATTCAGTTCTAGTAGTTCCCAAAACCATTGCTGTTCTCTAAAAACTACACTCTGGGAAGACTACTATCACCAACAAACCTCTGACCAAGACCAAGGAGGTTGTCTCTTGTTCTTAACTCACATGGGCTAAGAGATTACCTTTGTTGATAGAGTTGTATGAAGAAGCAGCCAAAGTAGCTGGCACTGTCTTTAAAAATGTGTCAGTATCTCTCCCTCTTCAGACTGTCTACAAGGAGTTCCCTGGTTTGAGATTTATGATAAAAAATGGGACAAGGAACTATCTGAAGAACAAGATATCCTGGCTGTCCTCCCACCCTTTGGGTGTACCACTACGCAAGTAGAGATATCTATCCAAAAGATGAAGATCAATGTCAGGAATGACAATTTAGACATACCTGAATCCCAAAGTATGGAACCAGGGTCAAACCCTAAACAAAATCCTTATCATACTTCCATTTCCAAAGACTGGAAATCCAACAGCCCACAAACAACTGATAAAGCTCTTGTCAACCTGCCGGGACCCAAATTCTTAACTACCTTGCAGGGTTTTGTAAGAAAACTGCTGGTGCAAGATGCCAGGAGTTTCCCCAAGGTGCCAATACTTGACACCAGTGGCTTGCTCAGTGAAATGCACGAGTCCCCCAATGATAGTTGTTCCAAACTCCCCCAAAGCTCAGGAAGTGGCACTGAACTCAAATGCCTGCCCAACACCTGAGTTGCTAAACAGAAATATTTGAAGTCTTCTTATCCCAAAGCAACCAGTGACAACTTTTCAGTGCCAAACGCCACCCTGCCATCTGATACCCCCAATGCCAACCCGCTCAAGATCAGGAAAAAATCAGAAAATGAAGCCTGGCAGTGCAGTATAAGTACCTGCCAGGCCAAGATTAATCCACATTGTCATTTTTAAATAAAGGTTATGAGATATTGGTTTCCCCAACTGTTGCTGTATTTTATCCTTGTAATCTGCCAGTTAACTCAAAAATCATCTGATACTCCTGTCAACCTGCCAGCTATGTATTTTCTGCCAGGTGCACCATTTGGTCCTGTTCATTTTATGGAATATCCTTTGAAGCCCAAGTACAAGGATTACACCTCATACACCATATTAGCTCAGTATCCCTTGGCCTGAACTAAGGCAACAGCACCCATGTCAACATTAAAAATGTCAACAGTGGCCATGTTGACACTTTTAATGGTGACACTATAGTAAAGTGACAACCCAGTTTTACTTAATGTTGTTTCCTGGATGTTGACACCTTTTTAATTAACAAAACTCTTTACCCTGAACATTTTTAATATAAAAAATATTTTAAAATACATTATTATCCTAAAATGACCCCAGAAAAATCAAAACTGCAATAACAAAATTACTATAAGTAATAAGAATAAGGAGATATAAGCAACTATTTTTCAGTTTACTATGTAAATTGTACTCTTTATTATAAAAATATTTTTTATTCCCATAAAAATTAAAGTTCTAATGAACCAAAAATAAAGATATTTTATATATCATAATAACTACAAAATATAAGAAAAATCTATATTTAATTTATTATACTTTATATAAGCATCCCTGAAAATATCTCATACCTTAAAGATAAATTAACAAAATATAAGATATTTCTTACTAAACCACATTAAAACTGTATCTAAAACTTACCATTTATACCTAAAAATATTATTAATATCCAAAAAAATAAAGTAAACATTAAAATTTAAAAGTAAAAAATATACAGGCAAAGCAAGGTTTATTAAGCTAATTAAAGCCACCAGCAAGAGTAGTGGCAACGTCCTCAAGGTACTTCTTAATCTCTACCACCTTTTACCTTTTCTTTACCACCTTCTGAACGTCTTCCTGGTAGTCCTGTTCTTGGACTTTTGCTTCTTGGGGGCCACCCAGTTGGCCAGGTCACAAAACTTGGAGACAGTCCGTGCCTGCTCCTCCTGTAGCTTAGAGAAGAACTTGCTATATTTGGGGGTTGACCCAAACTTCACCTTCAGGTGCTTGTGCCAAACCTCAAGGCTAGAGGTGGTCATCATCTCTCCCTTGAGGCAGGCGCCTTGACAGTTCCAAGGGGCAGTGATCCCGCTCTTACCTCTCCAGGCAGTCATCTTCTTGCCCACCCATTGGCGCTCAAAGTAATCCAAATAACCTTTAAAGATGATGGAGTGCTTCTTGATGTAAGCGTCCTCAGGGAGGCCTCAAAGCCAAGCCCAGTATGCTCCAGGCGCACAAAAGCCAAGGCAGCAAACTGAGTCAGGGCAAAGCAGCACTTTCCCTTACCATTGTTAAGATACTTCTCAAAAAGGTCCTTCTCACTCTTGAGATTCTTGATGAAGGCCTGTCTAAAATGGAAGAAGCAGGCCTGAACTTCTCCATTGAAGGTGGCTTGAAGGCTCTGAACTGAGCTTGCTCAAAGTCCATTATGATAACCTTTGGCCCAAATGAGCACCCATGAACTAGCTGCTCAGCGGCTATGGTGGACTCATCCTTCTCAGCGGAGGAGGGATTTGCCCTTGTGGTGTGAGTGGGAGGGGGGATAATGTTGGTGGGAAGGGAGCTCAAAGCATCCCAGACAATCTTGAAGGCTCTGGTGTAGACTTCAGTCTTGGCACCAGGAAGAAGAAAGAAGACAAGGGGGATAACCTGGTCATTAAACTGCCCATGAAGGACCCAAAGCTGCTTGAATAGGGAGGGGCAAGTAGCAAATGTGCCGTTGCACAGCCAGGTGATAGCAGTGTTCAGCTGCTCCAGGTTTTGGGTTGTGGCGTGGGCTACAATCCTATCCTCCACTTCCTGCCCATTGTCATGGAGCAGGAACATCTCATCATCCTCCATCTTCTTGAGGGTGTAAGGTCTTGCCCATAATAGTGCAAGGTTATAGACTAGAGCGTGCAAAGAATCAGGATTCAAATTTAAAAGATATAAGAACATAGGAAATGTCTGTAAGATGATCTTACAGAAACCTGCTAAAACCCTATATTGTTTCACAAATGGAGTAATATAGTGTAAAAACCCTAAGCAAAGAAGATAAAATAGAGTATTCAATAGTGAACAATTTGTAACTAAGAGAATATCAATATTAGGATATTCTCCATTGGCAAATTGATACATATAACTATTGAAAGATTCCTTAAGGGAAAAAATTGATACAACAAGCCTAAGGCTTGTTGTTTTACAAGTTCCATTTGAATTTAAGGAAAAGATAAAATAAAAAAATGAATTAAAAAACAAAATTCTTAAAATTACAAATCTGAAGTTAAAAAATTTGTAAAAGTTTAAAGGGAAGAAATCACTTAGAATTTTGGCTTAAAGCCTACTCTTCAAAAGCTCTTATTTTATAGTAAAAAAAGCCTTTTCTGTTGAATATTGATAACCAGGGAGGAAGCAGCTAGGAAGAGGAGCAACCAGAGAAGTTTGGAGTATCAGAGACAAAGAAAAAGGGGAAACAGAAGCCAGTACTCTACGCAGATCAGCATCGTAAAACTGGGGGAGCAGCAACAATGCAAGCAGGAGTTTTGAAGGTAAATATAGATGAAAACATTCTAACTTTAAAGTAGAAATATATATGAAATAAGAATCTAGAGACAGAGCAACAACAACAACAATTTGAACGCAAATCACGTAAAACAAAGGTAAAATAACTTTAGAATACTAAATTATTAACAATTTAACTTAACTTTTGAATATTATATAAATAAAAAGAAAGATTAAGTAAACTGAACAATAACTAAAATATCTTAAGAAGCCTGCCCTTTGGGGCAGGGCATGACAGAGGGCATCTATGAGGATAAGGTCCTTATGTTGGTGGCACTCTTGGCCATGGGGTTTGAGGCTTGACACCTATCACTTACAAACTTGATCAATGATTATGAGTTGATACCCTCTTCAAGTTAGTTGGGGAGAGGTACTTGTAAGCAAGCACGGCCAGCTGGGTGGCAGAAAGATCTTTGGAGGTGGGCATCACCTGGACAAGATACCACTTGAGTAGGCAGGCAATAGTGGTATTTGGCATGATGCAGGTATGCTTGCCCTTGATGGTTTGGACCAAGTCCCAGCACTCAGTGTTGAGCTGCACTGGGCAGGAGCAGTCCTTGCAGGTGTAATGGCGGCTCTTGAAGCCCCAGTTGGCATTGTTGCAAGAGAAAATATACCCATTGGCCACCATGCCCGGCCCACCCTTTACGCTCATGATTAGAAAGTATTTGGGCAAGGAAGAGGGAACCTTGAATTTGCTGTCAACGTTGCAGATGTTGTGGGCCAACAGAGGGTCCCAGGGGCCAGCAGGAGCATGGCAAAAGCCAGGGAAGTAATCAGGGCGGGGCTTTGAATCATCCCCAGATGAACTGGAAGGAGGGGATTTTGGTGGGGGGAGAAGAAGGGGGCTTATTGTGGTGCTCCTCATGTGCAGGAGACTTATCTTTGGGTGGGGACTTTTGGGCTGAGCGCTTCTTCTTGGTTGGCTCCTTGTCAGAAGCTGAGTTATAAAAACTGTGCTCTGAAGGGAGTCATCAGATTCCTCTCCCCCAGTGGAGTGAGCAGGACTCTTCTCAGGAGAGGGCTTTGGTGAGGGCTTTGGGGATGGTTTTGAAGTGGCCTTCTTTGATGAGACAGGCTTTTTTTTGGTGGGTTTGGTTGACTTTGAAGGACGCTTGGTTCCTTTGGGCTGTTTGGAAATGTATTTGTCCTAAAATAATAAGTAAAATGGTTTAAAACAAAGCAATGCATGTAAAAAAACAAACAGAACAACTTAAAAAGCATAATATATAAAAAGTAAATCTTAGATGATTTTTATTGGCATTTAAAAGTTAAAAAATACTTGTATAGTTTTTATTTTATTATAGTTTTAAATAACAAGTTGAAAGTTAAGAAAAATATGTAAAAGTACTATGTTTAGATATAGATTTTATTTAAAAAATTGAAAAAATATGGAAGAGAAAAGTCAAAAATACAACATATCAAAAAATGAGAAGTTTTTATTATGTAAAACATACAGTTTTATATGTGAGAGCTGAAAAGCGTTGACATTATGAGCAACAATTAGCAAAAAAAGCTGAATTCTCACTGTCAATTACAAAAATTGTAGACATTATTTTTGACGACATTGTCACTATTGACATTTTTTAAAAATTTACTATGTTTTTTCATAGTACACTTAATTAAATTTATGTGGGGTAGCAAAAATTAATTGTTTTCTGTGTATTTTGTTCACATATAAAAATTTAAAAAAACATATGAAAATAAGTAAAAAAAGTATCAAGGTTCTTTATTCTTTTATTAAAAATAATATTTGGGTAGTGGTAATATGATATTTTATCATTGCATATATAAGAAGTTTTTAACAAGTTGGTAGATATTGAAAAGGGTAAAGTGTTGACAACGTCACTTAATACATTCTTTATATGAGGCAACATATTAATCTAGGCTTAATTGTGCTACTCTAATTTACTTAACTCCACCCTGGGGAATGATCACAAGCAAATAAACGACATTTACAAGTGTCAACATTATTTTTAATAATAAATTCTATAGTAACTCACACTTAAATTATTGGATTGCTGTTAGCCATCAATCCACTTAATATATTAAAGCCATAATATGTGCCACATAAATATTTATAACATGAACTTTTCAACAATCAAATGCATGTGCACTGTCTTTTTCAATGTATTAATTCAATAATTTTTTTAAATGTGCACTTAATTTCTTTGTTGTAGATGCTTCAGTTTTTGTTATTAAAAATAAGTTATGCTTAAAAAGTGTCAACATTGACACTTTTACGTTGTAAAAAAATAAAAAAATAAACTGATTTTTATGTGGAAATGCAAAGGAAAAATATGGTTAAATCAAGTTTTTGATCAAGCTTAATATTAAATTGTGTCAAATGACAAAGATTTTGTCGTGTTTTCTGGGTTTGCATCCCTGAATGCTTTAAAAAAAGAATTAAGCTAGCACAACTAGCAAAAAACATAGGAGATTTTGAGTTTTGAGTTGATAGTGACCATATCAACAAAGTGTTGACATGGACACTGTCAACATTTTTAGTGTCAACATGGGCGCTGTTGCCTGAACTAAAGAGTTAACCAGATACAACTGGAAGGGTCTTTAGAATGTCACTGAGGTCTGCCTGTTCAGAGATAAATACAAATTACTCCCTGCCTAACAATTAGACATGAAACTGTCTGTCACCCCCAAATTAATGCCTGCATCTTCTGCTGAGCTTACTCTGGACCATACCAATAAGCTATTTGGGATTGTATACATTACTTTCACAGGAGTAATAGATACTATTGTTCCTACCACTGGCCCATGGTCATGGGTGGGCAAGTTGAAATCCCACCTCATTAAGTTAGCACTAATCCTTTTGTGGGCTCTACCCATCCAGTCCGCAGCCTACCAGTTCCCAAGCGCTAGCAAGCCGGCAGATCAGGGTTGGTTCCCTCACAATCAAAGCTGTCTTAGACACTGGGTTGCCAGTTAATGTTGTATCCTCCAATCTTGTGAAGAAGCTTAAAATGGCCCCCAAACTCAACTATCATCAATTTTACAGTACTGCTGGCCTGCCCATGACTTGTGCAATAGGAGTGTACTCAGCTCTTCCTATGTGTTTTGGTAAACTACTCTTAGCTGTGCTGTTGTAGTTCTAGAAAACAAGAGTTATGATCTTCTATTTGATACCTAATTCCTTAGGTAATACAATGGGATCATCAACTTAAAAGGTGGCACCTCTCTATTCTAGGGTATTGATTATCTATGATATTTGAGAAGCCTGTCAAAGTTCTGTTAAAATGCCTCAATATGTGTGCTGTAGAATACCATATTGGTGTCTTCATTATAAAGTAATGTATCCACTTGTCCAACATGAAGTGTCCTCCTATGGCCTGCTCTGCGTCTGAAGGGATTCCACTCCTTGCTACTTCTGCTATGACCACCCCCTGGCTCCCAAGCCATCTTGGACTCTTAGATATCTTATGAGTTTCCTGAACACACATTTCTAGAGCTGTACTTGTCTCCCTTGTTAAGCCAAAATGATCCCTATCTCTGCCCTGGTATTCTATACTTTAAATTCAGAACCTAAAGGTAAAAAACAGGATATTCAATTTTTTTGCATGAACTCACCAACTTACTGGAGTATTTTCATCCTTTTATATAAAAAAGTAGGTTGTTTTGGGATGAAAATTACTCCATTAAGTTGGTGAGTTCACGCAAAATAATTTGACAATCCCGCATTTTTAATTTTAGGTTCTGAATTTACAGTATGTCTCTCATAAAAATCCTGTCCAGATGTTAGTGGCCAATTTAACACCCTCCCCATATATGTGTCAAGAGGCCAGGTTGTTGGTTAGGCAAGCTACTGAATGCTCTTGATGTTATTTCTCTACATCCTTTTGGCACTTTCCAGGACTGCAACTTGCTGAGAATGAACCACATGTCTTATACCTGTTTACTACTCAAGACTTCCTGAAGCTGTTTCCAGTTCAGCAGAAAGAAGTTCTTGACTTATTGGATCAGTTTGCAGATATCTTCACTAAGGATAGCATTAATTATGGTCTAGATAAAGGAGCCATTCACCATATTGATGATGGTGATGCACCTCCCTTCCAAGCTAAACCTTACTGCTGTAGTCAAGTAGAAGATGAAAAATTATCTAAGGAACTCAAACAGCTACTAGATACTGAGCTACTTGCCCCCTCACAGAGCCCCTGGGCTTCTTTTTGCTAATACTTAAGAAGAAAGACAGTGGACATTGCATAGTGATAGACTTTTGACACCTGAATTCACTCACTAAAAAAGACTCATACCCTCTGCCTCACATAGATAATGCCCTTTGTTGTCTTCTGGGGCTCAAAGTTCTTCTCAGCCATGTATCTGTAATCCAGATATTGGCAAGTTTATCTCTCCCCTGAATATAGGCAAAAAACAGCACTTATGACCTCTGAGGGGTTTTTTAGCCTACATGCATGCCTCAAGGGCTGTGTAATGCTTCTGCTACCTTCCAGCATGCTATAGACTCCATATTGTATGACCTAAAACTATCTTGTGTCTTGATGTACTTGGATACATTACTTTTTTAGCGCAACTTTCACAGATCATTTTGCTCATCTGAAAGAAGTATTTTTTAAGATTTGAGAAGCTGGCCTCAAACTGAAGCTGTTTAAATGTTCTTTCTTCAAGAAATGTCTTGAATTTTTAGGTCATGAAGTAACTAAGACTGTAATCTAACCAATGACCAAGAAGTTTGAGGGATATTGAACAGATGCTTCCACCCACCAATCTTTGTGAGATACATGTCTTTCTGGGCATGATAGGTCACTATAGACAGTTTCTCCCTAACTTTGCTGACACTAGTGAACCCTTAGTCTAGTTGTTACACAATGTCACCTTTGAATGGACTACCAGCCAATAACAAGTCTTTGAGACCTTTAAGAAAAATCTTAAGGAGCTTCCTATCCTGGTATACCTCAACTATGATAAAGATTTTATCATCTACTCTGATGCTAGTTATCTGGCTATTAGGGTCATTCTCTCACAGATAGACAATGAGGGAGAGGATCACCCTGTGGCTTATACATCTTTAGTTCTCAACAAGCATGAGAAGAACTATAGAGTTACAGAAAAAGAATGGTTTGTTGTACTATAAGATGATAAAAAATTCTGCCATTATGTCTACAGCACCCATTTTACTGTAGTTACTAATCACACTGTGATGGTCCAAATGGAAGCTGTTTTGCATGCAAGTGCTGATTTGGCCACAGTAAAGACTCTATGCTGAAATTTGGTAAAGTATAGTGGTTTTAGGACAGGTAAAGGCCTAGTAGATAACAAAGAACTCCTGTGGGTGGGGAGGGTACCAGCCTAGCAGGTAAAATTGGCTTCTAGAGTGCTGTATGATATCTGAACCTAGTAGGTAACATTGGCTACTAGATGAGGATAAAGTATTAACACAGTAGTTAACAAAGGATCACTGTATAGGGATGGCTCTTCAACCCAGCATGTAAAATTGGCTTCTAGGGGGAATTGGTGATGTAACCTATCAGGTAACTAGTGACTGCTAGGAAAGAGAGGAGCTGAGATAGCTCCAGAATCAATTGGTCACTTGAAAGAGGTCTGCAAGTGAGCACACTACCTAAAAGACTGGTAGGGTGTCCTTGTCTGTGTTTTCTTGAAGGCTTTGGGGAGGTCCTGAAGCCACCATAGAGGCATAAATATGATCAGAGACGTTATCAGGGTAGCTGCTCAGGGAAGCAACTGCAGAGCTTGATAATGAACAGGTCTCTGGGAAGTAAAGCTGGTTAATTTTTGACTAAAAGCTCAGGATTAACCACCTGAGTGATTAAAGACAACTGCAACAACATGAGGATTGTCTGTGGTTGAATGGCCATAGCAGAGGTCACTTGCAGGGGCACAGTTAAACACCAGTATCTTTATATACTTATTGCCTGAGTATGAGGTATTGATAACAGGGACTGAAAATGGAACTGAGACAGTTAATAGTGAGTAATGGAACCTAGGTGATTCATAGTGCAGATGGAGCCTAGGTGATTTGTGGTAAGGACTAGCTGAAGGACTGGAGGATCATGGATAAGGACTAGCTGAATAACTGGAAGATCATAGTGAGGACTAGCTGATGAACTAGAAGATCATGGAGAAGGACTAGCTAAAGGACTGGAAGATCATGGAGAAGAACTAGCTGAAGGACTGGAAGCTGATTAAGAAGGACCAGAAGAAGTAGATGAAGAAGAATTAATGATAGACTTGGACTTCTGGAAATAGGATTAATGATAAGAAAGAAGCAGATAAAATAATTAAGCAAACTGCCAAAAAGATATGATAAAAATATTTAGAAAAATATCATATAAAAGAAGTAAGAAGAAAGTAGGAAAAAGTTCACATAAAATAGAATGTAAATTTATAAGGAATTGATTGAGTAAGCAGAAGTCAGAGTAGCTGGAAACAGAACAGAGAAACTCTAAGGGAAAAGGCTGGAGTTTTGCTGAAATGGTTAAGTAAAGCAAGAAGCAAGCAACAGGCAGTTTCAGATGGCTAAAATGTGGAAGAAAACTCTGAGAAACACAGAGAAACTTTGAAGAAATTAGGGTTTGAAAATATTGTAAGTAAAACCTTGTTGGAAGCACTTGAGTTTTTCCAGAGAAATGTGATGGGAATCATGGCAAAACCGTTCAAAACACAGAGTGAGTGTTTACCAGAGCAAAACAACACCGGGTTCAAGCTAGGATCAAGAGCAAGTCATTCAGGCAAATGTTTTGGCAAAACAGCTTAATACAGGTGTTTAATTGGCTTCATCTTGAAGCTTGTTTGATCAAGGTTTTAAGGGCTTTAAATGAAGGGTTTAAGCCTGAAAAATGAGGGAATGAACCAGAAAAAGCTGGCTTTTAATTGGCTGAAGTAAGTGAAAAGGTTTAATATAATATAAAGTAAGGAAAACTTGATAGTTTAAGCCTGGAACACCAGATATCTGAGAAAAATAAGACTGGAACAAGGAGCTATAAAAGGGGGATTGTCTGGGGCTTTTCAAGGACTGGAAAAAGTGCATTACAAAGGCCACTAAGACTACACAGAGAGCTGGAGACCAAGATAAAGGTGCAGGAGCCCAAGACCAAGTACAAGGAATCCAAGATATTTTTAGAGGGCTCTAAGTAGTAAAGATAGTCCCTATGAGTGAGCTGCCCAATATTATCTACCCTAGCTAAGAGGAGGAAGATAACTAACACCAAATCTGTTGAAGGTTTGCCATTAGTAAAACTTTCCAGGAGGAGTGGGAAAAGTTAACTAGACACCTTGAGATGATAGATATGGTGAGGAAATTTATTAGGAATGATTTCACTAGGCTGTTAAAGGATTGGTACAGGCCCACAGAGAGTCTTGCACCAGCTGAAGTACAAGTACATGGTGGGGATGCACACCTAGTCATAGAGAAAGTATTGGAAGAGTTTGCAGGAATACAAGCAAAGTATAAACTTCAAGTTAGCCGCCTACCTCTATAGGAAATGACAACTCCTTCCAGACGGCAACAGCGCCCATGTTGACACTTTGTCAACATGGCCACTGTCAACTCAAAACTCTAAATCTCCTATGTTTTTTGCTAGTTGCTCTAGCTTAATTCTTTTTTTTAAAGCGTTCAGGAGTGCAAACCAGAAAACACAACAAAGTTCTTTGTCATTTGATACAATTTAATATTAAGCTTATTAAAAAACTCTATTTAACCAGATTTTTCCTTTAGGTTTACTAATAAAAATTAATTTATTTTTTATTTGTTTTCACAATGTAAAAGTGTCAATGTTGACACTTTTTAAGCATAACTCATTTTTAATAACAAAACTGAAGCATCTACAACAAAGAAATTAGGTGTTCATTTAAAAATGTTTTTTTTGAATTATTATATTGAAAAAGACAGTGCACATACATTTGATTGTTGGAATGTTCATGTTATAAATATATATGTGGCACTTATTATGGATTTAATATATTAAGTGGATTGGTGACTAACAGCAATCCAATAATTTAAGTGTGAGTTACTATAAAAGTTACTATGAAATTTATTATTAAAAATAATATTGACACTTGTAAATATTGTTTATTTGCTTGTGATTATTTCCCAGGGTGGAGTTAAGTAAATTAGAGTAGCACAATTAAGCCTAGATTAATATGTTGCCTCATATAAAGAATGTATTAAGTGACAATGTTGACACTTTACCCTTTTCAATATCTACCAACAACTCATTAACAACTTCTTAAATATGTGATGGTAAAATATCATATTACCACTACCCAAATATTATTTTTAATAAAAGAATAAAGAACCTTGATACTTTTTTTACTTATTTTCATATGTTTTTTTAAATTTTTACATGTGAACAAAAATACACAGAAAACAATTAATTTTTGCTACCCTGCATAAATTTAATTAAGCGTACTATGAAAAAACATAGTAAATTTTTAAAAAAATGTCAATAGTGACAATGTCGTCAAAAATAATATCTACAATTTTTGTAATTGACAGTGAGAATTCAGCTTTTTTTGCTAATTGTCACTCATAATGTCGACGCTTTTCAGCTCTCACATATAAAACTTTATGTTTTACATAATAAAAACTTCTCATTTTTTGATATGTTGTATTTTTGACTTTTCTCTTCCATATTTTTTCAATTTTTTAAATAAAATCTATATCTAAACATAGTTCTTTTACATATTTTTCTTAACTTTCAACTTGTTATTTAAAACTATAATAAAATAAAAACTATACAAGTATTTTTTAACTTTTAAATGCCAATAAAAATCATCTAAGATTTACTTTTTATATATTATGCTTTTTAAGTTGTTCTGTTTGTTTTTTTTACATGCATTGCTTTGTTTTAAACCATTTTACTTATTATTTTAGGACAAAAACATTTCCAAACAGCCCAAAGGAACCAAGCGTGCTTCAAAGTCAACCAAACCCACCAAAAAGAAGCCTGTCTCATCAAAGAAGGCCACTTCAAAACCATCCCCAAAGCCCTCACCAAAGCCCTCTCCTGAGAAGAGTCCTGCTCACTCCACTGGGGGAGAGGAATCTGATGACTCCCTTCAGAGCACAGTTTTTACAACTCAGCTTCTGACAAGGAGCCAACCAAGAAGAAGCGCTCAGCCCAAAAGTCCCCACCCAAAGATAAGTCTCCTGCACATGAGGAGCACCACAATAAGCCCCCTTCTTCTCCCCCCACCAAAATCCCCTCCTTCCAGTTCATCTGGGGATGATTCAAAGCCCCGCCCTGATTACTTCCCTGGCTTTTGCCATGCTCCTGCTGGCCCCTGGGACCCTCTGTTGGCCCACAACATCTGCAACATTGACAGCAAATTCAAGGTTCCCTCTTTCTTGCCCAAATACTTTCCAATCATAAGCGTAAAAGGGTGGGCCGGCCATGGTGGCCAATGGGTATATTTTCTCTTGCAACAATGCCAACTGGGGCTTCAAGAGCTGCCATTACACCTGCAAGGACTGCTCCTGCCCAGTGCAGCTCAACACTGAGTGCTGGGACTTGGTCCAAACCATCAAGGGAAAGCATACCTGCATCATGCCAAATACCACTATTACCCGCCTCCTCAAGTGGTATCTTGTCCAGGTGATGCCCACCTCCAAAGATCTTTCTGCCACCCAGCTGGCCATGCTTGCTTGCAAGTACCTCTCCCCAACTAACTTGAAGAGGGTATCAACTCATAATCATTGATCAAGTTTGTAAGTGATAGGTGTCAAGCCTCAAACCCCATGGCCAAGAGTGCCACCAACATCAAGGACCTTATCCTCACAGATGCCCTCAAGAAGATGGAGGATGATGAGATGTTCCTGCCCCATGACAATGGGCAGGAAGTGGAGGATAGGATTGTAGCCTATGCCACAACCCAAAACCTGGAGCAGCTAAACACTGCTATCACCTGACTGTGCAACGGCACATTTTCTACTTGCCCCTCCCTATTCAAGCAGCTTTGGGTCCTTCATGGGCAGTTTAATGACCAGGTTATTACATTTGTATTTTTTCTTCTTCCTGGTGCTAATACTGAAGTCTACACCAGAGCCTTCAAGATTGTCCGGGATGCTTTGAGCTCCCTTCCCACCAACATTCTCCCCCCTCCCACTCACGCCACAAGGGCAAATCCCTCCTCTGCTGAGAAGGATGAGTCCACCATAGCTGCTGAGCAGCTAGCTCATGCACTCTCATTTGGGCCAAAGGTTATCATAATGGACTTTGAGCAAGCTCAGTTCAGAGCCTTCAAGGCCACCTTCAATAGAGAAGTCCAGGGCTGCTTCTTCCATTTTAGGAAGGCCCTCATCAAGAATCTCAAGAGTTAGAAGGACCTTTTTGAGAAGTATCTTAACAATGGTAAGGGAAAGTGCCACTTTCCTTGACTCAGTTTGCTGCCTTGGCTTTTGTGCGCCTGGAGCATGCTGGGCTTGGCTTTGAGCCCTCCTGGAGGACGCTTACATCAAGAAGCACTCCACCATCTTCAAAGATTACTAGGATTACTTTGAGCGCCAATGGGTGGGCAAGAAGGTGACTGAATGGAGAGGTAAGAGCAGGACCACTGCCCCTTGGAATTGCCAGGGCGCCTGCCTCACAGGTGAGATGAAGACCACCTCTAGCCTTGAGGTTTGGCACAAGCACCTGAAGGTGAAGTTTGGGTCAACCCCCAAATACAACAAGTTCTTCTCTAAGCTGCAGGAGGAGCAAAAGTCCAAGGAGCAGGACTACCAGGAGGACGTTCAGAAGGTGGTAAAGAAAAAGTACAAGGTGGCAGAGATTAAGAAGTACCTTGAGGGCGTTGCCACTGCTCTTGCTGGTGGCTTTAATTAGCACAACAAACCTTGCTTTGCTTTGCCTGTATTTTTTTCTCTTTAACTTTTAGTTTTTTTAATTTATTTATATTGTACTAATTTTTTTAGGTATAAATGGTAAGTTTCAGATACAGTTTTAATGTGGTTTAGTAAGAAAAGTCTTAAATTTTGTTAATTTATCTTTAAGCTATGAGATATTTTCAGTTATGCTTATTTAAAGTATAGCAAATTAAAATTAGAATTTTCTTATATTTTGTATTTATTATGATATTTAAAATATCTGTATTTTTGGTTTGTTGGAATTTTAATTTTTATGGAAATAAAAAATATTTATATAATAAATTGTTTAATTTACATAGTAAACTGAAAAATAGTTGCTTATATCTCCTTATTCTTATTACTTATGATAATCTTTTATTGCAGTTCTGATTTTCTTTGGGGTATTTTAGTATATTAAAGTATTTAAAAATATTTTTTTTATTGAAAATGTTCAGGGTAAAGTGTTTTGTTAATTAAAAAAGTGTTGACATCCAGGAAACAACATTAAGTAAAACTGGGTTGTTGGTTTACTATAGTGTTGACTCTAAAAGTGTTGACATGGTCACTGCTAACATCTTCTTATGTTGGCATGGGTGCTGTTGCCAACATAAGAGAGGAATTAGCTTGTTCAACAGTCCCATTGGTTGACGGATTATGTGGTGCAGAGAAGGATTGGTGAGTACTCAGCTTCTACAATAGACGTGATAAGGCAAGCATTGAAGTTAAGCAATTATCAGACAGCAGGACTTGAGGAAACCCGTGTCAATAGAAGATATCTTGCAACAAGAAATTTTCAGTAGTCTTGCAAGTTATATCTCTGGTAGCTCTGGCTTCTACCTATTTGCTAAAATGTCTATGGCTATCAAGATGAAACAGCACCCAGAACTAGAACTAGATAGAGGCCCAGCAGCATCAATACTCACAGTGTGGAAGGCATGTTTAGGCAGGATGAGTTTGACTTGATGTTGGGAAGGTTGAGATTGTTAGATTTGACAAGAATGATAGGATGAGTGGACATCAGGGATTTACAAGGTGCATGTTTTTGCAGTAGAATTTCTTGCACAACATTTCATGAGTTTTTGCTATACCTCCTTGACCAGTATCAATGTGAGCTTAGAGGATGATGACTATTCTCATACTGGGGCAGACATAGGACAAATAGGTGTTATTGAAATTCCTGAATAGTTTCTATCTTAAATCACAGTATCTTTTTATAGGACTTGCAGTGCCAAGCAGATGTCTTCTGGTTCAGTGGTCCAGGAGTCAGGGTATTCTATCAACTTGTATAGGTGATTGGCGTCAGCAGAATAGATAGCTACTATAGGCACCCTTGACAAACCATCAGCATTCTGATGTTGTGCACAAGGACAATGTATTACTGTGAAATTGTATCCTTGTAACTGTAGGGCCCAAGAGGCTAGCCAACCTTCAGGCTCCTTTAATTGTTGCAACCACTTAAGGGATAAGTGATCTGTGACTACAGTAAAGTGGGTCCCGTAGATATAGTGTCAAAACTGCTTCACAACATGTAGCACAGCCAAGCATTCTTTTTCAGTGATGCTATAATTCTTCTTGTGCTTGTTGAGGACTTGTGAAGAATAGACAACAGGTCAATCCACGCCCTCATTGTCAATCTGGGCTAAGATGGCACCCACAGCTACTCCACTGGAGTCAGTGTACAAGATAAACTCTTTATCATAATCAGGGTAGACTAGGATGGGGGCCTCTTTGAGCTTGGCCTTCAGCGCTTCAAACAATTGCTGCTGACTGTCAGTCACTCAAAGGGGATGTTGCAAAGGAGCTGGACAAGGGGTTCACTCAATTCAGCAAAGTTGGGTATGAACTGTCAATAGTAACCCATCATACCAAGAAATACTTGAACCGCATGTAGATTTGTGGGGGGCAGCATCTTATCAATGGCTTTCATCTTATTATTCATGGGGTGTATCCTAGTTTAGGTGACCTCATAGCCCAAGAATTTGAGTTGCTCTATGAAGAAGGAACACTTGGGTCATTATTTGTTAGATTAATCTGTTTCCTATTAACTGTGCTACTTAAAACTTTAAAATTTTGTTTTAATTTTCTTATCAATAAATTTAAATAATTACAACAATTTTATCAAAATAAATCTTATTTAATCCTTATAATATAAAAACCTATATTAAATTAATCATTTTCTACTTTCAGCTAAATTAAACTGTATTAAAAGCTAGTAACAATCTTATTTCATATACCATTATTTCTTGAAAGCTGATTAGTACAAAATGACATCATTCTAAAAAGAGCAACCTAAAAATACAATAAAAACTGATATGATGCTTTTTGTTGGAAATCAAATTGTTGCCTAAAATCTTAGCTTTTTTAAAATATTTAATTTAAAATATAATAATTTTTGAATCCCTCTTTTAAAAAGAGGACAAATAGCTTTTTTGCATATTTAATAAATATTAAATAATTTTGGATTTTTTAAAAAAATCTAGTAAAAAGTTAAAAAAAACTAAAACTAAAATTAAAACTGAACTTTTATTGAAATTTCAGTGATCTCATTTAGCATAAGTAATTTATTCTTAAATTAGATTTTATAGAAAATATATAATAAGAACTTATAAGAGAGTAAAAGTTTTTCTTTTCAAAATTTAAGTATTTAATATTAATAAAATAGCTTTATACAACTATTTAATAAAATTATATTTTTATACTGTATGCTAGAGATAATATGTATAAAAAATTCAAACATAAAAAAGAATTTATCAAAATCTTGCTTTATTTAATTAAATTTTATAAAGGTTAAAATTTATTTGAACTAAATGGAAAATAATCTTAGTCATTGTATCTATAAAAATAAGATACAAATTTAATTATACAAGCAAATATTTATATGTGATTAGAAAAACATTTTTGTTTTGATAGATTTAAAATATATAAAGTTCATTTTTTAAGAACTGTTAAAGGTTATAATAAACTTAAGTTTATTTAAAAAAAGGTTTTTGAGTTGGTTACTAAAAGTAAGCTAAATAATGATTTATACTTTAAATTTAGTTTACTGATTAAAATATCATACTTTAAGAGTTAATTAGCATATTTTATTTCAAATAATAATTTTATAATCTTACATTCAAAGCCACTTCAAGATACTAAATTGGTATTGAAATATAAAGTTGCAGCACAATTCCGAAAGCTGAGATTAAGGGCTTTCTGATGATACTAGTTTGAGCGAGATTGAAGTACTATTTGCGGAAATATCAACAGTTAACCAGAATATAAAAAGGGGTAAATAAACAATGATATCAAACTTCAGGGGTGATATTGATAAATTAAGGAGATCAGTTGGGGGTCAGCTGGGGATTTATGCCTGTAGTGCAAAAGCTCAGCTAACATGGTATTTAAACAGCTCAACTTTACAGAAATTTACTTTACAAGCTACACCTTTACTCCTCTCTGATAACTGCACATCTATTTCCAAGCAAGAACTGCCTGAACCAAGCCAAGGAACCCAACCACTATCATTATGGAACCTATCAAGTTTGCACCTCAGATGACACCCTTCTTCTCACTGGGGGCTTCTACTAAGAGAGAAAGAATCTCTATGCTTAAACAAGCATTCTTTTTTACTGCTGGCAGTGATCTTAACAGCTTTGTTGAGCATTTCTTATTAAAAACAGAGTTTGGAAAAAGTACCTTCTTACCTGTCATACAAAATTCTAAGACAGATGATTTCCTTAACAACCTAAAGGAATTGATGTCAGAGTCCCCTGCCAAGCACCTTTCTTCCCTAAGAGCATTGGTTACATCAAGCTACAGTCTGAAAGAGCTTTTGGATTGTGGATTTAAAATGACAAAAAATGAGTATTCATATTCTAAAAAAATAAAAAATGCTAAAAAAGCATCATTAAATTCAAAAAATAAAAAAGGAAAAAATGATTCAGTAAAGAAAGAAAACATAAAAAATATCTTAAAACATATATTAAAAAATTCATTTCCAACTAGCCAATTCACTAAAAAATCTCCTGGATTGATTTATGAAGAATTACAAAAAGAGTTGAGTGAATACTCAACTAAAATAAAATACTCATTATTGAAAACAAAAAAAGAAATTTACGAAGATATGAAAATAAAAAACAATATTTCTATTTCACTTTCCACTTTTTATAAGCTTATTCCTAATAATATAATTAAAAGCAAAAAGCAAACTGATATGTGTAACATTTGCAACTTAAAAAAGTCATTAGAAATGAAGAAAAAGGATTTGAGTATAAAGAAGTTGCCATTGCCTAAATCTATTAAAGAAAATTTGGAATCTATTGACCTACATGAAAAGTTTTATAAGCATCAAAATAAAGAATATATTAGTGATATAAATAATCTTGATAATAATTCATGTGTTATAGTAATAGACTATAAAGAAAACTTTAAAATAGGTGGGGGTCCTAAAGAGACAAATAATTGTTTTTATGAGAAAATACCTATTTCTTTATTAGGATTTACAATTGCTTTTAAAGAAAATGAGAAAATTAAATATGAGTATCATGACTTTTTATCTGAAATTTTATCTCATGACTCTTTGTTTTCAGGTCAGTGTTTGATAAGTCTGCTTAAAAATAATAAATTTAAGAATATTAAAAATATTAAAGTTTGGACTGATAATGGTAATCATTTCAGATCTTATGAATTCTTATATTATCTTTTTAAAGAGGTACCTAAAATTATAAAAGGAACAATTAAGTTTAATAGATTTGTTGAGTGTCATGGCAAAAGTATTGTTGATGGTCATTTTGGTGTATTATCTAAAATATTTAAACAAAAGGAAAATGAGATGTATATAAAAAATATAAATGATCTCAAAATGGTTTTTGAGAGAGAGGAAGAAAGAAAGGGTCTATATGAAACACTTGTAAATAATTCAGATGTTTCCCAAAAAATCTTTTTTCACATCTATGATAGAAAATCTAGGCCTAAAAAAAGCTGGCTTGAAGTCAAAGCATTTTATGTTAATCTTTCATATTTAATGAAAGATGGTGAGCTGTATGTTTCACCTTTGACATTTGAGGATGTTAAGAAGTACTCCAAAATAAAATTATTGTGCAAAGTTCTGCACAGATGACAGAGAAACAAAGAGAGCTGATACTACTAAAGGATTAGTAGGACATGTTCATGAAGTTGGACGCATAACAAAAACTTATATTTCACATAGGGTAAATAGTATTTTAAATACAATAACTTTTTTTTCTAAAAATAACTAAGAAATTAATTATATGAGCCAAAGATAGGGTAATAGCAATTATAGCTTTGGGGCTGCTATTACTCTCCCATGCAACTCATATATTTAATTCTTGGCTTATTAAAATAGAAAAAAGGGTTTTAGCAAAAAATACAGCTAATAGAAATAAGATTTATTTCTATTAGTTGTATATTTTACACTATTAAACTTTTCTTCAGTAAACTAAGCATTATACTAATGTTCAAAAAACATAAGTTTATGACTTAAATGATACCAAAGAAGTTAAAAGGCTTTGAAATGCTTAAGCTGGCGCCTTGGCTTAATCTAACAAATAATGACCCACTTGGAGGGTTTAAGCTTCAACCCAGCTTTTCAAATCTTGAGAAAGACAGCCTTGAGATGGTCAAAATGGTCAGTGAAGGTGGAGCTTAACAATATAATACTGTTGAGATATATGAGAACACAGGAGAGCTTCAGGTCTCATATAATAGAGTCCATGGCTTGGTGGAATGTAGCTGGGGCATTAAAGAGTCCCTGAGGCATTTGAGTGGTCTTGTAGAGATCTTCTGAGGTGATAAGAGCAGCATTTTCTTGATCTTATGGGGACAAGTCAACATGCCAGTATCCTGATGCCAAATCCATAGCAGAGAAGAATTCCACGCCTCAAAGTTGTCTAAGGACATCATCAATCCTGGGCAAAGGGTATGAATCCTTTTTTGTGAGAGATTTTAGGCGGCAATAGTCCATCACAATACAGTGGCATACATCCTTCTTCTTAATGATTGACAAGGGGGAGGCGCAAAGGCTCTGAGAGGGGACCAAGAGTCCAGCATCCAAGAGTTGTTTGAGTTCTTTGGAAACCTTGGCATATTTTACCCTGATGCAGTGGTAGGGTTTGGCACAGAATGGAGGATCATCACCTGTATCAATATGGATAATGGCCCCTTTTTGCTAGACCATAGTCATATGGCCCAGAAGCAAAGATGTTGTTGAACTGGCCAAGAAGCTCTAATACATCCTTCTGCTGGATGGGTGATAGTTGCAGAAAGTCAGCAGCAGTGAACAGGGAGAGACCTTGAGGATCTTCTTCTGGTTGGTTAAAGTTGCTGAAAATTCCAAAGGGGTAGAGGGAAGCCACTTGTTAGGCTTCCAATATGTTTCCATGTCCCACAACTTGGCCACTAGAAACCTGCATGGGCAAAGCAGTCAAGTTGGCTAGCAGCAGTTGCACAGGCTTTTTACAACTTAGAGATTCAGGATAGTACAACTCTAAGAAGGATTTCTCAGGCAGTTAATAAGATATCTGAGATTCAATTATTACTTGCAAGCCAGTAATGATGATTATAGCTTCAGGAGCAAGCAAAGAAACACTTTTTTAATGTGCTAAAATGGAATGTATTTGATGTATATTAAATTCAAAGTCAGATCCAGAACAAAATTACACATAGTCAATTACTCAACCAATTGATTGAGAACTAGTGGATACCAGAGCATTCTGGATTCCACTTGAATCTTCTCAGTAATTTGGCAAAATGGAGGTTACACAAAGGGACAACAAACAAGGCCTTTGATTCCAGAATCAAAGCTCATACTTGGCGCTTGAGTCCAGAAACCTAAATGAAGGTGACTCAATAATCTGATCACCCAATGAATCTCTTCTTCTGGGTTTAAAATCAATAGCTTTATTGATATTGATATTTTGATTATGGTATTGATGCCAAACCTGGCCCAATTCCCTGGTCTTCCATCCCACCAATTTCCCCTCCACTAATTTCCCACCTCTCTATATATACTTGGTTTTTATATGAAATAAAGATAAGTTTTTACCCCACATACTGTTCACTCCACTTTGGTTTTACTACCCTGTATTCAGGTATAGTAATTGAACAATTACCAGGGCTAATTCTTACTAGCTATATCCAACAGTCCATACTTACAACATTTGGCGCTTATGGCAATTTTTTAGCCACCAGCTGGCCCTTCCAACCCCCATGATTCCTTCTTGGTGGAGGGAGAGATGCCTTGTGGCAATAATAACACCTACCAAGACCTACCCAGTGGCCTCAAGAAACTCCAACAATTTATGGATGATATCCCCTGGCCCTCACCACTTGGCAACCAGAGCCCCCTACTATTGACTGCACCTGCACCCATGGAAGTGGATGCTAATGAAAGTCCCTCTGAAGAAGCCATCTGGCAATAAATGACCAGAATAGACAAAGGGGCAGACAACAATGATCAGCAATCACAAATACTGGCCATCCAATATCCCTCTGCAGAGATATACATGTAGAGATTCCGTAACTAAAGCATGATAAACCTCAATCAACTTTTTAAGAACCTCCAAACTGCTGAGCATGTGAAGGATTACATCCAGCATTTTGCCCAACCAGCTATCTACCACAATCAATTACACTTGGGGTGTCTACAGAGCTTGATACAAGATCATGGAATACTAGTGACAAACCAGAAGTCATTTCTTCAGCTTTTATACCACAATATGACTACCAACTTTGAGTTAATGAACAACCAGCTCTCAGAAGTGGTGACGGTCCAGGACAGTATTATCCCCTGGTCCAAAGCAGTTGAACAAGGACTGAACTCTCTGGTCCCCCATCAAGTGATCCAGACCCTTTTCCACCAAGGATTAGACTCTAACTGGATTGCCACAGTGTCAGTACTTATCAAGGAGAATGGACTGATCATCTGTGAGCTGATCCAGGAGGTGACTATCTTGAGCCAACTCCTGGTAGCTCTTCCCTTGGAGGGCTCCAGCTAACCTGTGATATCTACTCCTTCCCCTTCAAGTGCAATGATGCATAGAGATATATTAGAACTCTATGACCACCTATCAAAATTACAACATGAAGTGAAGGAGGTAGGCATTGACTTGACTTTCATCTATTGAGAGTTTGGCAAAGTCAAACACAAGGTTGATGGATTTCAGGCTGAGAAAGTCACCTTGTCTAGCTGGTGCCAAAGCCAGTACAAAATCAACGCAGAGAAGATCTCAAAGCTCCAAGAGGTACTGACCAATCAGGAGAAGAGGATAGGTCTGCTGGAAGAGAACTTAGATATCACTTTTCTGGAGAACTGGGCCTACGCAGATGAACTAGATGAGCACAAGGCACTGATGGCTTCTATCCAAGACCAGTTGGAGAGAACAAACAGCATAATGGCTTCACTGGAACAGAAGCTGGATAGTCTCTCAAATCAACACCTGCACAGGGAGACTGGACGCCAATCTCAAGGCAGCTACTGGAACTCATCTGGGCAAGAAGAGTATCACAGTCTGGACAGCAACAAAGAAACCAACCGGAGGCTCCCCTGTTCTATCTGAGTGTTAGAGGTGGTGACAGAGAATGGTGGTCCAGCCATGGTTACCAATGAAGATACTGTACAAGATCTCAAAGCACAGCAAGAAGAGGCACACAAGGCGGCTTCCAAAACCCGCTTTGCTGCCTCCAAGGCCAACTGCAACAGACCTGCTTCCCCTATTCAGCAGGCTACACCAGCTACCACTGCAGCCCATAACACTTTGCCCTTCTTCAAACCAGCTAACCTCTTCAGGTTTGACAAAAAGAGTAATGTAGCCATGTTCCTCTGGCTATACCAGAACTCAATGTATGGGGCAGATGAAGCTATGAAGGATGATGTGATAATCAACTTCCTGGACACTGATACACAGACACTGATACTACCCTGCCTCCCAGAAAATGACTGGACTTACAACAACATCTTGTGGGCCTTGATGGAAAAATTTTGGTAGCCAGGAAGCTCTCCTAGGACAAAATATGGTCTTTGCGGATACTAAACTCAAGGTGGGAGAAACCTTGGAGGAGTTTAATTCCAGGTTCTACTTGGAAGCACAGACCTTGGCTTCCATGAAGGCAGTGTTGTTCATTGATGTACAGTCAGCACTTCTCAATGCATTATGTATCAACAGGGAACTTTCACTTGCCTTAAAGTCTGGAATCTACACCGCTCAGACTGTCCCTGACCTGATCCAATTGCTGAAAACTTACAAGGAAGAGTTTGAGATCCCTCTACTTAAGGGAACCCCTTGACCCCTCACTGAAACTAGAACCATAAATTTTAGTACTGAAGGTTCAAAGACAGTTGATCCCAATAATGGTACTTTGAACAACTCAGCACGCCTTTTCTTCAAGTGTAACAAATCTGGGCACCTCTCCTGGGATTTTAAATCCCCACACAAGGTCTTGGTGATAGGCGTGGAACCAGAGGAGGAGGACTACGCTGACAACACAGATATTGAGAAAGACAATGAGTAACAGTCAAAAAACTACTAAGCAGCCAGGACAAGGATAAATCCTTGGCTGCCCTTGTAGTTTTGACACCCTCATCTCCCCCCATACCTCTACCCCCCAACAAACCTGCTCTGAGGTTTGCTGCCTCATCACCAACTGAGTTGAAATCTAAGGAAGAGCCTTCCCTGATTGACTTCAACTCTCAACCCTTACACAAGGATACTGACTTAGAAGGAGTCCAAGAGGACCTTCTACATTGAGTTCTCACGGTTAACACTTGAATCCATTGGATGGCGCTTTGCCCTGAGGTGTTCATCCCATTGATAGCTTGTAAAAAGGTCTCCTTGCTGTATGCCAAACAGCTGGCTCAACCAGGCGTGGAAGTTACCTACAAGGAGGACAGCGCTGAACAACTGACCAAGCTGCTATGTACTGTTAATGCCTCAGCCCCTCTGGAGTCCCTCAAGGAAGCAAGCCCAGCTGTAGGAGCTGCCATGGCTACCTTCTTAGAAAAGTTCAAAGGACTGAGCTTGCATCAGGTCTCCAAGATTGTGGAGATCAGAAAAGACTGTCAGGATTGTACTTATATTAACCTAGTAGTAAAAAAAACCCACATCTGAGCCATACTGGATACTGATGCCCCAGGGAACATTATGTCCTTGCAGCTGGTCAAGAAGCTAAAACTGGCACTAGACTTGGCTTATCATGAAGAGTTTGATACAGCTGGGCCACAGACTATTAGAGCAAAAGGAACATACTCTTCTCTCCCTCTTTGCTTTGGAAAACTAATGGTCACTGCCCCTGCCATAGTTCTGGAGAATAACAGCTATGACATCCTTATTGAAACTAGCTTTATGGTTCAGTATGGCACTGTGACCAATCATAGAGACCATATGTTTGGGATCTTGGGCCACTCAATCCTCATGTTCTACCATGATGATTGCTTTTCTGAACTGCCCCTAGGCTGGTTGCACTACATCAACCTGGAGTATGTAGATGGAGAACTACCAATTGCCTATATGCTGTGTAGTAAGAAGGCTAAGGTGCTCCCTCTCTTGGTGGGATAAGACAAGGGTATTCCTGTGTATGCGTCTTCCACAGTGTTCATACCATCAAGCTTGTAAGTAATTCATAGCACTGGTCTATCACTTGCACTTCCTGCTGGTACTCATGGGGAGATTTTTATCATCCCCAATGCATCACGGTTAGAGCCATGGGTAGCACCAGGAATCATCATGCCTAGCAGTCAGGAAATCTTGGTGTTGCTGGCTAACATGAGTCAGCAACCAATGACTGTCTCCAAGTATCAATTGCTGGGCCACATACGTTTAGAAGAACATGGCAACCTACAAGAAGCCTCTCCTTTTGTAGACTTCTTGAAGATGGGCTTACCCTGTGAGCAACCAAGAGTTCTGTCAGTCATCAGCTGTGAGTTGCTATCAGGCTTCTCCAAAGAACAAAAGGACCTAGTTATGGATCTCTTTGCTCAATACAGGAATGTTTTTGCTAAAGATGACTATGACCTTGAGAAGGCAGTAGACATAGCGCACCACCTTGATACCCAGGATAGCCCTCCAATCTGCTCTAGACTAATATCACGTAGCCAAGCTAATCATGCTGTGGCCAACAAAGAGCTCCAGGAACTACAGGGTACTAGACTCCTGGTTCCCAGCAAGAGCCCTTGGTCTGCCCCCTGCTGATAGTCAAGAAGAAGGACAGTAGTAATAAAGTGGTGATTGACTACCGCTGTCTGAATGCAGTTGCCAAGAAGGACTCCTACCCACTTCCTTGCATTGATGATACACTGGATCAACTGGGAGGTGCCAAGCTCTTTAGTGCAATGGAACTTATCAGTGGGTATTGGCAAATTGACCTGCCTCCTGCTGACCAAGAGAAATGCGCCATAATAACCAACCAAGGGCTTTTCCAACCCACAAGGATGCCCCAAGGCCTATCCAATGCGCTGGCCACCTTCCAGAGAGCCATGGGTGCAGTGATGGGAGATCTCAAGCTCTCCTGCGTTCTAGTATACCTCAATAATAGCAATGTCTTCTTTTGCACCTTTATTAAACACTTGGCCCATCTGGAGGAGGTTTTCAAGCAGCTTTTAGCTGCCAACCTAAAGCTGAAGCCACACAAATGCAACTTTTTCAAGGAGCATCTAGAGTTATTGGGTTTTATATCAGCCGCAACAGACTCTGCCCTGTCCCTCTCAAGGTTGAGGCCATGGAAATATGCAGGCGCCTTCTAGTAAAAGGGATGTTCAATTTTTCCTGGGGATGATAGGTTACTACTGCTGCTTTATCCCCAATTTTTCCACACTGGGGGATGCGCTCTTCTAACTCTTTTGCGCTGATGTGGACTTCTGCTAGAGCTTGGCATTCCAGACTGCATTTGAGGCCCTAAAGAAGACTCTCACTGCTGCACCTGTGCTGGCCTATCCAGACTTTTCCAGACCCTTTTTAGTTCACACAGATGCCAGCTTGACAGCCATTGATGGTGTGCTCTCTCAGCTGAACGCTGATGTATTAGAACATCTGGTGGGTTACTGCTCTTTCACTCTCAACATCCATGAAAGGAACTACACGGTCACAGAACGTGAGTTCTTGGAAGTGATTTATTCCTACCAATAATTCAGGGTGTACCTTCATAGAGTAAATTTCAGAGTTTTCATAGACCATGCTTCCTTGCAATGACTTAAGACACTGAAGGATCCCAAAGGTTGGCTAGCAGGTTGGGCCATCAAGCTGCAGGCATATGACTACAAAATCATTCACTGATTTGGCGCAATCCACCAAAATGCCAACTGCCTTTTCCATCTGCCTACTGTTGCATTAGTCTCCCCATGGCTGACATTCTATATCATAAACTCATAGAGGACCCTTCTTTGTGGGGGGAGGAACCGGCAGAAATACAGAAGGCCCTCAAGAAGCTAGCTGCTGACACCAAAGTCTCCAAGGGACAGCTCCTAAAGCTTTGCGGGAGCTCCTGGCTTCCGTCTATATGTCCATCTCTGCGCATGGACTCAGTGGTAGCTGCACACAAGACTACTGGGTATGGTGATATCCAGAAGACACTATCAATTATATAACAGCATTGTTTCTGGGACGGAATGCATATGGATGTGGTAGAGACTTTAGCCTCTTGCCATGACTGTAATATAGAGCGCCCAAAGGTAACCAAGTTTCAGCACAGACTAGTCCAACCGGGGTTTGCCTTTCATACAGTGTCTATTGATGTAGTGGGTCCCTTACCAGTCACCAAAAGCAAGAACAAGCTCATTATTGTATCTTTGAATTACTTGACCAAATGGGTAGAGGCTAAGGCTATCCCTAACCAGTCCGCCCTGACCACTGCTATGTTCATACTGGAGAACATAATATACAAACATAGTTGTCCCCAAGTACTGTTGACAGATAATGGCACCAACTTTACCAGCTATATGATTCCCTGCCTTAATCAACTGATAGGGATAAGTGGTAGGCTATCTACTCCCTATTATCCACAGACCAATGGTGTGGTAGAACGCACAAATGGAAGCCTGGTACAGATACTATGGAAGCTTAGTCATTAACAGGAGACAAAATGGAATACCTTCTTGCCAACTTCAACCTTTGCGTACAATAATGGCTATCATTGGGCCACAGGGAAGCCACCCTTCCAGCTACTCTATAGGCAACAACCAGGACTTCCACCCCTGCTATACTCATTGGTGAAACCTAGCCTGGAAGTATCCCTGGACACCTACCTCAATAAGCTGGTACAGACGTTGATACAGCTACAATCTGAAGCCTATACAGTTAACTTTAACCACAAACTCCAAGACCTTGACCAAGCCATGGCCAAGCGCCCTCCCCTACAGTCCTACATGGTTGGAGATGAGGTCTACTTCTTCAGCAACAGAGGTTACAGTTGAGAGTCTAAACTTGCCTCTCTCTGACAAGGTCCTGTTCAAGTCATCCAAAAGACTGTCCCTGACTCATATACATTGAAGGAGCCAGTTTCTGAGCAATTGATTACTAGAGTTCATGCACAATATATGTGTGCCACTCCTAGTAGTCAATAATAAGCCCCAATGAGGACAACAACCCAAAAAAAGCCTGATGAAAAAAAAATCCATGGGTTGTTGTCCAGTTTGCCAAAACCAAAAAAATATATAAGAAAAGGAAATTGAAAGACTTTTATTGTTGAGATACCAGGCCTTGCAAATACTGGATCAATTGTACCAAGGCCTGAACCGCATCCAAGTAACAAAGCTGGTTTCCAGAGGACCCACAAAGCCTATGCTTAAGGATGGTACATTGAAGACCCACCAAGCGCCGCACACAATTGATCCCCATAGCTACAGGGAAGGACACACCAATGAAGAGACAATCCCATAGAAGGGATTCTTGGAGCACATACTCATCTGGAGTCTTCCCACCAAGCCGGTAGTACACCCCAAGAAGCCAGTCAAGGAAGGCAGCCATGTTTTATTCCTTGGTGAGGTCAAACTTGTTGGCGCCACAGAGCACCAAGTTCCCAGTAAGGGTCATGGCAACCAGATGTTCTTCACTGACAGAATCCACCCCCTTCAGAGTAGCCTGGAACGCACAACAAAGCCTTTGCTCAAAGTTGCTGGTAACTACCTAACCTTTCACTTGAGGAATAGTCTGGCCAGGCATGGCCCAAGCCCTGACTACTGCCTTGAGGATGGACAGCATAGTACCCTGCTGAGTGACACCAAGCTGTTGACCACAGAAAGTAAAACTCTGAAGATGGCTCTCCAAGTACTCCTCCATCTGACACATAGGAAATTGTCACTGAACCAAGTTACCCTCCTCTAACTTGAGCTGGGTAAGTACTAGTGGCTGTTGAAGATTCAAGAACAAGGCTGCCATTAAAGGATCAGTCCCTTACAGAGGCACAGCAGGAATAGATTCCCACTGAAACTTGGCTGACAAGTCCAAGTACTGGCCGTCCACATCCACCATGGGCAATAGCTGGGAGGGAGTCTGCCCTCTCACAACTGGGGTCCTTTTTGCTTGAGCTGCCTTGGCTGGAGCCTGTTTTCTCTTAGGGATAACCACCTAACCGTCTGCTTTTTGGGCTGAGGAGATCTCAAAGTGTAGGAATGAACCATAATGCTACCTGGGGTCCTGTAGGCGCTTTTTAAACCCTGCCATCTAATCCAGTGGCGGCAAATGTTACAATGTGCTAAAATGGAATGGATTTGATGGACATTAAATTCAAAGTCAGATCCAGAAAAAAATTACACATAGGCAATTACTCAACCAATTGATTGAGAACTAGTGGATACCAGAGCATTCTGGATTCCACTTGAATCTTCTCAGTAATTTGGCAATTTGGAGGTTACACAAAGGGGCAACAAACAAGGCCTTCAATTCCGGAATCAAAGCTCATACTTGACGCTTGAGTCCAGAAACCTAAATGGAGGTGACGTCAAGAATCCAATTGCCCAATCAATCTCTTCTTTTGGGTTCAAAATCAATAGCTTTACTGATATTGATATTTTGATTATGGTATTGACGCCAAACCTGGTTTAATTCTTTGGCCTTCCATCCCACCAATTTCCCCTCTACTAATTTCCCACCTCTCTATATATACTTGGTTTTTATATGAAATAAAGATAAGTTTTTACCCCACATACTGTTCACTCCACTTTGGTTTTACTACCCTGTATTCAGGTATAGTAATTGAACAATTACCAGGGCTAATTCTTACTAGCTATACCCAACAGTCCAGA